>JARYZH020000040.1:1912500-2512500 GCA_030021035.2 Notholithocarpus densiflorus
CGTGTGCTAGAATTGTGCCCCTTATCGCATTTTGAAAAAAAAAAATTATTACTTATAAAAAAGAAATGACTCACATCTATCCTTTTGTTGAAGTTGTGCATATATCTCATGCAAGTTATTAGCCTTATGTGACTGCAAGTTATTTCAGAAGAGGAACTTTTGCTGATTGAATGTGGTTGATGAAGAAAACACAGATCCTTTTTTGAAAGTGAAGAATCACAATATTATGGGTTTTTGATTTTTCACAGAACATAAAATACAGAGCCATATAACAGGTGTCACCAATGATATTTGGATCTCTCATTCATTAGTATAGCGCTCCATAAAACTCAGATTGACCAGGTTTCTAAAATTAAAATTGAGGCATTTTTGTGTATTAGTTGAAAATTTTATCAGGAAATTAAGCCTGTCCAGTGATCTTTCTCACCACATAAATTTCTTTCCGACTTCCAATAAGATTAAGGCTTGTATCAGCTTATCTCTATATTTGATGTTCTACTGAATTACTAGTTATCTTCTAGGATGTGTTTGGAACATATAATCAGACATCCACCATGACAAAGATAAATACACAAATAGAAATCACTACTAGTGTATGCATGTTCGTCCATATACATACATACATACATACATACATATATATATATATATATATATATATATTCTCAAAGTTTCAGTCTTTACTTATCGTGCCCAAATGAACCATCCCCTTCTTTTGGTGAATACTGTGTCCCCATTCATGCCATTAAACAAATGGTTTGTTGAATGGTTAATCCAGGAAATTTCCTTGGGTGCCTGAAATGTTCTTTTTTTGGGGAGGCTCTCGTATAATTTATTAAACTTTGCTTAGAAATAAGTCTTTGCCCCTTGGGGAAAGGGGGGGGGGGGGGGGTGAAGAGGGGTGGGTGTGGTGAAGAAGAGGCCCAGATTCACTGGTGCTTTTATTGTCCTTCACTGTTTTGAGATTAGTGCTGACTGTTTTCTCACAGAGTTTACAAGTTCTGCAACCTTAGATACATTAGAAATTCATTTTGATGGTCATCCTATGCTCACGAATTATGATATCTTGCCAATAAATGGGTATAACAGGAGGAAAAAAAGAGTAATGAATTAGCCTATAGTTCATAGAGTCAGGCTCAGGCAGTATTCCTTTTCTATCTATAAATTGTCCAGGTATCTCATACTGTTTCTTTCATTTAATTGTGACTGATCCCTTCTCCGATTACCTGAATGTATTCTTTTGATTCTTGAGTCTAGAGGTCATTGTCTAAAAGGTTTGACTTTCTGATTCCATTTTATGTGCCAAAGAATACTATTAGTTTTTTGACAAAGTTTAACTACAAAACTGGTTGTTGCTTAAGGTTATAACCTTACTCAATAAAATAAACATTACTACATATTTTGAAAATCTAACCGTTGAATTGCATGTTCTTTACGCTCTTAATACACATGTCAAATTTTGTATCAATCGGATATTATTTACTCTATGATCTAGAAATTTATATTTTATGCATAATTTTAAACAACAAAAACTTGCAATTTAAATAATTTATTGATGACATAGCTATTGATCTTTAATTTTGTAGAAATTTTGCAAGCATGGAGCATATAAGAAAATGTAATCAAATGGTGGATTTGTCAAAATTCACCTCCAATAAAAAGATATTGAGTTTCTTAGTCTAGTTGTTTGTAAATAACAAGAAAAAATGCAATAATTTTTTTAATTTTTAAGGCTTAAAAATGCTCAATAATTGATTTCCCATTTGTGTGGTTTATACTATTGCCTTCTAGTCCCTTCCTCAACCCTCATCTTTGTACAAGTTATAACAACACTATTGAGACTTTTAGTTGAACTTTCTCCTTCAGCCCATTTATAATCTTACTTGGGAAGAACTTTAGGAGCATGCTGCATTGTGCAAGCAACAAAATCATTATAGGTTGTTTAAATGGCTTGTAATGGCAATTTTCTGAGGTGCAGATACTGTCTGTTGATTAAATTGGAATTATGCAACCCTTACCGTGGGATTGGTTCAGGTTTTGTAGATAAGAAGTAATATGGATGAGGTTTGTGAAAATTATGTTTTACAAAAACATTTATTTTTCTTAATCGAGTGCATAAAAGTGACAATAAATTTGGATATTTAGTATAAAATTATGACAAATCCAAAAAAATAAAAACAGATTAAACAATGTTTTGACTTGTGACTTCCAAATGTTCTTACTAGACCTCTGCTGGCTCTACCAGAGGTTTAAAAGTAACATTTTTCTAGTGTATCTACTACTTTTTCTAATACTAGTTTGTGTGTAAAAGAGAGCTTAATGTTGTATGCAAAAAGCCTTCTTGATGTTAATTATTAAGGATTTGTAAATAAGATTTCATTGGTTATAAAGACCATGTCAAGTATCTGATAATGCTACATCTCTTATTGAATTTTTAAGGAAGACTTAATCGAAGCTTATATAGAAAGGAAACTTCTCTTTTTCTTGGAAAAGGATCCAATCACATGTTGTCAAAGAAATTGATCTTTTCCATCTCTAGAAGTAGCACTGCTTCAAACTCCAGTGGTAATGGCAATGACTCCACTGATCAGGCCAAGGTATGTATGAGCAACCACTAGCGATGAGCTTCTCATTGTATCATTTTTCAATACAATGCATGAAGTTATCTGCTAGCCCGTGTTTTAAGCATGAACTGAACTTCTTCGAGATATATTTAATGGTATTATATTCTTTATATGTGTGATGCTTCTTCTGTAAACTTTACTCATTTAATTCCATAATTGTTGGGCATATGTCATGCCATTTGTTAAACCCAAAATATTACTCACAAAAATAACAGAAAAAGATTATAGGGTAGAATTTCTGCTCACTGAAGGAGAGATAGGAAATAGATGTTGCACTTCAAAACTAGTTCAGCATCAACTGTGATCATTTTGTCAGCTTTCTTCTTCTTAAGCATGAACTCCTTTGCTCTGCCCATGGCTTTGTCAAATGCTATAGAGTTTCTTTGGGTTCCTTAAGTGATAACAAAGCATAACTTAGAGCAGTAGACTTTAATACAGACACAAACAGGAGAGATGGAGAGCTATAGGTTTGGGAAAAGGAAGATTATTACTTGTCCTCATCTGGTTTGTATAAGAGTGTTGCTATTCCAAATGGATAGGTGCTTAAAGTGAAAATTAAAGTAATGAATTTTGTGTTCCAATTTTTTTTTAATTTGGATGTTGTTAACTGACTCGCTGCAGTCCAAGTAAAAAAATAAATAAAGAGAAAAAGGAATTAAGATATTATGCTTCATAATTTTTTCTTATTCCTACAGCAGAAACCTTTTGGTTACACGAGGAAGGATGTTTTACTGATAGGAGTTGGAGTTACTGTCATTGGCGTTGGCTTGAAAACTGGATTGGAGGTACCTGGCTTCCTTTTTGTAGTCATTTTAACTTTTTGTTACCCTTGAATCCTTAATGTCTGTTTCTTTCTTTTTTTTCTTTTTTTTATAGGTTGTTTCTGTTTATTTTTCACACTTGCTTATGGGAAATGGAATAGAATATTGTTAGATATATTTTAACAGCGCCAGACAAAACACTTACTGAAAATAAAAAATATATATATATATTATAAAAAAAAAAAAAAAACCGTCTCTAATTGGTGCCAGAAAAATCATTTCAGCATGTATATTAAGGAATGTAAAAGAAGTATCACCTTCTTTTCATGATTATGCCTGCCCAGGATTTTTTTATTTTTTATTTTTGTATATTGAATTGGATGGTTTCAGTTATATATATCATGCAAGAAGGTTTTTTATTGGTAGTCCAGCCTTGTAATTGTTCTATTTATGCTGTCATGTGCAGTTTGTAGGTGTTGATCCTCTACAAGCTGGAAATGTAGTTCAGCTGGTACTGGTTTTGGGTCTAACGGTTGGTTGGATCTCAACATATATATTTAGAGTTTCAAACAAAGAAATGACATATGCTCAACAATTACGAGACTATGAAAACAAAGTCATGGAGGTATAATTGAAAAGAATCCCATCACGTCTGTCTTTACATCAGAGCATAAATGCATTATTTATGACTATGCTGATCCTCTTCAATATTATGGGAAAACTTTTTGCCCATTAATTTTGGAACTTACACTCAAGTGGATGGATATAGCAGCTCCATTTAGCTCCTGATACCTTCAAAAGTAACTTTATAACTATTGAGCTAATTGATCCATCGCTGAGCCCGTCAGCATATAATTCATTTCTGTTCTCGCTTTCCTTCTTCTTCGTCTTTTTTTTTTTTTTCTTTCTTATTGGTGACTCTTGATTTTTTTTCCCCACTGACCTAAATGGATCCTTGCACAATGAATCCTTTGTAAACATGCTATTTAGAGTTATTTGCCAATTTATTTTCCTAATACTGGGTTGGGCCCCAATGCTAATCTGCAGAAGCGGCTAGAGGGCCTGACAGAAGCAGAGCTAGAAGCATTGCTTGAACAAGTTGAGGAAGAGAAGAGACGCCTAGCTAGTGGTGACCAGGTTAATTAAGTACCTTATCATCAATAGCCTTAAAAACATTACAACACTAATTGATATACAACTCTCTATGTATATACAGTAGGTTAGTTCACAGAAAATTTTTGTGAAGTTTGCCTTATTTGTACTTGCGGAAAGGCAGCAAGATGATAATGCAAAAATCATGTTTACTATTGCAAATCATGGGCGGTGCTAAAGCCAGCCCAGTGGGTTCATTTGAACCCCCTGACTTGGCCCAAAAAAAAAATACATTATATATAATTTTTTTTGACCCCTAAATAAAAAATTTGAACACTCTAAACCTAAATTTTGTTTGAACCCAGCTGAAATAAGCTTAAATATAATCATCTTAGTGCTACTTTCACAATATTTTTACAATAATTTTACAATAAAAGTTAAGTGGTATGTTGTAATTGGTTTTTATTTAAACTCATAACTGACATCGCTTTTTTATATACCTTTAACAACTTGCCACCTAGATTATATTATGAAAGTGTTGCATTAGTAGCATTACTGTTAAAATTGCTTCTTCGTTAAACAAAATAAATAAATAAACTTTCTCTCCGGACTATTTCTAGCTCCGACACTATTGACCCCCTAGAAAAAAATTCTGGAGCAAATGTATGTAATTTTCCAGATGCAGGAAACCCAAACCATTAAAGTAGTTAAATATAGTTTACCAAGGTTTGAAAGGGCCATCGGAGAAGATTATGGATGAAAGTGAAACTTATGTTCATAGAATCAAAAAAGGATTTCATCTTTCATGCATCATTATAGCAATTTGAAGCATAAGTATCTGTCTTCAAATCCTTGCACCGATATACTACTAAACCAGGCTTTTTTTTATTTATAAAACCTTCTATTCGTAAATAATACATATAATACTTTTTACAGTCAATATGTTGCAACTTCAAAGAAAAAAACTGTGAAGAATTTCTTGTTTTATAGAAGTTATTCTTAATAAAGTTTAGTTAATTAGTAAATTCTAGGAATAAGTTTGATGAGCATATGTATTTCTAAAGGTACATGTATAGCTTTCTTAAGTAAAAATTGTAACAGACCAATAAGTCTCTACAATGTTGTTTACAAGATCATCTCTAAGCTCCTGATGGCTAAACTCAGACCACTTCTCGACAAGATCATCTCTTTGGCCCAATTAGCTTTCATCCCCAAGAGATGGATTGCAGAGAATCAGGTCACTGTCCAAGAGATCCTTCACAGCTTCAAAACCCGGAAAACCAAGCCAGACCTCATGGCAATCAAATTAGACCTCCAAAAGGCATATGATAGAGTAAGCTGGAGGTTCATTCAAGCTGTTCTTCTTCATCTGGGATTTAACCAGACATTCACAAGCTGGATCATATCCTGCATCTCCTCAGTCTCATTCGAAGTTCTTGTCAATGGAGGTAAAACCAAGAGCTTCAAACTTGGCAGGGACCTTAGACAAGGGGACCCATTCTCATCATATCTATTCATTTTGGGGCAAGAAATTCTCTCCAGAATGCTTGACTCAGAACTCAGGAACAAAAATCTCTATGGCATTAAGACCAGCAAGAGTGGACCAACTATCACCCACGTGATCTATGCTGATGACAAAGTGTTGTTCTCTAAAGCTTCCAGAAAAGATGTTGCAACTATATCAAGGATCCTTGAAAAATACAGCTTATGGTCTGGTCAATTGGTGAATAGGAACAAGTTAGGAATCTACTTCTCCAAGCATACACAAAGTCCCACACGAAGAACCATCAAAAGCATCCTTCAAGTCAAGGCCCTAAAAAAAGATGTTTGTCTAGGAGCCCCATTCCTATTGTCAAGAGCTCCCTCAAAGGACTTTATTTACCTTCAGCACAAACTTGAAGCTAGATTCACAGGGTGGAGAAGTAAATGTCTTTCGTGGGCTAGAAGAAGAACTCTCATCAATATTGTCACCCAAACCATCCCCATTTACACCATGTCAACCTTCAGCATTCCAAACAAAGTTTGCGACAAACTGGACTCCCTCACTAGAAGATTCTGGTGGAAGCCAAAAAACCAAGACGGAAATTTCCTCGCACTGAAAGTTTGGGACAAGCTCTGCCACCCAAGGAACAAGTGCGGACTTGGCTTTAAGAAAGCTAAAGATATCAACACTGCTCTCCTCTCCAAACTAGCCTAGATGATCACCTCCAAAAGAGATAGTCTCTACATGAACATTCTAAGAGCTAAATACAAAATCTCTACATGAACATTCTAAGAGCTAAATACAAAATTAGGAAGAATTAGCTCCAATCGGATCTCCCAAAATTCGCGTCCCCCATTTGGAAAGCAATTGAAAATGCCAAGAAGAGGACTATCGAGACGCAAGGGTCATTCCATGGAATGAAACCCTGAATCCATGGAACCCTGAATTCGCTAAAGCTTTATGATTTGCTGCTTGTTGGGGCTTCAAAGCTGATGAATCTAACATCCACAATCCAGTGGATATCGTCAAACTTGTTCTTGATCCTCCAAAAGCTTTTTGTCAGGCTAGAGAGCAATGGCTCATCTCTCTCAACATGGCTTTGATTTTAGAGGAAATTTGGAGAGTTAGGAACTTAGCTCTTCAACACAACAGCCCTATCGACCTGCCATCATCCATCCATACAATTCACAAGTAGGTTCAATGAGCTCTCCCTGGCTCTTACTAGCCCATCTCCTGATTACATCCATGCTGCTCAACCTTCTTGGATTTCTCCTCCCCCTAGTTGGCTCAAAATCAATGTGGATGTTGCGTTATCCACCACTCATGCTTCCCTCGCTGCGATTGTGTCACCTTGGCATCCCCATCAAAATTTGGGCTAGAATCATGAAGGTAACCTCTCCTCTTTTGGCTGAATCTGAGGCTTTGCTCTAGGCAATATAGTTGGCTTTGAGAGAAGGATGGAACCATGTGGTCTTTGAAGGCGATGCAAAGGCCTGTTTTGACGCTGTAAACTCCCCTGATCTCCCTTCCTCTTGGGCCATCAGAACCACTTCTAACAACATCCTTGCTCTTCATTCTAATTTTGTGTTTTGCTTTTTTATTTGGGTCAGACGTGCTTGTAACGGTGCTGCCTACCATGTCGCTAAATTCGCTTTAAGTTCTGTCTTCTGTTTTCTTCAATAAGGATAATCTCTCCCCCGCTTTGTCGGCTCTTTGTAAGGAAGATTATCCCCTTTGTACCTTGTTTTTTTCTTAATGAATTGCAGTTTATCAAAAAAAAAAAGTAAAACTTGTAACATAATAATTTATTTAACCAATTTAACAAAGATAATGAATAAGCTTGAGCTTATTTACTAGATTGGTGAACCAAGTTTGAACACACTAAATTTTTTTTTTTTTTTTTTTTTTTAAAAAGGGTTTGTCTTAGATTGAGTTCCTCAAGTTCAGTAACAAAGTAAAGAAACGAAACTTCAACACCTTAATCATATTTTCAAGGTGATTGTTGGTAAAGAGAGATTGTACTCAATAAGACCAAGATTGAACATAAAACAATAATTTTGACCATGAACTTGAGTTCAATAACAAGGTAAATGAGCTAAACTTGAACACATTAGTGCTTGACCCAATATGATTTATAGAGTTACAGGGATGTATGTCAATTTCAATTTGCTCAAACTTTTTTAAGAGCTGTTGGTAAATAGAAATTGTATTCAATAGAGCTTTTGAAAGCCCACTAAGAAGAGCAGACTCCTAACTCCAGCATGAAACTATCAACCTCGTCATGTGTGACTGATTTATGATGGTGGTATTGATCTGAGTCAAAAGAAAATTGAGCGCCCACTGTTTCTATATGATATGCTGCATTAGAAAATGACTATAGAGAATAGAAACTAACCACACAAAAATTCATGTGATACACTGATACTATAAGGGAAGTCTCATGTGTCCCTTTCCTCATATACACAGAGGAGCTTGTGAGTTGTGAAATTGACTGCTCTTCATAATCATCCAAATTCCATAATCAGAATCATGATGCAGTAAATTTAAAAATAATTGCTAATTGCAAATTGCATGTGACAGTGTAGCCGAATTCATATCTTTTTTTTTTTAAATGAATTTTTTTTTTTTTTAAATGTTATTTCTGCAACTCATATGTTTTCACTTTTCCCCAGCAGCTATATATGTAAAACAGTCCACGTAGGATAGTCCAATTTCATAATATTTTTTTTTTTTTTATAACTTGATAAAAACAATAGGGGGAGAGGAGATTTGAATCTTGGATATCTCCATTGAAAACACCAAGAATTATTAGTTGATTTATAAGACTCTTGGCTCGTGCATGATGATTTAAGATTACACATGGGTGAGACTAATTTTAGGGATACTATAAATTCTATTGTATAAATCTTATAAAATCAATAATCAATCACAAAAAGGAGCAATTCAGACATTTATTTATTGTGTAATATTAGAGATACTTAGGAGTCGAATTATAAAACTCTTAGCTATTGCATAATAATTTAAGACTACACTGTGTCATAAATGAGACAAATGTCAGGGATAATATAAATTTTATTGTATAAATATCACCAAGAAATTGATAATCAATCCAAAAAAAAAAAAAAAAGTAATTTAGACATTTACTTATTGTGTAATGTTGGGATACAAAATATTTTATTACTTAGGGTCTGTTTGAGATTCGCTTATTTTACTGAAACTGAAATTTTTTTACTGAAATTACTATAAATAAAGAAAAAAGTTAGCTAAAATAATACAGTAGAACCCATGAATAGTATCAAAAAGTACAGTGGGGCCTATGAATAGTAGCAAAAATAAGCTAAATAGTAAAATAAACTGACTTTTTAATTTTTGCCGAACCCACACTTAAACTGTATGAAGTGAGGTGTCACCAATGAAAAAAATTTTAAAATAAAAATATTTATTTATTATGTTGTGAGGTGACACCATTCATTTTTTTTTTTTGGTCTAGATTCCCTTTTGTTAACTTATATATACATAGGGCAAAACTTAGATACAATACCTTAGATGCAGTTCCTTAGCTACCTCTCTTAAATTTTAGACATATGTCCATTTTAAACATCTCTCCAAACGTTAAAATCCTCTCTATTTGTTTACTTTTCTTCTCTTTTTTCTCTTTTCTTCCTATCTCACAAAAACTGAAAAACCCAATGACCAGATTTCTTCGGACTTCTCACACCCAATTTGATGAAAAACTTCTTCAGCAAAATCCATAATCCATAGGTTGTTTTTGAAATTATGAAACATGTTGGCTTCAATTTTCATTTAAAATAGATTTATTGGTTGGAGAGATGAACTTTGCTGTACAAAAACTTCCAAGAGCTTGAACACCCGATTCTCTCTTTGGACTGACAATTTCAACACTAGAAGCTCCCATTGATGCCAAAAGAGAAACTATCACAAATATTGTGTTACCACCTCTCATGGATGTCTTCCACTATTATATTTGCTGATTGAGATTGCTGTAAGAATTGAAGGAATTGCCGATGAAGTCAACGAGTTGGAAGGTCTGGCAGATTTCGCTTGCAATGGACCAGATTTGAAGGATTACAAAGGGATTGTCGGCCAAATTTCTTATTCATTTTGAGATGTGGAGAGATCTGAAGCCATTGGGTTCTGAAAGAGAGAGAGAGAGAGAACTAAAGCAAGCCAAAGACAGAAAAAAAAAAAAAAAAAAAAAAAAAAAAGTCTTTAACGCCGTGTGGAGAGATGTTTAAAATGGACATATGTCTAAAATTTAAGAAGGGTACCTAAGGAACTGCACAAGGTAATTTATCTAAGTTTTGCCCACATACAAATTTCTTGCATGTTGTGTTGACTTGTACTCATTAATTACCCAACTGTAATTTAACACCATGGAATTTATTCCTCTAAGTCTATGGAAGGAATTTAATCACATCATGTATAGGGCTTCTTATTCAAAAGATGGATGTTGAAAAAGAAAATAAAAAATATCCTTTTAGTGATGGCTTTATTTTGACTCTCCTAACATTTTAAGCATTCGGATGTTCAATAATACATGGTCAAAAATGTAAAACACCACCCAATTATCTTGTTTGGCAGCTCATAATCTTTGCTAGTTTCCTGGAAAGTGAATGGCACATTACAATCTTAAGCTCCAACGCCAAAGAAAATGGAACCAATATGGTAAACATCACAAACGTGTGATAAAGCAATTAGTAATAAATCAAACGTCCTGTCCTTGTCTCTCTCTCGTAATATCAATGAATTATTATACAAAGGTTAAGAGGTGAACCATGACAAATAAATGTCACCTCAATTGTTATTAGATTATTATCATTAAAATTTCTATTTCTTTTCTTCTCCAAAAAAAAAAAAATTATATTTCTTAAAATAAAAACAAAACCGAAAATGTTTGACTCTAATCACAAATTGGAAGATGACATATATCCGATCATGTATAATCACATAACTCGCTTAGTTATTTATTTATTTATTTATTTAGTTTTATTATTTTAGAAGAACATAACTCATGACTTATGATAAGGGTAATTTTGGAAGAAGGATAAACTCGTCCATGTATGAGGAAGCCGATGGTCCCAATGAACCTGTCAACTTTTGTTGTGCATTCAAAAAGACGAAAACAACGATATCATAAGCTGACGACTCCATCTCAACACCCGACGATGTCTGTGCGAGACAACAAGGAAGCTGACGGGGAGAAAGAGGCCTTTGACGGGTCTAGCATGGCCTTACTTGGCCTTAACGAATATGTATATAAGGAAACATCTTGCGCTCCACGATTAACCCTAATCAAGAGAATTTTTACAAGGAAAGGATCCTGCAAAATACGTGTATTAATGAGGATCTTTCCTACAAGGAAATATCCTCTCTGCCAAGAAATGGATGTCAACTCCATACTACTATAAAAACCCCAAAACCCTCACAAATCAAGGTACGCATAATTTTAACCCAGCTCTGGCACTCTAGAAGAGTGAAAGTTTTCTAACTTAACCTTCAGAGGGTATTTGGGCGATACCACACCGATACTCTCTGCGAGGTCTTCTTTGTTTATGTTTCGCAGGTTTTGTCTAGAGCACATGAGAATTGTGTAGCTCACTAACGATTTTTGGGCATCTTCAACTTAAGTGAATTATGTGCATTATATATTTATATATGACAAATACAAATGTCATCTTTTTAATGGTAGTAGGAGCTAAACTTAATCCAAAACAAAAACTTGTAAATAAATTCACGTCAATTTTAATAAGTTTCTTGCTCAGTTGCCTAGTGGTCCCGCCAAAAAAACCCAAAGCCATTTAAAGAAACTTACAATTTTGCCTCTTAAGTACCCTATCTATCTTATGATTTGGATATTTTTGTTTTTTTTTTAATAATAGATTTCTTTGATATATTTATTACTGATAACTTTATATATTTAGAAAAAAATTTATATTCTTAATTTTTCTTCTCATTTATCATAATTGATGGTTTATTATCTCTTTTATATGTCGACCTTCATTAAAAAAATATTATTTTACCAATCTATATGCATTTTAAAAATATTTTATCAATGTATAAAATATATAAAATCAAACATATTTAAATTTTAGTTGACATTGTAATATGTAAGGACGCTATTGGATCCTAGGCCCAAAAAATAAGGGGATCTAGGCCCAATGAGCCCAATACAATGAATTTGTAGAGAGTGGGTTGGAAAACTAGGTTATAATGAGTTGTGTAACAATAATAATGGATCCAGATGACAAGAAGATGAAGATAAACTGGTTTTATTTAAAGAAAATCTTTCTCGGCACAGTCCGATGAGATCAGTTCTTATATACTTTTCTCAAATTTGATTACAAGTTCAATTTTTTATTGTTACAGTGTTTTTCTCTTAATTTTCCCGTCTCTCCTCCATGAAGGGTCTCTTACATTATATATCTCCCTTTGAATTATCTTGGTTCTTCACTTGTCGATCGTCTAAGCCACTACTTGAGAGCTTGTCCCATCGGACACCCTCTCAGGCCCTCTGTGAGTTGGGGCAACCAATGTAGCACTGTTCAGGGGTTTTCTCCATATAAATGCGGCTAGAGAGTTAGCTGTAGAGCATTCAATGCGGTGGTAATAGCTTTCCCTTAGATATTTCCTAAATCCCATCCATCCTGTACATTCATAATGCATGTCCTTATCAATAGGACTTCCTGGAACATCACCCTGGATGATATGGCACACCTTTTGATCTTTACCTTGTTTAGCCGAGGGGATATTCCTCCTCGGCCCACCTCCTTCAGCCTTTACAGCCATAGTTTGCTCGTGAAGTTCAAAGTCTTACGTCTTCCTTACTATTGATCTATCATCGGATCACTGAGCCTCCTCGGAGAAGGCCTAAGGCCCAATATATATATTTGAGCCTATATCCCTACAATAGCCCCTCAAAATTCTGATTTTCCCCTCTTATCCGAGGGGAAAAATGGGGTTTTGATGTTTGAATAATAAGTCTCACATGTTCCTTTGATTTTCACACATGAGAATGTCGTTTTGCGTGTCCTATAACTGCTTCTGACGCTTCGAAACCCGCGATGTCTCATTAAATGCTCCAGGCAGCGCTCTGTTCCTCGTATCCTACGGTGAGATGTAGATCCTACGGCTAGCATTTCTTATTGAATTTTGAGCGGGATAACTCCCATTCAATTTCGCCTTCTATATAAGGCGCCCGGGGGAATCATTTTTTCTCATTTTACAAGTCTTCGAGCTCTCCAAAAGTCCCAAACTTTCAAACCTTCAAGGCTTCCCAAGTTTCCAAATCTTCCAAGTCCTTTTCTTAAAAAAAAAATTTTAATCTTTAAAAGGTTCAGGGATCAACACACGTGTTTATTCTCGTAAGTTTCTTCTTCTTTAGATTCTTTTCTCCTCGGCCAATCTCCTCGGCCTTCTATTCTTTGTTTCCTTTCCTCGAAAACTTCTTCCGCATCCCTTCAGCAAGTCTAGATGGGTAGATTTAAGCACATTATAGACTCTCCTGCCGGTATGGAAGGCTTCAAGGCTAAGTACCACATCCCGCAAGGAGTAGCCTTGCGGTATTGTGCTCTAGACCAGATAGTTACAGATAGAAATAAAGGAGAGGTTGTCATTCCTATGATCGTTTTTATAGAAGGAAGAATGACGCTTCCTATAGGTAGGGTAACCCGAGACTACTTAATTAACCATAGGCTGTGCCCTTACTAGTGTGCGCCCAACCTATTTAGGGTCTTGGGTAGCATCGATGCTCTCAACAAGCAGATGAGTTTAAAACTCACCTAGCACGACGTCGTCCATATGTACGAGTGTCATTCACTTGCTGACGCGGGGTATTACCTCAAGTCCAGGTCCAACGTTGTTAGGCTTGTATCGTGTCTTCCCAAGTCCAACAAGGGCATGAAGGACGACTACTTAATCGCCTCTGGGGAATGGCAAGACGGTCTTCACTGTCCAACCCAGGAGGGAGAGCCAGGTGGGGTACCCTAGGATTAAGTTCCTTAGCATTGGATTTAACTCTTTTATCTTTGCTACTTTTTCCCTTTTAACATTTCGTTTGCCTTTGATGATGGGTTTCATTGGTCTGACCATGATTTGCTCCTTGATTGCTTTTGCAGATAAAAAGCACGTAGAGCCCCGCCTCAGTTTGGCCAACGTCGCGAACCTCAACAAAGTTCTAAGGTCCGAGGTGTTTATGAGTGAGGATAGGCAGCTAAAAGCGGTTCACCTCATTTTGGACTTTGAACCAATCTCAGACAGCTTCCAGGAAGTGGGCCATGCAATCAGGGCAGGCGACCCCAGGCTTTGTAGGATAGACGTCTCTGTACCTGGGTTTCTTGCCCGAGAGGACGTCGTGCCTGTTGAGCTGCCTCCCACTCTTGCTCTCCCTAAAGCAGCGGCTCCGAAAGAAGAAACTGCTTCCTCATGCCTATCACTTAAGGTGGAGATAGACCAATTCCAACTCAAGGAAAGAGAAAGAGGAGCAAGAGGATCCTGTCATCCACATATCAGACTCGGAGGACGAGTTTGATAGGATCTTAGGTGTTCGCACCCCAGGCCTCGTGGTAGCGCGTGTAGTTGACAGCTCCGAGAAGGAAGAAGAAGAAATGGCCCTAAACCCAAGGAAAGGTTTGAGGGACCTTATGGATGGGAGGAACAAAAGGTCATCATCTAAGGAGGTCCCTAAATCCCAGGTTCCTGCAAATCTTCCCCCTCTCCCTCCTCCTCCCTCAACCATACTCGGCCTGCTCCTCATCCCTAACCTAAAGAAGAAAAGGAAGGAGCAGGAAGTGGAGGAGGGTGAGATGGTCCCACAGAAGGAGGCCAAGCAGCAAAAGACTGCCAAAGATAAACGAGCCTCCTCTGCTGATAGTAGGGAGGACCCAAGTGGGGCCGAGGTGCGCCAACAACAACGCACTTGGGCTCCTCGGCTAGAGCTGGATGGCGCTGCCATCCTATGAGACTCCTCTGTTAGGGAGTTCCAGAGGAGGCACTCCGCCTATGTTGCTGAAGCCCTAGAGAAGCACCTCCTACTGTCGAAAAACATAGATGCTCTAAGACGCATGAGGCAGCCAGACCTCTTTATGTCCCTTAAAAGGGATCTTGCCATGGTAAGTTCACCATCATCTCTTTTAGCTAAATACTAAGGTGTCCCTTCCATTCTCTTATCTTTTTCTTTTTTTTACATGGGATTCCTTTGTCATTTTTGTGCAGGCTATCCAGGAGGTTTTCATAGCTGAGGAATGGGTCAAGGACACTCGGAATGAGGCCAAGGTTAAGGCTGACCTTCGCACCGAGGCCAACAAGTCCTTGGGAGCCATGAAGCAAGAAAACCAGGAGCTAGCCACCAAGCTGACTACTGAGGAGAGGGCGAGGAGGAGCGCTGAGGCTGGGCTGAAGAATGTTCAGGACCAGGCTGAAGATCAGCGCAAAAAGCTCTATTTTACTGAGATAGAGCTGGCCACACAGAAGCAGCTGGTCCTAGACCTTAAAGCTGAGCTGGAGAAGGCCAAAGCGGCCGCTCGGACGGCCAAGGAAGCTGCGGAGGCCTCGAGGCAAGCATCTTACAACCTCGGGGCGTCTTACAACCTCGGGGCAGAAGAAACCGAGATCCGGCTGGCTGAGGAGCTGGCCGAGGTATGCAGGGATTACTACAAGGAAACGTGGATGGAGGCCCTCAACCTTGCAGGGGTCCCTACTACCTCGGAGTGGAGGCAGGCTGGGAGTGTGTACTATCCTCCTGACATCTACGAAGCCCCAGCTGCCCTTCCATCTCCCTCTGCCCTCGCTCCAGAATCCTCTGAGCAGCCCCTGACTGCTCAGGCCCTTCTTCCCCCCTTTAAGGCTTCCAAAGGATCCAGCCAAGCTGGTGATCAAGGTCAAGGGGCTGAGGTGGCCAAGGATAAGGGCAAGGGCAAAGAGACCAAGCCCTTCTCAGAGGCCGAGGATGCTGCCAAGGCCAAGGATGTTGCAGTAAAGGCGAAGGAGGCTGAGGCCAAATCCAAAGAGGCTGATCCTAAGGCCAAAGATGCTCCTACCTCTCAGCCGAGCAAGAAAGAAGACCCTCCTCCTCCCAAGGCCAAGGCTTAATATTAGGATTTTATTTCCTCTTTCCTTTTTTTTTTTTTTTTTTTTGTAGTTTTCCTTGCGTATTTTTTCTTTTGTAGTGGCAGTCTGCCATTGTACGTATTGTACTTTCCTTTTATTCAATGAAAAGACTTCACTTTTCACTTTATGGATCTTTAATCTTCCTTATAATATTTATTCTTTGGTTGGTGTAGTTATTATTTTGCCCTTTGATAAAATTTAAAATTAATGATGTTGCTAACAGTATTGAACTGCTGCTACCCATACTTTAACAAGAGCTAATAATAATGCATGGCTGCTAATTTAGATAAATTGAACAAGTATAAACAGTAAAGAGAATAGTCACATGCTTGTACTGAGAATTGGGCCACCAATAGGGAATGCTGAATCCTATGGGAATGAACAAAACACTTAATAAAAAATAAACAGGTATTAACTTGTCCCAGGGGGGTGATTTGAGGAACCAGACATAGCCCTTGTTCTGCCCAATACCTAGGCAAATAACCAAGAACATTAACTTACCCAAGGCAAGTGATCCAAGGAGCTGGGTATAACCTAGGATTTGTTTTGACACTTAGAAAAATAAATAGAGAGTGTTAATTTATCCAAAGCATGTGGTCTAAGGAGCTAGACATAACTAAGGTTCTGTTTAACACTCAAAAAGATGTCATAGAGTGTTAATTTACCCAAGGCACGTGGTCTAAGGAGTTAGACATAACCAAGGTTCTGTTTAACACTTAGAAAGATGTCATTAAGTATTAATTTACCCAAAGTATGTGGTCCGAGGAACCAGGCATAACTAAGGTTCTGTTTAATACTTAGAAAGATGTCATTGAGTATTAATTTACCCAAAGTATGTGGTCCGAGAAACTAGGCATAACTAAGGTTCTGTTTAATACTTAGAAAGATGTCATTGAGTATTAATTTACCCAAAGTATGTGGTCCGAGGAACCAGGCATAACTAAGATTCTGTTTAATACTTAGAAAGATGTCAATGAGTATAAATTTACTCAAAGTATGTGGTCTGAGGAACCAGGCATAACTAAAGTTCTGTTTAATACTTAGAAAGATGTCACATTGAGTATTAATTTACCCAAAATATGTGGTCTGAGAAACTAGACATAACTAAGATTCTGTTTAATACTTAGAAAGATGTCATTGAGTATTAATTTACTCAAAGTATGTGGTCCGAAGAATAAGGCATAACTAAGGTTCTGTTTAATACTTAGAAAGATGTCATTGAGTATTAATTTACCCAAAGTATGTGGTCCGAGGAATCAAGCATAACTAAGGTTCTGTTTAATACTTAGAAAGATGTCAGGAGATATCAATTTTTCCAAGGTATATAGTCCGAGGAGTCATGTATGACCAAGGTTCTGTTTGATATTCAAAATGATAATAATAGGAAGCACAACAAAATAATGTAATAACCGAGAATGTGACAAGGAAAACTTTCATTAATAGTAATACATTTTTAGGTTAATTACATTCCAGGGGTGTAGTACAACATTTTCATCTAGATGTTCAAGATAATATGCACCTATTCCAACCACCGAGGTGATGCGATATGGTCCTTCCCAGTTGGGCCCTAATTTTCCCCATGCTAGGTTCTTTACAGTTCCCAAAACCTTTCTTAATACCAAGTCCCCAGGCACTAATGGCCTTAGCTTCACGTTGGCATTATACCCTTGCTTGAGCTTGTGTTGATAATAGGCCAATTGGACCATAGCATTTTTTCTTCGTTCTTCAATTAAGTATAAGCTCTTCTCCAATAGCCCATCATTGCTCCTCGGAGTGAAAGAACTCGTTCTTAGTGTGGGGAATCCAGTCTCCAGAGGAATAACAGTCTTGGTTCCATAAGTCATTAAAAAGGATGTCTCCCCTATTGACCTACGCGGGGTGGTCCGATATGTCCAAAGGACATGTGACAACTCTTCCTCCCATTTTCCCTTCGCATCATCCAATCTTTTCTTGAGTCCACTCACTATGACCTTATTGACAGTCTGGGCTTATCCATTCCACTATGGATAAGCCGGAGTGGAATATATATTCGTAATTCCCAGGTCGCAATAGTATCTCCTAAAGACTTTACTGTCAAACTGAAGTCCATTGTCCGAGATAAGTGTATGAGGGATCCCAAACCGAGTGACAATTTTCTTCCAAACAAATCTCTTGGCATCCACGTCCCTGATATTTGCCAATAGTTCAGCTTCAACCCACTTGGTGAAGTAATCCGTGCCAACTAGTAAATATCTCTTATTCCCTGCTGCCTTAGGGAAATGTCCAACAATATTCAAACCTCATTGAGCAAAAGGCCAAAGGCTGGACAGAGGATTAAGGACTTTTCATGGTTGATGAATATTTGGGCAAATCTTTAGCACTAGTCACACTTCTTCACATATTCTTGTGCTTTCTTCTACATGTTCGGCCACCAATATCCCTGCGTAAGGACTCTGTGAGACAAGGATCTGTCTCCTGTGTGGCTTCCACAAATCTCTTCATGTAACTCCTCTAGAAGTAACTCTGATACTTCAGGGTATATGCATAGCAAGTATAGCCTAGAAAAAGAGCGCTTGTACAATTTTTGGTCCTCGGACAGCCAAAACCGATAAGCCTTTCTCTGTACCTTGTTGGCTTTTGATTTCTCCTCGGGCAAGATATCTTCCTTAAGGAATAGCACTATAAGATCCATCCAGCTAGACCCCACCCTAATTTGATGGATATGGACCATCTCTCTCTTCACCTAGGTAAGCTTGCATAAGTTTTCAACAAGGATGACCTGAGGTAAACCATGTGCCGAGGAGGTTGTAAGAGTTGCTAGAGAGTCAGCATGTGTGTTTCCATTCCTAGGGATATGCAGCAAGCTGAAGGATTCAAATCCTGATTACAAGTGCCTAACTTGATTCAAATATTCTTGCATTCTCATATCCTTGGCCTCTAACTCTCCTTTCACCTAGCCTACGACCAATCTTGAATCCGAGAATATCTCCACTACCTTTCTGCCCATTTTTTGAACCATGGCCATCCCCACCAATAGAGCCTCATACTCGGCCTCATTGTTTGTGGCCGAGAAGCCTAGCTTTAAGGATTTCTCAATAGTGATCTTCTTAGGGGATACTAGGACTAGCCCCACTCTGGATCCCCTTTGATTTGCTGCACCATCAACGTATACCCTCCAAGATAAGGGCTCCTGTAGGGAGACCATGCCAACCGATTTTTCATCCATGCCTTGCCTCTCAACCTCTCCTTCTAATGAGGATTCAGTGAACTCGGCCACCAAATCTGCGAAGACTTGACTCTTGACAAAGGTGCGAGGCATATACTTGATGTCAAAAGACCCTAACATTGTACCCCATTTGGCAATCCTCCCCATGAAATCAGCACTCCGAAGTAGCAATCGAAGTGGAAGTTGGGTTAATACAACTACTGTGTGTGATTGGAAGTAGTGAGGTAGCTTACGCGTAGCATGCACCACTGCCAAAATGGCATTCTCTAGGGGTAAGTAACGGACCTCGGCCTCATGTAGTGACTTGCTCACATAATAAACTGGCCTTTGTACACCACTATCAACCCGTACAAGCACTAGGCTTACTGCATGGGAAGCCACAGCAATGTAAGCAAAGAAAACATCATCTACCTCGGGCCTGGACATAATGGGTGGCCGAGAAAGGTATTCCTTTAACTGCTAGAAGGCTAGGACGCACTCTTCGGTCCATTCAAATCCCTTCCACTCATTTAACAACTGAAAGAAAGGCCTACACCTGTCTACTGACCGAGAGATGAATCAGTTTAGGGCAGCTGTCATTCCTGTCAATTTCTGAACCTCTTTGGGATTTCGAGGTGGCTGTAAATTGTTAATTGCCCTAATTTTGGTCGGGATTGACTTCAATTCCATGGTGAGTAACCATGTACCCCAAGAACTTTCCTGATCCGACACCAAAAGAGCACTTAGAAGCATTAAGTCGCAACTTATGTGTCCTCAAGATTTCAAAGATATTCCCAAGGTCGTTAACATGCTAAGATTCCAACTTACTCTTGACCACCATGTTGTTTATATAAATTTCAATGTTTTTTCCTAGCTGTGGCTCAAACATCCTGGTCATCATTCTCTGATAAGTAGACCCTGCATTCTTCAAACCAAAAGGCATCACCTTGTAGTGGTAATTCCCAACATGAGTGACGAAAGCTGTCTTCTCCTGATCATCCAAAGCTAAAGGTATTTGATGGTACCCTTGAAAAGCATCCAAAAAGCTCATCCGAAGATGGCCTACCGTCGCGTCAACTAACTGATCAATCCGAGGCATGGGAAAGGGGTCCTTTGGGCAAACTTTGTTCAAGTCTGTGAAGTCTACACATACTCGCCACTTCCCACTTTTCTTCTTCACCATTACAGTATTGGCCACCCACTTAGGATAAAACACTTCTTTAATAGCCTTAGCATGCTTAAGCTTCATCACCTCGTCTTTGACAGCATCAGAATGGTCCTTAGATGAGCGTCGAAGCGGTTGCTTTTTGGGGGTAACAGATGGATTGATGTTCAAATGATGACAGATAAACCTCAAATCGACCCCGAGAGTTTCGTAAGCATTCCACGCGAACACGTTAATGTTTCTCCTGAGAAACTTTATCAACTCTTCCTTCTCCTGAGGAGGCAGTTGAGCTCCGACCTGAAAGAACTTCTCTTGATCGTCACCTACAACAATTTTCTCTAAATCCTCACACTTCGCCTCCTCGGCCTTCTCATCCATGGGTAACACCGAAGTCCTTGATTGCTATAAACCCCTATCAGCAGAGGCCGAGAACCCGGTTTCAAGCTGATGCGTAATAGCAGCTACCAAGCATTGTCTAGCTACGAACTAGCTCCCAACTAGCTCCTCGATATAATCCCCGGATGGATACTTTACCTTCAAATGCAGGGTGGAAGAAACAGCCCCCAGGGCATGGAGCCAGGGTCTTGCCACAATGGCCGTGTAGGGAGAATAAGCATCCACCACAATGAAGTCCACCTCCACTACCTCTGAACCTGCTTGCATGGGTAGTCTAATCTAACCCTTTGGAATGACAACTTTTCCATCAAAGCTTACCAAGGGTGAATCATAGGCTGTCAAATCCTTAGGCTTAAAGTTCAGCCCTTTGTACAAATCAAGGTACATAATCTCTGCTCCACTGCCTTGATCCACCATTACCCTCTTAACATCATACCTTCCTATCCTGAGGGTGACCACCAAGGCATCGTCATGCGGTTGTATGGTTCCCACCTTATCCTCCTCAGAGAAACTCATCGCTGGTCGGTTCTCCACTCTAGCCCTTTTTGGCTTTGGTCTCGAGTCCTCGGCAGGTAGTCGAGTTACAGACATCACCTTGGAGGGGTGAGAGCCGGTTCTCCCCGGGGCCGCGAAGATGACATTGATGGTGCCCAAAGGGAGCTTTGAAGAAGCGTTCCCTTGAGCCCCTGACCCTACTTGATCTCCTTGCCTATTAGGGCGATACAAAAATTGTTTTAACCTTCCATCTTTGACCAGCTACTCCAGATGATTCCACAAAGTTCTACAATCCTCAGTAATGTGCCCTTGATCTTGGTGGTATTGGCAGTGAAGGCTTTGGTTGCGCCTCATGGGGTCTCCTTCCATCTTGTTTGGCCACTTGAAGTAAGGCTCATTCTTAATCTTCTCCAAGACTTGATGCACCGGTTCTCAGAACACCGTGTTAACCACTTGAGGAGCCGTAGACCCAAATTGCCGAGCAAAATCCCTTCGAGGCCTATTATTATTGTAGCGGTCCGACCTAAAATCCCTCATCTCCTGAGGAATAACCTTACCCTTCCCCTTACCTTGTTGTTGGTCCTCCTCAACCCTCTTATACTTATCAATCCAGTCCATGAGCTGGCGCACACTGGTAGCAAGTTTCCCAGTCAAAGACTTCCTCAAGCCATGCTCGGCAGGTAGGCCGACCTTGAAAGTCCTGATGGCTACATCGTCAAAGTCACCATCTATCTCATTGAACATCTCCCAATACTTGTCCGAATACGTTTTCAGGGTCTCCCCTTCTCTTATGGACAGAGACAATAAGGAATCCAAGGGCCGAGAAACCTTACTGTACGTAATAAAGCAAGATCTAAATGCCTAAGTGAGTTCCTTGAAGGAATCAATGGAACCTGCTCCTAGGCCATCAAACCACCTCATTGCCACAGGCTCCAGATTGGATGAGAATACCTTGCACATCAGAGCCTCATTCTTGGAATGCACTGCCATCCTCTGGTTGAAATGGCTTACATGCTCCATAGGGTCTGTTCGACCATTATACATGGTGAACGTGGGCTGAGTGAATCGCCGAGGGAGTCTTCCTCCCTCAATTCTGCGCATGAAAAGTGATCTGGAAATTTGGTTGAGCGCTCTACTCATCGCATCATTTCTCGAGCCTCTGGAAGATGATCTCATGTTTCTACGCTCATGGTGATAGTCCTTATTATACGAGAAGGACTCATTAGGAGGTGTCCTTGACCTGGGTTTATAACTATCATCCTCCATATCGTCAAAAGAGAAGTCAGAGTTGGAGGGAGTTCACCTTCGCCGTTCATGGCACAGCTTTCTCTTCAGATGATCAATCTCTAGTTGCAGGGCTTTGGTATCCTTCTCATGAGAAAGGTGGCTCCCATTTCGGGACTGGCTCCTGCTAGTATGGGTGGTATGCACACTAACCCCCGGTCCCTTCTTCGCTCAAGGTTGACAAAATGATCTTCACGTTGGGATCCCATAGATTCTGCCTGGTGCAGACCTGAACCTACCATAGTTGGATGTCAAACTCATTAAAACACAAGAATTCCCCATAGACAGCGCCAATTGTAAGGACGCTATTTGGATCCTAGGCCCAAAAAATAAGGGGGTCTAGGCCCAATGAGCCCAATACAATGAATTTGTAGAGAGTGTATTGGAAAACTAGGTTATAATGAGTTGGGTAACAATAACAATGGATCCAGATGACAAAAAGATGAAGATAGACTGGTTTTATTTAGAGAAAATCTTCCTCGGCACAGTCCGAGGAGATCAGTTCTTATATACTTCTCTCAAGTTTGCTTACAAGTTCAATTTTTGATTACTATAGTATTTTTCTCTTAATTTCCCCGTTTCTCCTCCATAGAGGATCTCTTACATTATATATCTCCCTTTGAATGATCTTGACTCTCCACTTGTCGATCGTCTAAGCCACTACTTGAGAGCTTGTCCCATCGGACACCCTCTCAGGCCCTCTGTGAGTTGGGGCAACCAAGGCAGCACTGTTCAGGGGTCTTCTCCACATAAATGCTGCCAGAGAGTTAGCTGCAGAGCATTCAATGCGGTGGTAGCAGCTTTCCTTAAGATATTTCCTAGCTCCCATCCATCCTGTACGTTTATAATGCATGTCCTTATCAATAGGACTTCCTGGAACATCACCCTGGATGATAGGGCACACCTTTTGATTTTCGCCTTGTTTAGCCGAGGGGATATTCCTCCTCGGCCCACCTCCCCTAGCCTTTACAGCCATAGCTTACTCGTGAAGTTCAAAATCTTACGTCTTCCTTACTATTGATCTATCCTCGGACCACTGAGCCTCCTCAGACAAGGCCTAAGGCCCAATATATATATTTGGGCCTGTATCCCTACATAATATTTTGTCATATAAATTTTTTTAACCTAACAATTTTCAATGCCCATATTATAATATATATTTCTAATTGAATTTAAATTTTATTTTATATTTAAACCCTCAAAATATATATATATATTGATAATTTTGATAATCACATTATATATATTTTTTGAATGATAGAATAAATAGTCTCATGTACAAATAAAATCATAATAAATATCTATTAATAATTAACATAATTATATCTTTTAAATATTCTATTTAAAAATAAAAATCATAATAAACATCTTTTGACAACTAGCATAATGATCAAATTTCATATAAAAAACAATCATAATAAATATATTAATAATTACTGTGAGGGGTCCAAGGACTGAGGATGATTGGATTAGGGAGTAGATTGCCTAGTCCAAACCCGAAGAGATAAATGTGCTCCGAGGATTTCACCCACCCGAGGATAGAAGCATAATCAAGACAATTGGCATCTTGTGATGTTCTAGGGTAAGGAAAAGGGGTAGTGATGAAGGCAAGGAAGAGAAGAGGAAGTTTCCTGGAAGGAACACTTTCCTCCTCTGCATTGATGCCCTGCACCAACCTTATTAGCTGCATTAATTAGGAAATGACCCCTGAACAGTAACTTCACAGCTAATAGCCCTTTCCACCACCTTCAGCAGAATTTTGATGGGACAAGTATCCTTAGGAACACCTGGAGGCATACAGATGGAGGGATAGGATGCAAAGAAGGGGGATATAAAAGGAAGGGAGTCTCCCAAAAATAGGGACGGTATTTTTTTTTTTTTTTTTTTTTTTTTTTTTTTTTATGAAATAGAAAAAAGAGAAAGTGAACAATGTATTATCTGATGTAGAACTTTAAATTATATACAAGAAACTAATCCTCAGACCTACCTGATGAGAGCTTTTTTTCTCATTCTCTTCTTATGTTATTCCTTTCTATTATCCTAGGCTCTTTGGTCTTAGACTTGAATCTTGTTTAGAATTACACTTGAAATGTTTTCCCACTCTCTAAAGAAATTCTATTATTTGGGCTTGGTTTGAAGGACAATGTACCACCGTTCTTAGTGGGCATGGGCCTTTATTTTCTGAGTACTTACAATTACTATAATTATATGTTTAATAGTTCTATATAATATACAATCATAATAAATACCTATTAATAACTAGCATAATTATCAAATTTTATAATACAAAAACAATCAAAATAAATGTTTATTAATAACTATCATAATTATCAAATTTTATATTTATATACAAAATAAAAAAGAGAAAAGCTCTTCTTCTTTTTTTGGATAGAATTATATTTGATTGAACCTTCCCATTCATTCCATGGGTTTCAAAGAAGAATATTTTAAATTTCAAAAATTATAAAATAATAAAAAGTAAATAAATAAGAGTTTTTTATTATTTAAATTTGATAATTTAGGATGGGAGAATTTGAACCTTAGATATTTTTGTTAGAAACATTAGGAGGTACACACCATAAGTTCTAGACAATAAATAAGAGTTTTAATAAAAAAAAGAAAAAAGAAAAAAAATACATTATTAATTTATTATTACATTTTAAAAGTAAAATAAAATGACAAATAAGCTCAAATTCTTAATCTATATATATATAACCGAAATCTTTGACTTTTTATTGACCTCTCCAAAGTTTGCCATATCATTATCATTTAAAAAAAAAAAAATTAGTTTATATTGAAGTCGGTCTCTCTCTTCTTCTTTTTTCTTCTTTTTTTTCACTAACGCGATATTTTATGATAAGGTGCAAACTATTCGGACTTATCAACGTACATAGTCCTCTTATTTCGGAAGATATGATCTAATTGTATTAGATTTATCTATGGATTATGAGTTTAGTGTTTACTTGATAACTTTGGAGGTGGTGTCCTGTGCTCACAATTGAAAATAGTGAAACTCAACAACCAAAGTTCAAACTTAACAAGGAGTGAAACTCTCTAACAAGTCCAACTTAAACTCAAACTCAAACGTTGATAATCATGAATACTATAAAAGCAGTGTAAACTCCAATTTTTTTTTTTTTAAAAGCTGAGTAGAGGTACGAGCTCTTCTTCTGTTATTTTCTTCTCCTCTACTTTGTTAAAATATATATATATATATATATTTTATGGTTTTTCATGTATTTTTTAAAAAGTGATTTTCATATATGAATCACCAAACCCTACGCCTGTGACTGTATATGATTTTTTTTCATCGTTTAAAGTTTAGACTTGTTAAAATTTAAAACTTATTGCTTTATGGGTTCGTGTACTTTTTTCTTTTTCTTATATTTCTCTTTTAAATAGTCATGTATTTTTTGAATTGTTTCAATAACTTATTCTTTAATTATATATTTTTTTTGGCATTTTGGAAGTTTTAACATCTAAATTTGTGTTAGTTTTTGCAATATTTGAACATGTTTAGCAGATTTCAATGACTATACCGTGTATTATTCTTTTGAAGGTAATCAATTTTTCTTTTATATTTCTTTGTTGTGTAATCATATACATTTGTTTTGTTTCAAAAATTTATAGGAAGTAAATCTTATGATTCTTTAATATTTTTTAGTCTTTCAAAAGTTCTAACATCTAAATTATTCTTTTGATGGTAACACATCTTTCTCTTATATTTTTTTGTTGTGTAGTCACATATATATGTTTCATCTATAATTGCACAATAAACCTCTGAGCTTGATATTATTATTATTTTTTCAAGAGTTTGATATTATTTTCAAGTGTTTTTTTATAGAAACATTTTATTATTATCAACAGAAAAATAAGTGCGGAACATGTGATCCCTGAAATGCAATCAGATAAGGTAATTGAACATCAACAAATCACTTCAGTTCTGCATCATCTTCAGTACAACAAAAATATATATACCAAATTACAATAAGACAAAGTTATTGACTCATGCCCTCGATTTTAAGACTGTGATTCTCAAAAAAAGAAAAAAGAAAAAAAGTTTAAAAGGCTCTTCACCGCCATAGTTATGGTGCCAAAGTGCAATCAACAGAAACACAATACAACAAAATCTCTCTTCTGTAGCTTCTCAAAAAAAAAAAAAAAAAATCTCTCTTCTGTAAAAATTCAATCCACCACAATATATATAAGACCACCTAATTAATTAGTTCATATCACATCAAATTCAAAACCCATTCATCTGATGGATGCATTTAAAAGAGAGAGCTTTGTGAACCTCTTTCGTTTGCCATAACCTCTCGCAAAAGACTCATTCATTAAATATCTACGCGATAGAGAAAATTCTAAGTTATGTTTGGTAATAGTTTTTATTTTCTATTCCTAAAAACTTGTTTTTGGGAATATAAAGAAAAAATAATTTTCTTGCATTTTTGAAATCAAAAACATATTTGGTTAGTTGAAATTAAAAAAATAATTTTTTGAAGAAAAAAATAGAAAATAATAAAACATGTTATTACTAAGATTTGAACTTTAATGCTAACTCATTAAGTGTGCGTTTGACATGGCTTAAAAAAGTCAGCTTATTTTACTATTAAGCTTATTTTTGCTACTATTCATGGGTCCAACTACACTTTTTGGTACTATTCATGGGTCCCATTGTACTATTCATGAGTCTCATTGTACTATTTCAGTTACTTTTACTTTTATTTACAATACTTTTAACAAAAAGTTTTCAGTTTCAGCTAAATAAGCTGTTCCCAAACGGACCCCTAAATGAGACAGAGTCATTAAATTAAATGCGTATTTTCATTGATTTTTGAAAATTAGAAACCAAAAACAGTCTTTTGCATGTTTTCAGTTTCCTCTACAAATTGAGTTTTGAGAACAATTTTTGTTTTTAGTCCATTTTGGGTTGCGAAACAAGTTTTTTAGTTTTAAAAATAGAAAATTGTTTTTGAAAATAGAAAATAAAGGGAAAAAACAGTTATCAACATACCCCTAGTAACTGGGAAGGATGAGAGAGGAATTAAAAAATGTCTTTGAAGACCAGCTAGCGTTCACCCTTAATTTCATGATCACTCTACAAGTATAAGTTCTTGGGGGGTATGAGAGGTAAGGACTAGAATTCAAATCTCAAGGAGGGCGTTTCACACGTATACACTTTAGTGTAGGTTAGAGTAGAATTCTATCTAAGAGCAAAAAAAATAAAATAAAATCCTTAAAGGCTTGAAGAAGTTATTGCTGGTCTTTCCAACTCTGTCATCCCTTCAAACCAATTGCCGTTCTTGAAGTTTAAGTATGGAAAAGTTTCGTGTTTCTGTTAGTGTCACTCTTACATAGCTAAGAACTCGAGATTGTTGCTTCGAACATGGCAGTACAAACATTTTGAGTCTTTTTTTTCTAAACGAACATTTTGAGTCTCTATTAACTAAAAGGTAAATGTTAACAAGCACCGTGCGGTGCTTGTTAATGTTGCACTAATGTGGGTCTTATTTGATAAAAAAAAATTGAACAAAAAGAAAAAAAGGACAGAAAACTAACCCACAACTTATTAAATATTTTTTTCTCTCTACAAAGCTAATCCCACAACCTAAAGCTGTAAAAATATGATATAAAACTGCAATAAAGTTGAAGAAAAAGTACAAAAGGCTGCAGGCATCTTACGGGTGCCCGTTAACACAACCCTAACTAAAAAATTGAATTCACATGACTTGTACTTCCTTTTTTTGGCACACATGTGACTTGTGCTAGAGGTCTGTTTAGGTACTACAAATCCTTCCATGTGAATTGTACGTGGAGTTCTGAATTCTGACTAAAACAATTGGGATGAAAATATGGAGGATAAAAAATTTTAGTTTTCCTTGTGGGGTGGAAAAGTAGAGTGGAAAACTTTTTTATTTGGTTGAAAAAAAAAATTGAGAGTATAAAAAATAGTATTTATATAAATTAATTTACTCTTATGCTTCTATTACTCTCCTAACCAATATAAATTATATAATGAAAAGAAAAATGACATGTTTATAATATTTTCACAACAAGTACTAGATGATAGGATGTTACATGTTAGTAAAAAAAAATAATTTCAATAATAGTTTGAAATTAAAATTAATAACAACTTTCTACTTAATATTTTTTGTGAAAACATTGTCAAAAAATTATTTTCAAAATTACTCTTTTACAATTACTTAGAGGGTATTTGGAACATGCACTTAAAAACTGAAAACATGTATTTGAAAACATATGTGAAAATATGTGTGGGTGAAAAAATGTGTGAAAATACGAGTAATGTTGTTTAAAAACTGAAAACATGTGTTTCTTTATATGGTCTGTTAGAGCATTCACATTGGGAATGACATATGCCATATGTAGGGAAAATTTAGCATAAAAGTTTAAAACCCCCCACACATCCGAACTTGTAAAAACCAACTATTGCAAAAAAAAATTGAAATAGTGCTACAGTGCAATTCTAAAGGTAGAATTACACTATAGCTCAATTCTAAAAAAAAAACTAATATTTTATTTACTTACTTTATCAATTCTTCTCACTCTCACCGAGTTTTTAAGTTTTTGTTTTTATTTGGTTTTTGGGATATATTATTTTATTGTGTAGAAATATTATTTTAATGTATTGTATTGTAAAATAAAAGTTGGGATGCTAAGAGTATTGTAAAATGGTATGGTATTATTGATAAAATAACTTATTGAGATGGTAAAATAAGATGTGATAGAATTTTGGGATGTAAATGCTCTTATGATTAGTGGTTATGATCAGTTAATACTCCCTCCGTCCCACTTTGTTTGTCCTGTTTGAAAAGTCAAACTTTTTAAGGGAACATCATTTATTGTCTTGTCTACCTTTTAAAAATGTATAAGTTTTCAAAACTACCCTTAAATAAATTTATCAAAAAATTGAATTAGTAAATTAATAAGGGTATAATAGGAATATTAGTAAATTAATGACTTTTATTTTTAGAAACAGAATAATATTTTAGGATATCTTACAATAAAATAGAGGACAAACACAATGAAACGGAGAGTGTAATAAAAGTAGGGTTATTAATGTGGTCAAATAAATGTGGTATTGTTAGTCTAAAAAAAAAAACATGAAACAAGGAGGTCCCTCGGTCTGACCGGAATCCGAATGGATTTTATCTGTTTTTGGGAAGCCAAACCGGAAATTGGCAGGGATTCCCTGGACTTTTGTCTCTATAAAGATGAAACGCGTTGGTTTTCCAATGTTATTGCATGCACGCCAGGTGTCCCTTACAGCATTGCATTTGCAAATGCTTCCCAGTTCCCAGTCATATTTTATTCTTAAAAAAAAAAACAAACCTACTTCCCAAAACAACAAAACTTTAAGTCTAACCCAATCATTACATCACTGTTCATTAATTTCACCTCCCTTCTCTTCCCATCTACCCCCAACAAACGCATTTCTCTTACTGATTCATCCAAATAAAAAACATGCATTTCTAAATTCTCCCCCCACCCCACTCCCCAAAAAAAAAAAAAAAAAATTTATTGAAACGATTACTAGTTTACTACTAAAGTAATATGTACTAAAAATAAAGAAAAATAACTCACTAAAAAATGGATCGATTGTAGTTATTTTTTAAGTTAAAATGAAAATTATACCATCTAAATTTAACTGAAATTTATTTGTAGTTCTTTAATTTTACTTTTTGTTTAATTAAGTCCATTAAATTTTAATTTTTTTTTTAAATTTAGGGTTTTTGTTTAATTTCATTTAAAAAATTGCTATTAAGGATATGATTAGCAAATAAAAAATTTTAAAAAAAAATTTCTTACATAAAAAATCTATAAAATATTTTTATTATATATATATATATTTTTATGTGAGGAAAATATTTTTTTTTAATAAAATTTTTTAAATGAAATTGAATGAAATGTCTAAATTAAAATTTTTTGAAACTTAAATGGCTTAATTAGACAAAAGTAAAGTTAAAGAACTGAAATGAATTTCAGTGAAATTTAAAGGGTGCAATTTACATTTTAATCTTATTATATTTTATAATGTGATCGTTTACAACAAAGTGTGAGTAATTTTTTTAATTAAATAATTACAATTAAGAGGGGGAATTGAATTGTGGATATTTTCAATGAGTTGCAAGGCTTTTAATTATAATTTTACCTTGTGATTAATCCTAAATTATCAAGTTTTCAAATTCTTTGATTCTTAAAAAAAAAAAAAATTCAAGTCCTCTAAGCTCCTATCAATTTATTATCCCTTTTGCATTTCAAAAAAAATTCTTTTGCAAAAAAGGAAAAGAAAGAAAAGAAACCTAACCCTTTGTTTGGTTAGGACAGATTTGGGAAGAAAAGAAGAGAAAGGGAAGGAAAGGAAATAAATTCCTTTGTTTGGTTAGAAGGTGATAATACTCGGAAAATCAGTACATTAGATGGCACGGATTTTGGTGAACTTGAGGGCCTGAAAGAGAAACAAAAGATCAGGGGAGACCGGGGTTGGCCGGTCACAAACCCTCCGATGGTAAAGTTAGTTTTCTTGTTCCGAAATAGGGAAAATCCAAACTTATGGGAATTGTCTGGAGAAAAAAACTTACCTTTCTTTGACAAAGATTCGTATTTATAGGTCCATAAGAAGAGAAACGGTTACTTCTTTAATAACTGTTCCGACCTTTAAGGACTCCAGAAAGTCCGGAGTATACTCAACTGCCATGGAGGTTATAATTTCTGATCCATTTTCTATAACCGTCGCTGAGCTCGTCATAAGTAACGAAGGACGAGAAGTCATCCAAAAGGTGTAGAGTTACCGTATCAAGCCCATCTAACTGATGGTGTTTGGAATTAAGCTAACTCCATTCTCGTCCATAAGGGTCGTCCATGGAAGGGATAACAAAAAACGAGCTACATTTTTACTCGTCCTTGAGAAACTCGTCCATATCTCTGCTCGTCCTTGACACACGCTCGTCTATAAAGGGTTTTAGATGGGCTTGATACGGTAACTCTACACCTTTTAGATGACTTCTCGTCCTTCGTTACTTATGACGAGCTTAGCGAAGGTTACAGAAAATAGATCAGAAATTATAACCTCCATGGCAGTTGAGTATACTCCGGACTTTCCGGAGTCCTTAAAGGTTGGAACAGTTATTAAAGAAGTAACCGTTTCTCTTCTTATGGACCTATAAATACGAATCTTTGACAAAGAAAGGTAAGTTTTTTTCTCCAGACAGTTCCCAGAAGTTTGGATTTTCCCTATTTCGGAATAAGAAAACTAACTTCACCATCGGAGGGTTTGTGATCGGCCAACCCCGGTCTCCCCTGATCTTTTGTTTCTCTTTCAGGCCCTCAAGTTCACCAAAATCCGTGCCATCCAACGTACTGATTTTTCGAGTATTATCAGAAGGGATTGGTGTGAAGGAAAGGAAAACAAAGGAAACAAATTTCTCCATGACCCACTATATTCTTTCCTCCCAAATTGGGAGGAAAATGAGAGATAAGAGAGAGTACTTATGGTGGGACCCACCAATAAAGTGTGTTTCCCTTTATTTTTCCCTTACAAACCTAACAAAGGAAAGAAAAAAAATTATCCTTTCTCTTTTCTCTCCTCTCCCTTCTCTTCCCCCTTTCCTTTCCCTTTTGTTTTACCAAACATGGTATAAGTGAAAGGAAAAGAAAGGAGGATAAAAGGGAAAGAAAACACTTCATATGTATATGTTTGAAAATGGGAATGAAAGTAAAAAATAAAGAAGAAATAATCCTTTGTTTGACTTACAAAGAAAAAAGAAAAGAAAAGAAAAGAAAATTTTATTATTTTTACTTTTATACCCATATAAATTAGGGAGAGAGATATAAGATAAGGACAAATGTGAAAATTCAAATGGTTAGAGGTCAAAAAGGTGGGCTCCACTTTTTTATTTGATTTTTCCAACTTCCTTTTCCGCCTAAATTGGCTGGATTGCAAACTGTGGACTCGGTGGATTTGTTTTTTATATATTTTGGGTCCCTTTTTCTACCGTTGTTTAAATAACAGTTTTAAAAATACAAACAATGTTACTAAATTATCATTACCAAACAGCCCTTCTTTTCTCCTCTATCATCCAAATACAAGAAATTCCTTCCTTTCCCTTGTTTTCCCTTCCATTCCTTCCCCTTCCCCCCCTTCCCAAACGCAGTGTAAAATAAAACTTCCCAAAACGACGGAGTCTAACCCAACCCAATCATTAGACCCACCGTCAATTTATTTCACCTTCCTTCTCTTCCAATCTCAGTCCAATTAATAAATAAAAATAAATTACATAAATAAAAAAAAAAAACTTTCCCTGTCTGTCTCCACAGAGCCATGGCCGAATTGGCCGTTTCTCTCTTGCCCATCCCTCCCAAACCCCCTTTCTCTCTCTAATAAAAAAATCCCTCTCATATTCGAATCTCACTTCCATCGTCTTTTAACTCTCTCTCTCTCTCTCAAATCACATACATACACAGTCACATGTATGTATATTCATCTACACGCATATATACACATCACCTCATTACGATGTCGTATTCCTCTCAATAGAAACCAACCCTAATTCGCACCTCGAAATCGATTCTCCAATGGCGATCGTCACCGGCGATCGGTACCAAGAAAAGCTGGTGAAGTTCGTTGAAAGCGAAGCCGGTCCATTACTCGATGGCACCATGGTCCTCAAAGTGAACCCCACGGGCTTGCACTACGTGCAGTCACGGCTCGAGGCGCTGAGAGAGCTCGAAGGCTTGCTCGCCGGCGCGCCGGTAGACTATCTCCGCGCCTACGTGTCGGACCTCGGCGACCACCGCTCGCTCGAGCAGCTCCGGAGGATTTTGAGGCTTCTGCCGTCGTTGAAGGTGGTTTCGGTGTTGCCTCCGCCTTCGCGAGATCCTATGCCGCTCTCGTTGTTGCCGTTTGGGAGGCTCAGGGTTTTGGAGCTCAGAGGATGCGATTTGTCCACCTCAGCAGCTAGAGGATTGTTGGAGCTTCGGCACACCTTGGAGAAGATCATTTGCCACAATTCTACTGTGAGTCTGTGTTTTTGAGCTCTTTGTAGAAATGCATTTTCAGTTTTGAGTGTGGTTGTGGAAAGAAATTTATGTGAATTATGTGATTTTTTTTTTCTTCTTCTGTTTCTTTCTAATAGTGAATTCAATATTAGTTTGAATTTACTTTCAATTTTGTACATTTGGAATGGAAATATCTGTTTTTTGAATTCAACATTTTCTTTGATTCATACAGTTCAATTTTCAATTTTCACTATTGAGTGTGGCTCTCGAATGAAATTAATGTAAATTGAATGGATTTGATTTGATTTGATTTTTAATTTTATTGTTCTTGTGTTCTCCATTTTGGTTCCTGTAAGGGAAAGAAAATTGAGATTCTGGAAATTTTTGCAGTTTCTACTTTTCCTAACTTTTATAAGGAGCGGTTACTGTTCTTGTTCTTGAATTCAATGCCAGTTTGAATTTACTATTAGAAGTTAGAACAATGGTTAAGTGATTAAATTCATTGTTTCTTAACCACTTAAGCTTTTGGAACAATCACTAATTCATCATTCATTTTCAGTTTTATACATTTTTAATGGAAATCTCTGTTTCTGAATTTATCATTTTCTTTTTGGACTTTTGTTTGGTATGGAAGAAATTGAATGATGTGATTTGGAATGATATTTAGGTTGCTCTATGGCATGTTTTTGCGAGTAGAATTGTTGGGATAAATTAAATTGATTTTTATTTTATTTTTCTCTTCTTGTATTTTCCTTATTGGTTCCTGTAAGGGGAAAAAATTTTGAGATTCAGGAAATTTTTTTGCAATTTCTTCTTTCCTATTTTTATCAGGAGTGGTTATACTTCCAGTTTTGTATGTTTAGAATGGAAATCTCTGTTTTTGAATTGAAAATTTTCTTTTTGGTGTTTGGCTTTGTATGGAAATTGATTTGGAACAATTTTTAGGATGCTCTACGGCATGTTTTCGCGAGTAGAATTGCTGAGATAAAGGACTCTCCGCAATGGAACTGGTTGTCATTTGTTTCTTGTGCATGTAATGGCTTGGTTCTCATGGATGAGTCTTTGCAACTTCTTCCTGTTGTGGAAACACTTGATCTTAGTCGCAACAAGTTTGCAAAAGTGGATAATCTTCGCAAGTGTGCCAAATTGAAGCACTTGGATCTTGGTTTTAATCACCTAAGATCGATTTCATACTTCACCGAGGTACTTCCTTAAAGTAGTTGACTCGTGTTAAAATAGAGTAGTCTGAAAGTACATTATTTTGGTTCTTTCTTCAAAATGTTGTCCATAAATTAGGGAGCTTTCTTGCACTCATATGTATAACTGTATATATTGCACAGTTTTTACAAGATAAGGAATGTTTTGCCCAGAAGCTCTAGCTCAAATGGCTTTATCCCACCATAAGAAACAGGAGGGCAAGCTTTAGCTCATATGAATGTCATCTTGAGCATTTAATTTTCAATATTGGTGCTGCAAATAGTTTTTCCATTTGCAAACCTTTTTGGCTGAATGCATTCAGAAGCCTTACTGATTATTTAATTTGAGTGAACAGAAAAGAAAAAGCTAATTCAGTGGAAAAATCATTAAGAAGTCTGTGGACGAGATATTGAAGGAAGGGTAAAACTTAGGTACAGTTCCTTAGGTTCAGTATATTAGGCTCCCCAATTAAATTCAAACACATAGCTCTACTGAATTAAATTCTCATTGGAAAAGAAAACATTGTTGCTAAGAGTCTTGTAGCTCAATTGGTTAGCACTGTAGAAACACCAAGGTTCAAATCTCCCCTCCCCCAATTATCAAATTATCAAAAAAGGAAACACTGTTAGTGCTTTATTAGTCAATGCAACCATGTGTTTGAGTTTAATTGGGATCCTAATGTTTTGCACCTAAAAAACTGTATGTAAGTTTTGCCCTTGAAGGCTTGTTCTGATTATTAGACCTTCAGAAAGAACCTTAATTAGTGGAAAATAAACCAGATTTGTGTAGCCAATATAATCTGGAAATTCTGTCATAGCCAATGTAAGTCTGTATGCTCCAACCCTCTCACTAGGAAAGTGGACAGCATTAAAATCTCCTGCCACACACCAATGAACTTCCCATTTATTCATCCCTTCTTTCAATTCAACCAACAGATTTGTTCTTTTTCTTATGATCTGGGCTATACAAACCAGAAAGCACCCAGTCAAAGCCATCTTCCACACTCCTGAATAAGATAAGGAATAAGCTCCAACTGTATAATGTAGTTTTTCCACAACCCTCTTATTCCACATCAACATCACATCACCCCAAGGTTGGAAATTGTTTTACTTATCTGAAATTCTAAATTTATACAAAAACATATTTATTTTTGGCTTGGAATAAGTGCTGATATAAATTGAATGTTGAGCAGCATGCTTTAAAGACTGAGTGCCAAATAGATTTTAATTCGCTATAAATTTTTAATTTAGTAATTAGCTTTGAATGCATACTCTGATGTTGTTGGGCTATGCAGGTATCATGTCATATTGTTAAACTTGTTTTGAGGAACAATGCTCTAACTTCATTGCATGGGATTGAGAATTTGAAGTCACTTGAAGGACTTGATGTTTCCTACAATATAATTTCTAGTTTTTCAGAGATAGAGTTCCTAACAGACCTTCCATCTCTACGAAGCTTATGGTTGGAAGGAAATCCATTGTGCTGTGCCCGATGGTATAGAGCACAAGTATTCAGCTTTTTCATGTATCCAGAAAAAGTAAGTGATTTAATATATATTTACTCTTTGGGACTTTATGTTATGTAGTTATGTTTGTTGGGACTACTAAATCATAATTGCAAGTTTTTTTTTTTTTTTTGGCTTGCAATTTTATGCCCCAGCTAAACTTACAGTTTCTTTCCCTCTTTTGTCGGATGCTGTTTAGTTGAAGTTAGATGACAAGAATATTAGCACCAGAGAGTTCTGGAAACGGCAAATTATTATTGCCAGCAGGCAAAAGCGACCTGCCAGCTTTGGATTTTATTCTCCTGCAAAAGTTGATGCTAAAGAAGAGGGGAGTATTAACCCAAAAAGGGTATGTGGTTTTGAAGTTAATATGAAGCTATTCCTATATAAAATAATAATAATAAAAGTTAATATGGAGCTATGTAAATCAATTACATGCAAGACCCAATGAGATTTGGGTGATTACTTTTTACCCTAGTTAAAAAATTTGTGATGCTTGGCCATATTCTCCTGCCACACAGTAGTTCATGCTTTAAAGTGCGTTTTCCCTAGACCTTAATTGTTTAGCAATTAGCACGTTTCCCTTTCTTTTCCCTAAATAATATTATTATGATGATGGCTATTGTTGGCACTCTGTGTTACTGCGTTACTTATGTTTTCTCTTTATTAGTTTTAATGTGGTGTTATTTTTTACAGAGAAAGGTATCTCGTCTTGCTTCTATTGGGAGCGAAGAAGAGAGCACAGGTGTATTTTCTGACCAAGAGTCTGTATCATGTGACATTGACATTCAAAGCAGGGCAGATACTGTCATCTCTGAAGATGAAGCTGAAATAGTTGATTTGATGAATAAAGTTGAACTCATGAAGAAAGAGCGCTCTGTTCTTTGGTTGCGTGAGTTTAAGGAGTGGATGGATCATGCTTCTGAGACTTCTGTGGACAGAGGTAAAGATATTGGGGCATCATTGCATAATGAAAAAGAAAATTATATGAAAAAAAGGTCAAGCAAAAAATATCTTGGTGAAAGTTCAAGATATGTTTCAGATTCTGTTCAGGCTTCTGGAGATGAGAGTAGTACAAATATTTTAGAATCTGATAATTCCTTTGCAGATACATCTACTGGTTTGCCTGCCAATCCATACTTTAGCCAAATTGGTTTATTGGGGATTAGTGGCGGGGATTCTCTAGTTGGCTTGGGAAGAATGGATACAAACAAGGAGCATCTAAAAACATATTCACATGAAGGGATTAATATTATTTCTCCACAAGCTAGAATTTCCCACCCTGATACCGGCATCCAAGGAGGTCATAGAGTGATTGAAAATCTCAGCGTATCACCATTATCAGCCATTGATGATATATCGGAGTCTCATTCAACCATTGCTTGCCCTGGATCACCCCCTCATTATCAAGAGGACATTCTTCATCGTCGCCACAACTTAGTTGAAGAAATTCTGCAGCTATCTGCAGAGTCCTATTCAGTGGCATCATCTGATAGTAATACCAGCTGTAGTGATGATGATTCGTGTGAATCAATACCAGAATTTGATAAGTCTACGAATGATAATTATCTGAATAGGAGTGTTAAAGAAAACTCATCTCCCAATGATTTCGAGGATAAGGATTGTGATCAAAGACATGAAATTTTCCATGTGAGAGAAAATGGCAAAGATTTTCCTGCTGTTGCTCTTGATGATGAAATTGCTCATTCTGTCAACCAAGAGGCAGATTATTTGGAGAAGAGAAAAGGAAAAAGGAAAATGAAGAAAAGAATTATTTCACTAGTAGCAGAGAATAATGTGGTTGGCAAAACAGAACCATCTCATGAATCAAATGGAAATCTGGATTTTCTTAGAGCTGATATGGAACCTGAGCAAGGGAAACAAATTTCATGTCAGAGTGAACTTCAGGAAGTTATTCATAAGGAACAGATGTGGACAAACAGAAACAGAGCCCCACCAATTGATGCTAGTAGTTTTTCTGGATCTAGGTGCTCATCACCAGGTGGTAATGATTTTATTGAGAACTATTTCAATATAAATGTTGCAGATTCCAGCATTCATGAGACTTGTTGGCAGTATTTGCATTGTGATTGTGTACTTGAGCCAGAATCCAAATACAAAGAAAGGTAAATATTTATCTATTATGATGAATGATAGGAAAACTGAATTGGGTGACAGGGATTTTTTAGCACCTGCAAACAAAAACAAAAAATGAAATTTCGCTTATGTTATTATGTGCCAAATGATTTGTTAATGATGCTTGGACTACTAGTTAAATATTTTTCACAAAAAAAAAATTCGACATATTATATTTTATTATGAGAATAAATCCTACTACTTCTGATCCTGGGAATATGTATGTTATAATTTATTTCTACTGGAATTTTAAAAGTTAATATCAGACATGCTCTCTGTAATGATTTTTTTTTTTGTTACCTATATATATATATATATATATATATATAAAATCTTCTGGAATTTTCTTGTGAAAAGCATAACTCTGTGGAGTGATATTAAGTGCTGTATTCACCCCACCACTAAGTTCTAAATATCAGTGAGACATAGTTACATTTGCAAAAGTCTTGTAGCTCAACTAATTGGTACTTCCTAGTGTTTCCAACATAGACATCCAAGGTTCAAATCCCCTCTCCCATTGTAACTATCAAATTATAGAATTGGACTATACAAATTTGATATCTGCCAAGAGTCTTGTAGCTCAACTGGTTCGCACCTCCTGGTGTTTCTAGCAGAGACATTTAAGGTTCAAATCCTTCCACCTCCAACTGTTGAATTATCAAAAAATAAAAAAGTTAAACAAATCTGATCTCTGTTCTCTTATTCATACATGGTTGGATCATGTTCTCTAAGATATTGTTTCTCTAAAGCTACATATACCATTTTTTATGTTTGTTGTTTAGACTTCCCAATAGACTAAACAATATTTAGAAACATTTAATATTTTAATTATTTATAGATGAAGTCGGCCTTTTCATGTTTAATTCGTCTTCATTGTTCCAGACGCGGAGAAGTGGTTCTGTTACTGAGCAGTGAAAACAAGTTTTATGTGCTGCTTATTGGAGTCACAGGTGATGGATCAGGTCTAGTTATGAAGTCTTTGCAGGAGGCATATATTTCATTGATTTTATTATTAATGATGATTACTTGGGAGATTTCTTCTGCTGTGTTTCCAGCCTAATGACAGCTGAAGTGGCTTTATGCAGGATCTATTATTAGCTTATTAGGTTGCCATAAAGTTGAAGATATCAGAGAGGTGTCAGTAGGATTAGGACTTCAGGTTGTGAGGTTAGTGATTTCCGGTACTTTTAGTAAATCCAGAACCAATCGTTTTCCTAAAAACTCTCTTTTTCTGTGTTTGAGACAGGGTGTACATTGACAGAGGTTCAGCATACGTGTTTATTACTAGAAGCATTCAGAAATCAAGTCAATTACTTAGTACCTTGAAAGTTTTTGATCCACATGAGGCAAATGACAGTTGTTCTTTAAGAAGGTGATTTATGGCCTAAACGTTTAGTTTTGGAACTTGCTTTGGAATTACTCTGTGTACTATTTCTTTGTTATATTTATTTAGTTCCAAAGTCAGTAGGCTATATATACAAATTTCCTTTTCTTTGTTATGATAGACTGGTTTTGGAAATTTAAATGGCAGTTTGGAGCAGGTTCAGGTTGAATTGTTTGAGAAACAAATATATGGAGGTTTGAAAGTGAGCATATTCCAATATTCTATGGTGCTATTCTGGCACAACAACAATGAAGGTAAAGTTCTCACTTCTTCATCCTAGTTATGATTTGTATACAAATGTCCGAGCATGTTGTGAGAGTTCAGTCTTCAAATGAAAAACAAATGAAAAAAAAAAATTTCTTGGTGCAAAAAAAGGAAATTGAACATAATGTGAAGCTTTGAAAAAGAAAAATAATGAAGGAATGCATTTAAAATTATTTGTTTTTGAAATAATAGAAGGTTTCTTTGAAGAATGAGGATGTAAATGATTATTTAAGGAGAATGAAAACAGGAAAGGCTGGAGGACCTGATCCCACTGAAATTTGGAAGTGCTTGGGGGTGTAGGTATATGATGGTTGACAAGCCTTTTCAATAAGATCTTAAGCATTAACAAAATGCCTAGTGATGGAGGAAAAACACTTTGATACTTATGTACAAAAGTGAAGAAGATATTCATAATTATACAAATGACTGGAATTAAGTTTATGATTCTCACTGTGAAACTCTGGGGGAGAGTGATAGAATATAGGTTTAGACATGAAACAATAGTGAAATTTAACTGTCTCAATTCCCGTGTGATCGCCCAAAAATTCTAGTTCCTTTGGGATTTCCTTCTTGATCAATAACAACCAATATTGGAAAATCAATTTGGTTTTATGTCAGGGTGATTTACCATGGAATTTTTTTTCTTACTTAGTTGTCTAATGGACAAATATGCTTGAAAAGATTTTCATATGGTTTTTTAATTTAGAGAGTGTATGATAATACCTAGAGAGGTTATTTGTGAGTTCTTGAAATGAAAGTTCCTCTAAAGTATTAAGGTGATTAAAGATATTTATGACAGGGATATAATTAGGGTGAAAACAAGTATAAGCATTACAAGTGAGTTTCCAATCACAATTCATCAACGAGGATTTCTCTTTTTGTTGGTTATGGATGATTTTACTAGATCAATTCAAGATGAAATCCCTTAGTGTATGCCTTTTGTATACGATATCATTGTTGGTAATAGCATGCTTAAGCACAAAGCTTACAAGCTTAGTGTTTTTTGCCTATAAGATGAGGCGCATTTGCATGATTTATGAAGCTTTTTCGATAAACTCAAAGTGCACCTTTTGGAGCTTTTATTTTATTTTTATTTTACACTTAAAAAAAATGGACCAAATTTGAAATGTAGTTGTCAGATCTTAATGCTGTTGAGTATTTACCATGGATTTGTTTCAAAAATAGATAATTAAACTAGGCAAACAATTTAACTAACACCAACAAGGATAAACTTTAATGATGTTCAATGTTGGTTTGTTGCTTAGTGATGCTTGTATCCAAAATTTATTCAGAATGTGGAATTACCAGCTCATGAATAAAATGGATACCCCTTGAATAGGTATAGCATCAACAATGTTCTATATCAGCTCACTTGTGTGCATGTACTTACCGAAGGAACAGAGTTCTTGTACATGATCTGAGCTGTTACTTTTTCACCAAGTTGAAAGAATTGTACTCAGCTCTAAATTTTTTGAAATGTTCTATATCAGCTCACTTGTGTGCATGTACTTATTGGAGGAACAGAGTTCTTGTACATGATCTGAGCTGTTACTTTTTCAACAAGTTGAAAGAATTGTGCTCAGCTCTAAAATTTTTGAACCTATGTTCTACTTTTAAAAGAGAAATAAAGGATATCTGTTGAATAGTTTTATAAATATATGATTACTTTTACATGACCATAAGTTCTACAGTAATGCTAAATTTTCTACTCACATGCAACAGAGGATTCATGGCATTTAAGATCATTGTTTGTCATTGGAGACAATCTGCTTCTTTGTATTGAGGACCTTGTGCAGTTCAGCTCCCTTTCAATGGATTCATCTTTGCCTCCATATTTCTCAGTTGATTCATATTGCTCCATCGTTGACATATCTGAGATGGTAACTTTTTGAATTTACTAAAGCTTTCCTTGAGGCCTACATTTATAAGCATTTGCTAGTTTTATACATCACTTTCACCTAAATTGCTAAGTATTCTTTTCTATCTCACGAGTCACTAATATTATGTTCCTGGTTTGACGTGTTTTTTCTTCCTTTTTTTTTTTTTTTTTTTTTTTTTTTTGGGGGGGGGTGTTGATGAAACATGTTGTGTAACAACCCAAAGAAAGCACTAACGACATCTGCACTTATAAATCCAAGATCCACCTAGTAAAAACCCATCGTGGGACTTGGCACATGTCGCACATCACACAATCAAACAAACAATTTGGGGTATCACATGTGTGTGTGTTTTTTGGTTGATGAAACGTGTTATCATAGCAAAAGGATTATTTATTATTACTAGTTAAGTTACAGTTATCATCATTATCATTGATAACTGTCTTCACTTCTATGTTGATATATTGTTCAGTCTCTACTGGATAACAATGTAGTAGATCATAGCGAAAGGATTATTTATTATTCTGAATGAGCAACATGGTGTGTACATTTGTAAGCATTTTCTAGTTTCCTATATTGTATATAAGATTTTTGTTTTTCTTTCCCAAATTCTTAGATGCTAACATGTTTCTGGTTTGACATATTTATTATTTTTCTTTTGTGGATTATTGCGATCATTGTGTTTGTATTCTTTAGTTAATATCTTCTTGAGCCCGCAATGGAAAGGTATGTCTATAATAGATGGTAGTCAAGGGTTTATGCATGCCATGCTTAGTTGCGACATTGTGGTCTTTCTTTAATTGAAGGAATTTTATTATAAAAAAAGGATTTATTTTAATATTTGTTGTTTTCCTTGCCTCATTGCTCCATTACATAAACCAAGATTTTTTTCTAACCAAAAAAAGAAAAAAATCATTGGAGGTGTGCAAAATGAGGTATGCAAAATATTTGATTCATATCTTAACTCCATTTCTAGGTCATTGAGACTAGAGAGAGTTGGTGTGTGACCGTAGCTTTGAAATGTACAGCATCAGTAGTCTGCTCCTCTGCCAAAGCTGACAAGAAGGTTGCAGCAATCAATGATGAAAAAACAGCTTCAAGCCCTGTAACATGGATGATCAGGTGGTTCTCTGAAGACAGTCTGTTCCAGTTCGTGGCATTGGTGAAGGCAATCCATGCAGGAACATCCATGTTTCCTTTGCTTGTGAAATGTATATCTTGAAGCCCTTTTTTTTTTCTTGTTTTTTGTTTGTTTTATATTCATTTCATTCTTTTGATCTGCATTTTCATTTGTTTTTGCTTCCCATTTTGATATAGTTTGTTAGCAGCCTTTAGTGTGGCGAGCCAACAGCTTCCTTTTTTTGTATTCTTTGATTTTTATTCTTTAGTAGTTCATGTACAAAATTTGTACAGTACACAACATCAAAGGAAATTGATATTATCTGTTGTCTTGTCCTGCTCAGTTTCTCTCCCTCACACATTTTCATTTAGGAAATTGTACAGTAAACTTTAGCTTTTAATAGTCATATGAGAGTGTACAGTAAATCTTTGCTGTGTCTAAGATTATTATCGAATGACAAGCCAAATTCATGTGGCATTAATTCAGCAAAAAAATTCATGTGGCGTTATCTTTCTCTTTTACTTGTGCTCTGCATTGGTACCTACAAATATTGTCGAAGAACATAGACCAAAAATGCTTTTGCTACTAAGGGTCCGTTTGGATTGAGGGGGGAGAGAGGAAGTGGAGGGGAGTAGAGTAGAGTTGGTTGAAAATAGGTTAATTTTGGGTTAATTCTACTCTACTCTACTCTCCCTTTCTCTCCCTCAATCCAAATGTACCATAAGTCTTCTTCCACCATCTTTCACTCTCACTTTGTTACAAAGTCTATTTAGTTTTTTCAATCATGTTCATAAACTGATCCATGTTTTGATGTCAAAATGGTAGGCGCTGTTCAATAATTCAATATTAATATAGTAAGTATTATTCTACTATAGTACTATAGATAACACCGTCTGGAAGTTTCGAAAGAAAGAGTAGAGGGGAGAGATGATTAGAATTTACCATTTGCCCTTGTTTAATTTTTTTCAAAAATTACAATGGAAAAGAAAGAAAATAATTGACAATTATACCTCACTCTTGTTCATTTTTTGATTTTTTATTAGTCCCATGATACACCTTTCACCAAAGCAAATCCGTCATTTGAGATGTGTTCGTTTCCTTTCTCGACTATTATATGATCCTTTTTCTTTGTTAACTCTCTCTCTCTCTCTCTTTTATTTATTTATTTTTTATTTTATAAAAATTTATTTATTTACTTATTTTGCATGCAAACGGAGAATATTTTATTAAAATAAAGCAAAGAATACAAAAGAAAGGAGCCGCAAGTTCCAAAATATCTTCAATATCTTTTATTTGATTTTTAAGACCTTGATTTGTTGTTAGCTCCATGATTAAACGCTTTTCACCAAAACAAAATTGTCATTTTGAGACGTGTTCTTCTCCTCTCTTTGTTTTACTGCCATGTGATCATTTTTTTTCACTCTTTGTTAACTTTTCTCTTTTCTCTCTCTTTAATTTATTGGTGATCTCTAAGTGAATAAAATTGATTTATCATCCATCAATAAAGTTTCAAAGGTTAAAGCGATGTATTATGGGGCCATTTTTATTTTTAAAATTTAATTTTAATTTTAATTTTTTTTTTTTTGCATGCAAACAGATAATATTCTATTAAATAATATAGAAATAAGCAACAAGTACCAAAACATTAACAAGAAGTCAAGAACAACAAACATGATTAAATTTTGAGCACATATGTTTTATCCCAATACAATCCCATAAGAAAGTAGCTATTAAAAAAATGGGTGTGCAAATCTTCTGTTCCACTTTCCCACCTCTACTCTATACTTCATTAATAAAAAACTTGTCACTTGTCCATCTATTTGAATAAATCAGTAAATGACAATTTTTTGTCTTTTCTTATTTAAGTTTCTTAAAATAAATAAATAACCATACACATTCCCACCACTACCCACCATCACTTGTCCACCACCACCAAATTGCTGAAGTAATCAACGGCAAAACACCGCCACCAAATCCACCTAGTCCAATTTGTGGTACTGGTACACTGAAAAAAAAAATTACATCAAGACCTCCAAATAGCCAAAGCAGTATCACACATTCATAATCGTTACAAAGTAGACAAACAACACCGAAGCTAGACATTTTCAATTTGGTCCCATCTTTAAACAACTTCTCATAGCTTCTAAGCATAAATTAAACCCCCCCAATAACAAAACAATTTCAAGAAATCGAACTATAATTCCTAACCAAAATCGGTCTCTGTAAATCAAATTCAAGAATTAAGTCAAGGCATCTAAATTTTCTCAGTGCAGTAATGCCTCTCAATGGTAATCTAAAATAGCACGTTCATTCTATTTCATCTCTTCTGTTTTCACTAAAACCAAACACATAAACTAATACCCATTTATGGATCTAAAGACAAGGTGGTAGTGGTGTGTATTTGGTGGCCGTGTATGGCTGTGACTTGTGACGGAGTATGGTTGTGACTGGCGGTGTTAATCACTTCGGCAACTTCCTCTAGCATTTATGTGCAAGTTACACTTTAGTGAGAGTTAATTTGAATTCCAAATAAAAGTGGTAATTCCAAAGAAGAAACAAATTAGTTAGATAGGGATAATGTCATAATTTTTAGCAACTTCCTCTAGCATTTATGTGCAAGTTACGTTTAAGTGAGGAAGAAGAAATGCCTAAGATTTAACAAATTAATCAAATAGAGATAATGTTCCAATTTTTAGAAACTGAGTCCACGACTTGGAAGTGGGCTTAGAGTTCACAGCTTGAAAGCCCCTTAAATAATAGTATAGATTAAATAGACAAACATGTGGCAAAGTTTTTATTAGTAGAGCATAAAGTGGAGTAGAGAGAGCGCAATAGAAGATTTGGGTTCACTTATCATGACAAACTTAAGCAGCACATATGTTTTATACTTCTATTTTTTATGTAAAGGTTAATAGTGTTTATTCATCATAATTCAAAGTTGCTATGTTTTCCAATCACAAAAATATATAATTTTTTTTTATCAGTACAGGAAACATGTTTGTTTTAATTTTAGGGAAAATTACATTTTACCACCCTAAACTATGCACTAGATTACACTTTGCACCCTAAACAATTTGACTGCACAGTTTGCACCCTAAACTATCACACTTATCACACTTTGCACTTCGGTGTTATTTTTGCTGTTATATTTAACAGAATCTTGCTGCATGTGACAAGCACATGCTTCTTACTTAAGTGGAACAAAGTTAAAAGACTGAAGTTTCTTTAACTTTTTGGATATACACCACTGTAAGTTTCTTTAAAAACCTTCTCCCTTCTCCCTATGTGTGTGTGTTAAAAATATTTAGTATTCTCCAAAAAAAAAAAAAAAAAGGGTTAAAAGACTGAAAAAACATAGAGCTTAAGAGAAAACCATTGTTACTGGCTTCAGTAGCCCCAATTGAAGAAAATCCTTTACTTTTTACAGCTTCAATTACTGGCTTTGCCTCCTCAAATCCCTTGTCCTATTGAAATAATTATAGAGCTTTAGACACCATTAGTGCATACTGAAAATTGCATAGCAATTAGTAGATCAATATTAACATCACTAACTTCTTTCCCATCTCCATGCTTAATATTATATTCCAACAACAAACTTAATTAGTCACTTCACTTCGTACTCACAATATTCACGGTGATACAAATGATTCAGTTGTATAGAGAATGGGGAGTTTGGTTAGGAACCACATGTTTGGTGCCCGTGAATGAGAATTGGCTGCATTAGGGGGCCACGGATTCACAGGTGCTTCTTGGTCAATATTAGTTTATATTGAAAAAAGAGAAGAGAAATAAATGTTGTCGCAATGGTGGAGGGATGGTGTCGCAGTGGTGGAGGGACGTTGGAGCGGTGGTGGAGTAGAGGCAATTTCTGAATTGGGGATTTAGGGTTTACAAGAAACTGAAATTGGAGAAGAGGATGGCACGCACGCGAGAGAGAGAGAAAGATCTGGAAAATTTTGGGTTTTGTTTTAATTGATTTTGGAGAAGGGTGTTTCAGTCTTTTAACTTTGTTTCACCTAAGTAAGAAGCATGTGCTTGTCACATGCAGCAAGATTTTGTTAAATATAACAGCAAAAATAACACCGGGTGCAAAGTGTGATAGTTTATGGTGCAAAGTGTGCAGTCGGATAGTTTAGGGTGCAAAGTGTAATCTAGTGCATAGTTTAGGGTGGTAAAGTGTAATTTTCTCTTAATTTTAATTTTAATTTTTTATAAATGGATAAAGTAATTTGAAAACCATCAAAAGAGTGGTCATCTTTTGTAGGCAGTGTTTTAGTGGGAGTTAAAAAAACATTTTTATCAAGTTTTGGGATTTTATTAAAAAATAACTATAAAACCCAAACTATATTATTAGTTAGACAACGTTTCAAACATATTTGGTTTCTAACAATTCGAGTTCTCTGCACTCGATTTTACCCAGTGAATTTACACTTGGAAATCGAGTGTCTGAAACTCGATTTCCATACTCACTTGGAAATCGAGTGTCTCACACTTGATTTTCTCAGAGCAAAATCGAGTCCTCTGGACTCGATTTGTTAGAAATGAAATTTGTTTTAAACCTTGCCTAACTAATAATATAGTTTGGGTTTTATAGTTATTTTTTAATAAAATCCCAAGTTTTGCCCCTACTTAAACCTAAGTTGTAGGGGGTATTTTGGAAAAAAAAAAAAAATCTGGTCCAAAGAGGAGAAGCCCTGAAATAATAATATAGATACCATAAAATCTCAAAAGTAGTTATTAAAAAGTGGGGCATTTATCATAGGAAGATACTGTCCAGCATATTCCACAAGATCCAACATGGCTGATTTCAAGCCATCATTTTGATTTCTAAGGTTTAGTGCTAATTTCATCAAGCTACCATTTTTGACTTCTTAGACTTGTGGTGTTTGACAACCAACCTAGTTGTAATAATTTGTTAGTTTAGTTAGCGATTATAAATAGGCATGCAGTTTTGATGTAATTTTATCTTAATTTCAGCTCTGAACTCTAGGTTGGTAATAATTTGTTAGTTTAGTTATCGATTATAAATAGGCATGCAGTTTTGATGTAATTTTATCTTAATTTCAGCTCTGAACTGAAGAGTTTCTCTTTGTTTTCCCAGTTTTATTTGCAATTCCTGCTTGGATTCTTCATCTTAATGCAATTCCACTTCATCTCTTGGGTATTTTGATCTTTATTTCTATCAGTATTATCCATATTTGTTGAATGCTCCCTCTATCAGCTAGTCTTTTCGCACATTTGTTCGCTTAGCGATACACATCTCAAGCGAGACTATCCATGACTAGTTCAGAAGTCACCTACAATCAAATATTAAGTAATTAACTAGATGAGAGTTAGATTCTAATTTTATCTTCTTTAAAACCCCTATTCTAGGCTAATTGAAGCCCATATCTAATTGCCTAAAGTTCGGCCACTATACTATTAGTGATACCTAAGTTCAGGAAGAATCTAGTAATAGGAGCCCACTAGCTTCTCAGTAGCTCACCATTTTTATAAAAGTTGATTTGGAGAGGTCCATCTAATCCATTTAGATAATAGGTGTTTGAGATGATTTTTGTTGCTTGAACACATGCCATGCTTTAATTATGTAAAGTTGTGATTTTCCAATATGTATTTTGTTGGTTTTTATTCTGTGCCAAATTTGATTGTAATTGTATTCAATCTTTTGTACCCTGTATTTGCTGTGGGATTTCATTGTAAGGGTTGTGTGTTAGAGAGAGAGAGTGTGAAGACTTAAGCATTTGAAGACTGAAGAAGTTTTGCGGGTATCTCGCGACTAAGCATCCCGCGAAAGAAAGCATGTGCTTTGCACATGACTGGAATGCGAAGAGTCAAGCCAGATGGAGACAGCTGTGTCTTGCGAGTATCTCGCGGGTAAGGCCTTCCGGTGAGACACCCGTGAGACATTCTGTTCTGCCAACCTATCCAGTCTGATACACACTTTCTGCACCCACACTATATATACTCACATTTCCAACAAATGAGGTAGGAGAGCCTTTGAGAGAAAATCCTAGCAAAACAACTTGAGAGTTAGAGATTGTCATACAAACAATTCTCTACACATTTGTTTTGAGAATTTCCTCATCTCCTACCTCTCAATTTCCACACCATTGAGAGGTTAATAGCCCAAACACTTACCACACCCTTTGAGAGTGTCAAGTGAGGTTTTGGTGCTGCTGGGAAGCATTGGAAGAAGCCAAGGATGGCAGATGCAACATGGAGCTTGTTGTGGGATCTAGAGGGCTAGACAAGACACGGTTCCAAGAAACCTTGTTAGAATAGGAGTTTGGAGGGCTTAGGTACATCGAGTAGATTAGGCTTGGAGGGTCTCTTGCTAACCCATGTATCCCAATTGATTGTCTAGTAGATCAATTACCGCTTGGAGGGCGGCGGAGAGGTTTTTTACCGAGTTTTTCGGTTTCCTCTTCGATAACACATCGGCGTGTTATCTGTGTTTGCATCTCTCTTCCCTACTCTTGTTCATTTCATTTTACTGCTGTGTTGCTTTAAATATGGATTAGAATAGCTTGCTTGGTTATCTGCTCATATTTACATTATTCCGCACTTGTAGTAAGTTAGTGTAAAATCTATTGAGTTGTAATTTTTAACTTGGGGGTCTAAAGTAAGTTAGTGTAAAATCTATTGAGTTGTAATTTTTAACTTGGGGGTCTAAACTGCTCTTGTGTTTTCAACACATTTTTGAGCTTTCAAATACGTTGAGAGTTAGAATCGATCTTGAGGGGAGGAGTTGAGTACGGAATTTATGCCAATAGGGTCACCCATTGGCCGCTACTGATGTGCTTTCCCTTGAACAATAAAAATAATGTGATTGATAAGTGGAATGAAACAAGAAATAGAATAGTTGTAACATAAAGCATTAAGCAACAATACAATAGCATTAAGGTTAGTTGCGAAGTAGTCTAGAGCATTAAGCAACAATTCATTAGTCTAGAGGATATTAGAGCTTGTAATGTAAATGTTTACATTAGTGCCAAATTAAACCATGTCAAAAGATAAGAGCAATCAAATGAATGTACATCTAGTGATGCTAGCAAAATAGGATCAACGCGTTTAGCAAAATTGAGATTTTTGCGACATTCTTTACAAAGTTAAAATAACATTTTAAATGAAACTCAAGCAAAGTTCCAGTAAAGCTAGAACAAAGGCATTTAGTAGTTGTAATCAACTTTGCTGAAATGAATTCAAGTAAATATGTTTCAATAGCAAAGTAACAGGAATAGCAAAATAATATAAAGAGCTTAGCCAGACTAAGATTATATGTTCAGAAACAACAAAATAACTATTTATCCTAGTCAAATAAGAAGTCTCCAGTAACAAGTGAGATTAACATAGTTGCATATAAATCTATTACACAATAACATAAGGCTTCACAGTTAAACTAAATAAACATGATAAACATTGATTACAGCTAATGAGATGAATCCAAAATGTAAGGAAGAGAAGGTAAGTGAGTTAGAGGGGGAGAACATAACTTTGGTGGTGCATGCCAATGATAGATAATGTTAACTGTGATGTTAGGGAACTGCTGGGGTTTTAATTGTGCTGCCAAAGGCATGAGAAATATTCAAGTTAATGAAAGTGAAGATTTTTGATGATGGATGAAAGAAGAGTGAAAATGATTCAAAGGTATTAGACTTGCTGGTTTTGAGAGACAGATCTCACCCCCGTCTCCCATCAAGAAAGAACAACTCTCATTTATAATCATAGAGAGGTTCCGGCTGCTGCTGGCAGCAGCTTTTATAATCATAGTCATAGAGAGCTTCAGGCTGGAAGCAGCTTGCTTTTTGAGAATGACATATCATCCAAACTAGCAAATGTCTCAAGATAAGTTTTTGATAGTCTTCCTTGACATTTTATTCCAGTCAAAGCTCAAAGCACAGATTTCTTATACATATCATCCAATAAAAGTATTTCTTTTATTTTATTTTCACACACAAATCTGAAAATTTTCCCCAATTTTACTTTAGTGCAAATCTAAGAAGTTTGTTCCATTTTATTCTAGTTTATCTTCTTATTCCGCAAGACACACTGACTAACCCATATGGCATCTTTTTTTTACTTTTTTAATTTTTTTTTTCTTCAAAAAACGCCAAGTGGCAAGACTATAACCCATACGGCAAGACTAGAGTTACTAGACAAGACCACTCAGTGATGAGACTATTCCTCCTGACACACGTTTTTTGACTCTTGACACACGTTAACTTCTTTTTTAATTCAAGTAAATCAAGGGCAAATGCCATTTTTCCTCCATACGGAGTCATAATTCTAGAAGAAAAATGATGCTGCTTAAAAACCCAGCAAAGTCCAACCATTATAAGGTGTAAATTAGAAAATGTTTGATTTATTCATAAGAACCTTACAGAAAATGTTTATTCCTTCCAAAATATTCTTGATTTATTTTATATATATATATATCTATATAATTTGAATGAAGTATAAGTTAAGTCAAATCTCCTAATTAAAAAAAAAAAAAAAAAAACATTAACACTGTCATGGTTCATAAATTTGTTGGTAAATTCTAGTGTCAAAACATGTCAAAATTGGGTTGTATCAATAGAGTTGTGTTAGGGTTGAGTCTAGCTTAGAAGTTACTCAAAGATGAGAAAGTTTCAATTTGCTTAAAGATGATGAGTTGCTTATATTTCATTCATATCTTTTGCGTCATTATTAATTTTTGAGTGACACTTCATTAGAAATCTAGTAAAATAAAAAGGTACCAAATAATATTAAAAAATGGGAAAGTTTTTAGTTATAACAAAATCTTATAACATTTGCTCAATAGGCTTGTTTTGAGTTGTATTGGGTTCAGGGATTTTTTTTTCCTTTTATTTTATATTGAGTCACGGTTGGAAAATATTTTAGCTTGTTATGAAAATATTGTGAGATTTTCATATATTTGTAGAAGAGCTCAAACAAAAATTACATCAACTCCAACTCACCATTTTTTAGTTACCACTGATAGAAAATTTATTATAGAAACATTAAGATTATACATCAAGAGCGACAAGATGCTATGAATAATGGGGAAAACTTCTAACCAAGAAACTGAAACATGAATGCTTTTGCAAATATTGCAAGATCAATGCTCTAGAATCTTAGGTCAACGAACTTAACAGATGAGTGTAATTTCCATGTATTCCATGGCATAAGCAACAAAATCTCAACCAAGTCTATTTGGACATGGTCTTTGTTATTCAACTTTGGCCTAATTTCCCAAACACCAGAGGATCCAAGCGATGGCATAAAAAGCTTCAATATCAGGTTCATGAAGACGGTTCAACAAGTTATTTACTACATCATTGTGGACAATTGAAGCACCAGTCCTCCAAGGCGACAATTCAAAAAAGCAAGTGTGACCGTTTCAGGCCCCCATTATTCACAGTTCGGGTTTGAGAGTATATATTGTCCACTTAAACAAATTACATTGAAGTTTTTGTTACTAACCCACTCACTCCACAATTTTCTCCAAAATTGCTCAACATTACTTATACTTTGATCATTGCAGGGCAGGGACTAACACACGAAATGGAGCTACAACAATCTAGACCTCAGCTCCACCCCCTTGTGCCACTTAAAAGAGGCAAAATCTATTCACTCTACCGAGAATGTGCTAAGTGGTTCATGCTGGCCTTCTTTGTTTGTAATCCTTCTCAGCTTTTAGAAGGGATAATCAATTTCAAAACACACCCCTCTCCCATCCCACATTTCTTCCTCTCTTCTCCATTTTTTAAATTCAAAACATGTTTCGCTATTTACAATGAGTTGGAGACATTTGAACCCTAGATATTTTTGTTGAAAGTGTAATGCTATGTGTACAATATTTTCACAACTTTAAAAAAAAAAAAAAAAAAAAAAAAAAATCCAAAGTAGCAAGTTATTATTGGTTATAATATAGGCCTACTACTGACATCATTTTTTTATCCACCAATATCAACTTGCAACCTAGGATTTGTTGTGAAATTGTTATGGATGTAGTAGCTTTACTCTGTTGAAGTCACCAAGTGGTGCCAATTGAGCTATAAGGTGATGTAGATGATTACTACACAGAGAGAGAGAGAGAGAGAGAGAGGGGTACAATATAACTTCATGAGCTAACTTCATAATTGTACACCTTTCCACCCAATGAAGTCTAATTCCATATAGTTAGACTACTTTAATCACAATTTATCTCTATATAGGGCCAATGGAATCCTCTGTTAAACTGGAAAATACATCATGCACACCAAACAAAGAAAAGGTAGAGAGAAACAGCTTCTATGCAAGATTTGTAAGAGAGACTTTTCACTATATCAAAACAGAAAATAAAACATTATTTTCCATCGACTTGACTGCCCTCATGTAAGCTTATTTAATGATGAAAGCAGCTGATCTACAAAACATTTTCCTGTCAACTAAGACCTTATGAAAAGATAAATATTGTCAACAGTTAAAATTCTGCTCATTTTGATAAAGACAGTAAAGTTCTCTCATTTCAATGACAGTATTGATGGGAAGTGGATTTAACTTCTCCATGTTCTCCTAAATCAAATTCATGGATGAGATCTAGAGGAAGAACAATGATTGGTAAAAGTTACCGCTGATGAGAAAATGCTATCTCCGACTCTTTTTGGGCCTTAATCTTTTGAAAGCCATAAACGTGACAGCAGCAGATAGAGAGTACCTGAGCAGAATAAAACATGACATCAGAAAAGGTTATGTAGTATGTCCCAGAATTTCTTAACCTTGCGAGAGAATTTATCTTATAATTCTGTTGGCCTGTTGCTTGTGGAAATATGTGTGGATTTCATATCTTCAACATATTATATAATTAAGTAAACAACTAGCATGTAGAAGAGTGCAATAACATGCTAAAATACATTTTGGGATTTTTGACTCCCACATCAACCAAAACCCACAAGCATGTTTTTCTTTCATTGATGTACAGTGATCAAAACATTTTGATAGTTTGATTAACAGAAACGATGTTTGAAGTAACACTAGCTTTTGCTTTACATAAAGATGTTCCAATAGAACTTAAAACAAATATCTAAATTATGCCTTCTTCAAATATAGATTATATCCAGAATGGAGTAAGCAATTTACCCTTTCCAGAATAAGTATATGAAAGCTTTGAATCATCTGTGATTTTGAGAAGTTTATGGTAAGTTGGTAGCTGCTTAACATGCAACTAGCATAACTTAGTATGAACCTTTAACAGAACAGATTGTTCTTTTCACTAACAATTTGTTGACCAGTTTTCATTATATGTTAAAATTAACGAATCAAATTAATTTGATTATTTCCCAATTGACCAGGGAAATATCATACTGGCACTCCTGGCCTATATATAGGTCCACAAAATGGTAAACAAACATGACAATTGGAAGATGAACTCCTTCCATTCTTGGAACAATCATGAACAATATAAACTGAGATCAAGGCATAAATGAATAAAGAATGATTATGAATGCAGTAACAGCAAACCAGTCTTTTCAGAAGGGGATTGCAAGTGCATCCGAAATTTGGTGTATCTAAAGATGCAAAAGCATACCATGTGAATGTATAATTAAGATGGTCCTGTGGCATTACTGAACTGCGAATCAAGGTATTAGCATCTTTTGGAATTGGGTATGGGTTACTTGGATTGACATTTTTGTTTATGTCTTCAATGTAGATAGTATTCTCAGGAAGTCCAGCAGCACGAGCCAATGCAGGAACATCAACATAGAACCACTGACAGGAGCTTGGATCATTTGCTGGAACAAATATGCTAGGCTTCTCACTCCCACGAACTACTCCAACAACTTCTGAAGGAATGACAGCAGGGGCATTGACCTGTAAGTTGCAAAAATTTAGATTGTATCTTTGATATGCCCCACCTGAACAAGGCATCAAGTAACTACCAAAACAAACCTCAATATTTTTGGGCTTCTTAGACCAAATCCTCCACCAAGAGCTGCTTTCGCTATCTTTGACAGATGGGGTTGCTGTATTGGAAGGAAGTTCGCTGGATTGTAAATCTTCCAAAGACTTTTCTTTCCAACTACGAGGAACCCATCCTCTGTTAACCAAAATTGGCGACTGCATGCTGGAAGAAAAATATTCAATATACTTTTAGCTAATACAACAAACCATCAATCAGTCAAGACAATACAACCTTTTTTTTTAAGATATGAAGGAGAGGATAAAACCTTGAAAATTTTCCTCCCCAAGACAGTAGAACCCTACTTTAATTTTTTATGGTACAAAACACTGCTTGTTGAGAAAACTCCCAAATCTAGGATACAATCTAAGCCAACAAGTTATTTCAAATTGTTTGAGCCAATATTTGGCACATCAATAAAATCAAAGAGCCCTTGTAACTGGATTGTTTTGATCACCTGTGGGAACACCTATCACTATGATAGGTGCATCTAACATAAGTTCAATGTCAAGATATAATTTACTACCTCCGTCCCATATTTTTTTTATATGTTCAATGTCAATGAAAAAAGACAACTTCATGAGAAAAGATCACAAAGAAGCAAAGATATACAAAGAAAAGGAAAAAAAAAAAGAATAAGGGAAATTACACTTTGCCCACTTGTGGTTTAAAAAATGACACTTTACCCACCTATGGTCCTATTTGTTAACAGTCTGTTACCCTCTGTTAACAGTCTATTACCCACCTGTGGCCTTGCCGTTACTCTAACACAATTTAACTTAAAAGCATTTTAGAAAGTGAATCAATCACACTACAACCAAGAGAAAGAAACCCGATGCCACACTCTTCACTCTCTCTCGTCGGATTCAGTCACTCCATGAAGATCATCAAGTGAAATTTCCATAATCACTTTCGATTACCATTCCGATCAAAACCCCTGTGACAGAGTTTGAGGAATACCCCTCTGGAGTGAAATTCCAAGTATGTTCTCTAACCTAGGGTTTTTAATTTTTTTTTTTTTTTTGAAATTGCAGAAATTGATGCCCAAGACTGAGGAAGGTGACGCTGATACATGCTTGGGAAGCCTGATTCAAGCTCTGGAAACTGTTAGGAAAGAAAGGCAAAGAAAGTGGAAAAGAAAAAACTAAATTGTAGTCATCAAAAGAGAATGAGGACAACTCAAAGGATACTGATAAAAGCAGAAGTTAGGACACGAACCCAGATCTGGGAAACATGTACCCAGAAGAAGATTTCAAAAGTTTCCTACAGAGAAATCAAACTGTGAATACCAACAATTAGATAAACAAAAGAGAAAACAGACCTCAAAATTAAGGGAAAAGAAAGAAACCTCAAGAATCCTGGGTATAAAATTAAAAATATTGGGGTTTATAAATTAGTTTTTTGGGTTTCGTTATGTGGGTAAGTTCTAAAACCAGAGAACTTGGTTTAGGTGGGGTTCGATAAAGGAAGAGAAGGTAAAGGAAATGAGAAGGACTTTGTTTAAAATCAACGCTTTAAAAAAAATTCACATAAAAAAAAATGAATATGAATTTGTAGAGAATCTTTGAAAGATTGAATATTAATCAGAGCTTTCTATATTGGAACTGCTCTGTCCAATAGTTCACATAAAAAAATTCAATCAAAGTTAACTTGAATACATATGACATATGAAGCTACTATGTTAGCTTCTTTTCGTACAACAGAAACTTCAAAGTGCTCAAAGCTGTTCAGTAATGATATTGGCTTTTCAGTGTGTTTGATTCACTTTCTAATATGTTTTTAAGTTAAATTGTGTTAGAGTAACGGCAAGGCCATAGGTGGGCAACAAATTGTTAACAGATAGGACCACAGGTAGGTAAAGTACCATCTTTTAAACCACAGGTGGGTAAAGTGTTTTTTGAGCAAACCACAGGTGGGCAAAGTGTAATTTTCCAAAAAAAAAAAAAAAAACTATGAACAAGGAAGAAGGAAATCTATAAACATCGGAAGGGAATCACTAGATGTGAGTCCCCAAGCCCGAGACCAATCAAACAGAGAGCCCATAAACGAGGCAAGGAGTTGATTCCCTGAACTCTCCACATCTTCAAATGTACAATTATTACACTCCCTCCAAATGCACCACATCAAACACAATGCTGTCAAATTCCAAATATCAGACAAGTACTTCCCCAACCAATTCCTCCATCCAAATAGCAGGTCTATCACCCTTTCTTGTAAAACCCAAGAGACTGCAAATGTTCTAACGACAAAGCTCCACAAAAGATAAGCCCTCTTGCCGTGAATCATTAGATGATCCACAGTCTCTCCCCAATATACCCCAATATATTGACACATATAACACCAATTCACAATAGAAAATCCTCTTCTCCTCAAATTATCACTAGTGAGTATTTTTCCCCATGCTGCAATCCAAACAAAGAAGGAAACCCGTCCAGGTGCCTTAAACCCCCAAATGCCTTCCCACGGGATGATGACAGAATAAGAACCTCTAAGCTTATTATAATAAGAACAGATATGGAAGTCCCCAACTTCCACCTGATACATTCCCCACTCTCAGTTGAAGGGTGTTAGTCTCCAAAATTTCGAGAAACTCCACTACTAATGCCACCTACCAATCATTAAAATCGCGAAGGAACCTCACATCCCAACTCCTCTCCCCCACACCCTGCCTCACCAAAGATGACCCTACAAAAGCCTCCCTATCAATGGCAGTCTCATACAAAACCAGGAAGACCGCTTTAAGTGGATGGTCACCACACCAACAGTCATGCCAAAATCGCACCCAATTCTCCATCCCATTCACAAACCAAGTACAATGACTAAAGGTTTCCCAACCCATTCTAATGTTTTTCCAAAGACCTGAACCATGTGAACCCCTACCCAACTTGGAAGTCCACACCCCCCCCCCCCCCCCTCTCTCCCCCAAATTTCATAGCTATCACCCTCCTCCAAAGCCTTGCCTCCTCTACCCCAAACCGCCCCAACCATATTGCTGGTCTTGTTTAGAAAATCAAATTTTTTGAGGGAACGCCTTTTTAATGTTGTCTTACAAATTACCAAAACTACCCTCATTAATCCAAACTTAAGTGAAAGAATGACATTTACTTTTCAAATAAAGGATAAGTTAGGAAATTTATTAACTTTTCAGAGAGGACAAACTTTTGGGACATCCCAAAATGGAATACGGGACCAACAATTTGGACACAATAGTATTAATTGCTATTTCTATTTAGTTTCTCTCTTTTTATTTTTTTATTTTTTTTATACTAGTCAGGTAGTAATCCCTTTTCCCCTCTCGTTTCTCTAAGGTCATATATATATATATATAGTTGGAATAGAACACTTTAGTGTCCATTTTTGTATTCTTCCAAAAAATAACCATATTAAGGACATACAGGTAAATTGAGAAATTAAAAACTGTCCATGAAATTCTACTCCCACTAACAAGCCCCAAATATACTCTGCACACATTAAAAAGCCACATTCTTAAAATAAAAAAGATAGAATAAAACAAATAAAAAGTAAATGTAAAAAATTTAACTTCCACAAAATCAGGACACATGTTTTATACATAAACTATAACTACTTGTGATTAAGACTTAATAATATTATTTTTTTATTAAAAATAAAAAACTTTGTATGCATGCATAGTGCGTGTGAAGATGCTAGTAGAATATAACAGCTTCTTTGAGCTTGGTTTCAAGCCAATATGAGAAAAATTAATAGTGGGAGTAGAATTATTGTAAAGAAAAGGATTATAACTCAAACATAGTTTAAATATAGACAATCCCCCTCTAACAACTTAATTGGTTAACACATTGTAAAAGAAAAAGAATACAACTCAAGCATAGTTTAAATATAGAAAATCCCTCTCTAACAACTTAACTTAATTTGATAACACACTTCAAAGAAAGAGAGCAAGTATGATAAATTGTAGCGAGTTACGTTGCAATGACTAATGAAGCTAATAAACTCCTGCTGCATATACCTCTCAGTGTTGTTGGGGATGGGCAAAAGGGGTGTGATTACATAGTAGCCATTTTCAGTCACTCCTGAAATGCTTCTTGAACGTGGGCCCACATAGACTGATCTTTTCTCATCAAAAACTCCTTTGCATCTTACCCTCCTGAACTCCAGAGAATCCAATTTTCCATTTGATGGAGATACATTGTTAAGCATCAGAGGTTCCATTTCCAACCTATTCTGTCTATATTCCAGCATTTTTATCTGCAACATATAAAACATTGTCAAACATAATAGTCCACTTAACTCAAATCAACTCAGTCTTTGACTCAAAGCTTTTGGTGGTTTTGTTAACTAAATCTCATGGATACAGATATGGTCACAAACATAAATTTGATGCAATAAGAATTAAGAATGAGCCAACCCATCATATTGTCCAAAAAATAAAAAAGTACTGTTTGTTGTCAGGACGCACATAAGCTTAGAAGCATATAGGCAATGTGCAAGGTCAAAAGGTGAAAGGCAGGGTGAAGCTTCCTAAAGCATTAGGCATAAGTATCATAATCTGCTGAAGTAAGTAATCTACTGAAGCATTAGTCATTCTTTCTCTGATATACTAAAGTTTTTGGATTTATGTACTTTCAAATGACTTTTGACAGCCCTTGTACTCTGCCTGTGTACTGTGGCTGTGCTGCACTTATATTTCTTCGAATAAAATTGATGTTTACTGATAAAAAATATAATAATAATAAAGAATTAAAATATATATATATATATTTAAGTCTATATATATCGATGCTTCTACCAACCACTCTTAAGGATCCATAAGAGTTGTTCCTGTTGTCACTCCTTATTTCCTATTTTTCTACTTCTGTTCTGCATCAAAATTCCTATGGTAATGCTTTAAATTTTTCTCCAAACATCTTATGCTATCTATTTTCATGCTACCAAGCATTCACAAGACTTCTAAATATATATTTTACTGAACATTAAGTAAATAATTCACATTACATATTGCTGCCTCTACAAATATTTACCAAACAATGTTTTAGTGGAAAAGTCACAGAAACTCTTTTTTTGAAAAATAATTTTATTTTAAACAAGAGAAAGAATATATAATACAAGACTTCTCCACAATGTAAACCACAAACTCAACCGCAAGCTATTTAAAACTCTAAGAAGGAATAGGATTGGTCATTGGATATTGCCTAAGAGAACCATGGCATCTTAGCAAGGATTGTTTGACATCAGGTGTTGGGCACTTGACACAAACAAACGTTATACTGATTCACTCTTGCCAAATTGTCCAGCAGACACATAATGTGACAGCATTCCAAGCTTTAGATATTTGTTGAAGTTGAAATCCCCTTGTCAACAACTTAGTAATTGAACTATGTTCCTCTGCATGATCCAAGATACTCCAAATATTGAAAATACAACTAACCATATATCTGTTTCCCTCTTGCCAAATTGTCTAGAAGACACATAATGTGACAGCATTCCAAGCTTTAAATATTTGTTGAAGTTGAAATCCCCTTGTCAACAGCTTAGTAATTGAACTATGTTCCTCTGCATTATCCATGATACTCCAAACATTGAAAATACAACTGACCAAATATCTCTTGCCACTATACAACAGAGTAAAAGGTGATGAATGGATTCCTGTTCTTACACATGCAACACCAATCAATAATCTACATCATGGTTTTGAAGATGATCAACCATTACGATTTTATCCAATGCCACAGCTCATGCAAAAGAATGAAATATTTGAAGGCACCTTAACGCAACAAATGCTTCTCCAAGAAAAATTAATCCCTATAGAACCCCTTAAGACACCACAGAAAGATCTTTGCAGCAACTCCTTCACAATGTCTTTTGCAAAGCTACAGCATTACCAAACTGGCTCAAAATTCAATAAAAACAAAAGTGCTGACTTCTAGTTTTAGGAACCAGAGAGGGTTGCTTTTTTCATTAAAAGCAGCCTTGGGGAAAATTCTAACTAAAAGAGTATCACTTTGTAAATCAATATTGTATTTGCAAACGTAGTAGTGAAAAAGTAGACCATTTGCTTCTTCATTGCAAAGTTGCTCCTAAGCTAAGGGCTTTCATTTTTTTCCCCTATGTTCAGAGAACAGTGGTGACTGGTGATGCCGAAGAGAGTGATAGATGATTTATTTGGTTTTTGTAGCTGGTCTAGCAAACATAGAAGCTCTCTTACTTATAATGGCACCACCTTTGTTTAATGTGGACCATATGGAGGGAGAAGGAAGTGAATGTTTAATGAAAAGGAGTCAACTGTTCTAGAGATGAAATCTGGCTTCTTAAGATCATTGTTCGAGTGGTCTCAATCATAGGCAATAATGAGTAAATTTCTATTCTTAGATTTCATTGATTCACTCTCTATTCATAGGCAATGATCAGTGTTTACATTTTTTTTGAGTATCTTCTATACACACATCCAGTGTGCATAGAGTATCTCCCCTTTCACTTTAAGATCTTACTACTTATAAATAAAAAATTGAAAAAGAAGAAGAAATTTTAGACAGTCTTGAAATGAGTTTTACGGCCTTGAAAATTGTCTGATGACAGCATAAGACCTGTTAAGCACTAAGATTGTGCGGAATTTACTAAAGCATCCTGCCATCTTCTACGTGCAAGGCTGAAGGTATAAGTAAAATGTTAGCAATTATTTGCTCCTATGTATGTAAGAACAGTGTGTGTCCTAACAAAATGTTAGTACTTATCTCTTTCTTCTTCTTTTTAAAATAAATTTTTTGACAAAGTAAATTGAGAGAAAACAGTTACATAGCCATGTCATGTGTATTGATCAGGCATCTGGCATTTAAATTTACGTATTTGAAAAAAAAAAATCATGAATCTGCAACATTTCACCAACTGCTGTGTGTGTCCAACACATTTCTGACAATTTGTAAATATGGAAAACCAAAAAAATCCAAAATTTTTTAAAATGAAAAAGGAAAACAAGCACCACATAATATACATACTAATGGGCAAGAAAAAATAAAATATTAATAGAAAAGACTAGAGACATTTTTTTATTTTTTTTTGATGATGGGTCCTTTGGACACATCCCTTGGGACGGATACACGACCCCACCTGTCAGAACCGTCCATCAGGTAATCCAAGAGAATTGAACCTAGGATATCTGGGTCTGGGTCTGGGTCTACAAATTTGGAAAGGGAAAATAGAGAGATAGAGAATGTATTAGAATTACCTTGTCCTGCCTTCTTAAAATCTGCCAAGTGCCAAGGCCAAAAGTGAAAGCTCCAGGAAGGAATAGCAACCATTTAGACAATCTGGACCTAGAACTCTCATTCCCTATATGAAAACCACAAAACAAAACAAATAAGCCTTCAATTAATAAAACAACTCTAAACCCAATAAGAAAACACAGCTACATGGACAATATACATACATACATACATACATACATACCGTGATCTTGGGATTGGGTTTCAGGTATGGACGAAATGGTGGAGCTACCACTACTACTACAGAAGCAAGAAGAAAGTTTCTGTGGCTGTGTTGGTAGTGGGACCCACTTCCTCTTAAGGGTTCCACCATTTCTACTGAGCTCACAAAGCTTTCTGGAAATGGCCATCTTCAACTTGATCTCATTTCTTCATTTCTCCACTTCACTCCCTCTCTTCTCTTCTCTTCTCTTCTCTTCTTTTCGAGGAGAGGGTTTATGGAGGGCTTTCCTTGGTCCTTGGACTCATCACTCAGCATATTTAATGGGCCTTACCGGGTCGGATCATAGTTAACAGAAAACCCATATGTCATAAATGGGCCTGCCTCTGAAGCCCTTATAATATAGGGACTATAAAAAATATAGTAGTACTAACTAGGGTTTTAGTATTATATATAGCAGAGCAGAGGCGCCTCTCATCTCATGGGTCATTTATAGGTGTTTCTGAAGACTTATTCATGTGCTTATCTCTGTGTGTCTGAGATTGAATTTTAGACTAGTTTTAGATGCATAAGAATATGATGATAAAGCTTTGTTGGGTATTTATTATTATTATTATTATTATTATTATTTTTTAAAGGCAATTAGTTAGCATAGCTGATGCGCTTGAAATGGATAGCGTATACAGCCCTTTACGTTGCCGAAATGGAGAGGAGCAGATTATGCTTGCACTTGCCGTGAATTCATTTCTCTATGCGGCTTCTGCATTCAGATGCTCCTACATTTCTTTTTCTTTTTCTTTTTCTTTTTTTCTCACAATATTTTTTAATGCTTATATAACTTAGCAATTAGGGCCACCTGTTGTTTTCTTTTGATTGGTTTTTGGTCTTCCATTTTTTTTTTTTTTTTTTTTAATTTGGAAATTTTTTTAATCGGTTTCTTTTTGGAGTTGATTGTACTTTTTAAAAAATATCTATGCACTTGTCAATCTATTTAATAGATAGAAATAACAAAAAGAAAAATAGAATTGTAGCAAATCTTTGGATGTTAATTTCTGCTGGTTAAATTGATTCATGAGATCAAGGCATATGTAATGAATTAAGACTTGCTTTTTTTTTTTCTTGAAATTTTTAATTGAGGAGAAGGATATTTTGATTTTGTCACTAGCAGAGCCATGCCCCCTCATTTTTTAATTTTTCCCTTAATTGTAGTTTGAGAAGGTAATAAAATTACTAACTTAAACAAAAATTTACACTCCGACCCCTCAACTTTTAAAATCTCGCCTCTCAGAAAATCTAAAATTTAGAATTTTTTTTTTTTTTTTTTTGGTTGAGAGGCTAAAATTTAGAACTTAATAAAACTTAGTGGCAGCTATATAATAAAGGGAAACTAGCAATAACCAATCAAAAGGCATTGGTTTAAGATGTTTATAAACGTATCACCATACACTCTGGGTGCATTAGTCACTCCATAAATATAAATGCTTGTGAGGTGTAGAAGACAAAGGTCGAGGTTCAAGTTTTCAGGAAGGAACTTTACACTCATATACACTTAGATTATGTTAAAATAGAAATTCTATCTTGTATTAAAAAAAAATGTTTATAAACATTTTCCTTCAATTAACGAATACTCTGGCATTGGTTTAAGAATTATTTTCATAAATATTTTATGGAAAAATGATAAAACAATTAATTTTTCTGATAGTTTTTTATATTTTCTATGAAAGTGGTGTTAAAACTTTTCTAATATGATTTATTAACAATTAACCTAAAATCACCCCTTAAAATGACTCTATAATAAAAACTTGTGGTTGGCCATCTTTTACATTTCACAGCATATATAACTTTATTTATAATATAATATATATAACTTCTGATTATGGTCGGCCATCTTTTACATTTCACAGTATATATAACTTTATTTATAATATAATATATATATATTTATATATATAACTTCTTATTGATTGAACATATAACAGTATTTTCATAATCTGTAGTTTTTTATTTAAGAAGAAAACTATTTTGAAAAAAATTTCAGATCTATTTTTAATAAAAATACAGATCTGTTTTGTAACCAGAAAAAATTTCAGATATGTATTTAGTGAAAATACAGATCTGTTTTGTAACCAAAAACAATTCAGATCAGTATTTAATGAAAATACATATCTGTTTTGACCAGGAAAAATTTTCAGATATGTATTTAATGAAAATACATATTTGTTTTTATTTAAAAAAAAAAAAAGAGTTTTGGTGATCAATTGCAAATTTTGAAATCAAAGAAGAATTAAAACATGTCAAACAATTAAAGAACATTCTAACTAAGCATACGAACATGGCATATATAAATTGTGAACAAGATCATAATAAAATCAAACACATATTAACAAAAATCATGCAATGGACAACTCAACATGTCAATTTAGAGAAAAGAAAAATAAACATAAGAATGAAACTAAATACCTACTTGCATGAGCGTACCCTTCAATGGAAGAATATTTTAGAAATCAAAGAAATTTTCACTTCTTTGAGGTCTAAAATACTTACAAAAAAGAAGTTCTTAAAACCAAGGCTTCTAGAATGTCTTTAACATAAGGGGAGCAGAGAGGTCAGAAAAAGAAAGGCCCTAAATTCTGATCTTTTTCCTCTATTTATAGAGGTTGGGATGCTTGAAAAATAAGCTGAATAAGATTAGATACGAATTGGAACGCGTCCTTATATCTAAAAAGTCGAAAAAGATAGGTTTTATCTTAATTAGTGTTGAGGACTCTTTTTTTGGCCCACATGGCATTACTTCATTGGCAACCCATGCCACATCAACATATTATTAATTTTTTGGGTAAATCTATTTAAAATTCAAAATAAGCTCATATTTCATTCAACTACATGGATTGGGTTCACATGGCCCGTGAGATCCTTACTTCAAGAGGAGGATTCATGGCCCACACTTCCTTTTCATCAATTGGGATCATAACCCATGATATCATCAACATCAACATATGGATCGGGCTCACACAATGAATCAAAGCTCACGGCCCATATTACATCTTTTACACTCATGGCAAGCGGCTTCTTCAACAAGAGCCCATATTTACACAAAATGGCAACAAAACCCGAGGTACGTCATCTCATCTTCGGCTTATGATCCAAGCTTATAAGTCTCTTTGGGGAAAATTTTGGGAGTCGTGGTTTGGAGGGCCAAGAAGTATGTTCAGTAAAGCTCCAGTGGTTTAAAGTTAATAAAAGAGACATGTTGCTTGGCATGTCTTCTCCAACTCCCTGAACTCTGACGAGTCCGTGTGTAGCGGGTAACATATGGTAAGCATCTCTTATCATATAGCACTTAAAATGATAAAATTCCCCATTGCTTTTTTCTTAAAACCTGATATTCATCATATGACAAATGCTCAATATCCCCAACCATCTGAATGCTGAGAAAATAACTATTCATTCAATCCCCAACTGTTGCTATACAAATTTAGAAACTTCATTATACTATTCTACATAAACTACATTACTACTTTCAGCTAAAATCCAACTTAAACACATGGCTTAATCTAATTAGCTATCTTTAATCTCCAATTATATACAAAATATTCATGATATCTCTGATACCCAGCTACTGTCTACCACAATCAGACCATATATTTCTTTGCCAGCTGCCAGAGCAGAGCATTAAATACTCTTCTTGCTCACCAAACAATGAGGCATTGACTAAATCTCTAAAGCTTTGTTAACTTTCAACCAATCATTCTATTACTTGCTAAAAATGTGTTGTAATAGAACCTTGGACCAAAAATACAAACACCCTAAAAGTTCAAATAGTGTGTAAAACACCTATGAACGTTTAGACCCACAATTTAAAATTATCAACACAAGCTTATAAACAAACAATATATGTGCGGAATATGAATATAAGCTAAAACAGAATTGGTAAAACACTCTAAATCGAAATTAATTACAACCACAGCAGTAATTAAAAGGTAAAAAGTAAGGGAATAAAGATGCAAACACAAAGATAAATGGCGATGTGTTCTCGAAGAGGAAATTGAAGTACTCGGCGAAAAACCTCTCTGCCGCCCTCCAAGCAGTAAATGATTCACTAGAAAATCAGTTGGGATACATGAATAGCAATAGACCCTCCAAGTCTAATCTACCCGATGCACCTAAGCCCTCCAAGTTTCTTACTCCAACAGGGTTACGTCGAACCTTGTCTTCTCCAACTTACCGAATCCAGCAATAAACTCCATATTGCATCCGCCATCCTTGGCATCTTCCAATGCTTCCCAAGCTCCAAAAACACTCAACGCTCTAAATGAGTGTGGGTAATATTTGGGTACAAATCTCATCTCAATGGGTATAACAATGGGAGAGGGAATAAGAATAGACTACAAAGATTTCTCTCTAAGAATGAGTAGCTCTCTCTTTAATGAGATGGGTGTGTTGTAGAAACCTCTCTTAGGGTTTTTCTCTTTGAATAGCTACACTACATTTCGTGAGTATAAAGGTATTTATAGTAGGGTATGAGATGGAATGTGAAAAGTCAGTTTTCATCCAAACAGGGCATTCTGGCGACTTGGCATCGCGACTGTAAATGAGTCGCGAATTTGAGTCGCGAGATAACTTCCAGGCCAGACTGTACTTTTTGTTTTGTAATGCTCCAGCTATCGTGACCCTTCAGCTCCTTGCATGCTTCACACGTGTGCCATTCTGGCGACTTGCCAGTCGCGAGATCCAGTCGCGAGACTCCTCTTGAATGCACATAACTTGAGTTTCTTCACACTCTTTCACACGTAACCCTTACATTATTCCCACCTAAATACAGAGTTTCTACATGCTGAATTACAAGCAAATTTGGCACGGAATAAAGCCAACACATGGTTGATTAAATTCAACCTTACACACCCGAAATAGGAAACATTTCCAGCAGAACCCCAGAAGTGTATTCAGCACTTGACATCTGGATGGAAGTGATATCATCAGCCATTTAATGCTGAAATCCCAGCAACCAACTGCTATACCCAAAATAGCAAGATACCCTTGAAAGAGATCTTACCATTTTCATCCAAATCCATGAAATGAATGCTGAATGTCCTTTCCAGCAGTCTGAAATCACCCAGCTAACCTCATCTGCTTCTGCCCAAAGCAACAACTGTCTTATGATAGCTGTGACAGCTGTCTCATGATAGCTGTCATAGCTTTTCCTGACAGCTAGGACAGCTTTTTCAGAACAGCTGTGACAGCTGACCCAGCAGCCTGAGCATTATTGATTTTTCACATTTGGCTAAAACCAAAACCAACTAAAATAACTATCTTTTTCTTGCCAAAATACCTTCCTTTTCTGCTGCTCTTTCCCCAGCAGCTCTTACCCAAAATAGCAAGAACATCTTAAAGCTAAATATACAATTTTTAGCCAAATCTTAGTATGGATTTTCTGAAGATTCATTGCTAGTTGGGACAGATTTTGGCTGATATTCTTTGCTAAAATACCCCCTTAAACTCAGCTCTAAAAGGAACCCCTCATCAACACCTCAAAGGGAGGGGGGGGGGGGGGGACACTAAGAGGGAAGAACTCTCTCATACACTTCCCTATTCTTTCTCCCTTTAATTATCTTCCTAAGCTCTTAATGAAGGGCTGAACTTCTGAGTTTTTTTTAGTTTCCAAATTAGGAAGTAAACTCTTCAGCCTTGAACTCATAAATGCCCTTCATAAGCCCTCATACATCCCAGCAGCTTTGCTAAACACACTACAACACCATTACTCTCTTATACTCATTCTCTCACTCTCCATATCCAGAAAATACGTCTATCTTACTGCTCTTATCTCCAAATACCTAAACACATCTCCATACTCTTCTCTTACAAAATCTTTCCTCTTGGAAAGCAATCTCTACAACTTCTTCAGCGGTTATAATCTCACATTTTTACTATCTTTAACCTCCATATCTCTCATACTTCCATATATCATATATATTACAAATACTACATCCCACAAAACATCTATATCTTTTACCATCTCCACACTTCTCAAGAGATATCAAACACTCATACTAAAAGCCCTTCTCATGGAAGGCATGAACTTCTATTACTAAAGTTCTTCTCTTAGAAGACACAACTACTTCTTACATAAAGCCCTTCTCTTAGAAGGCACAAATACTCCATACAAAAGCCCTTCTCATGGAAGGCAACGCTATTCATAACTTCACAACAACTAAAAGAGCATTGTTAAGGGGAAAACTCATTTAAGTGCATGATAAGAGGGGCAAGCTTAACCAGCCCCTACACATAACTGGACATACCTTCTCTCCCTCCAGTTGCACCCATTTTTCCCCCTCAATCTTGAAGTTATCATGGCAAATTGCCTTTCTACTGCTGGGGTCACTCTGCTGGGATATTATCAACTCACATAAGCTATACAGCTGGGGCTACAAACCATACAAAGATAAGTGACTTTGCTTCCTTTTCTTTAAGTTTACATCATTGAGTATATGATTACTTCACATTTAAATACATATTACTTTATTTCCAACTACTATTACAACTATTAACCAAGGCTTAAACTCATTTAAATGCATGATAAGAGGGGCAAGTTTAACTAGCCTCTACCGCTGGCATTTTGCTAGAATCCTATCATCTCACTGATGCTACATAGCTGGAGCTATAAACCATACAAAGATAAGTGACTTTGCTTCTATATCTTTAAATTTACATCATTGAGTACATGATTACTTTACCTCTAAATAAATATTACTTTACTTGAACTACTATTACAACTACTAATCAAAGCTATTATATCAAATGCATATTATATATTTATTCGACCATTATCGTGATTCTTAAACTTTGGCTTTAATGGTTTTGTAGGCTTAAAAGTATGCTGGTAGCCGTTGGACCACGTGGCCCAATGTTGAGTTCCGGATGCAACTCCCTAAACAGAACCTGGGCCTAGTAAGGTCATCCCTCCAACGGACCACACGTGGCCGAGGAACCAAAAAAGGCCCCCGAACAATTAGGAAGTTCCTGGGCCGGGCCAGGCATTTGGGCCAATCGGCACTTGGGAAGTGATGATCGGCACTTGCCATGTGCCAATCGGCACTCCAAGAGTGCCAAAAGGCCCTCTTGGGTGCCAAGCCCCCTTTTCAGTTTTGGTTTGATTTGGACTCCTTTTTTTGAGGATTTTTGAGCCGAGAATTGCACCTAGACGCGTTTATAATTCGTATTCTAAAAATTATTCCATTTTTCTTGATATTCAAGTCTTTAAAGTGATAATTATTTGATAGATAAATATTCTAAAAAGACTTAATTACCCACAATTTCTTTGTTATTTGGTTATCTACTTTATTCTTATGCAAGCAGGCTTATTTTTTACACTAACCAACAACCAATCACAAAATTATTTAATTAATTTTAATTGTTTAACAAATCAGAACTAATTTAAATTAATTACGTGTGATCGGTTCCACCCAAACAAAATGTATGCAGACCGTGAAAACTTGATCATGTGATATTTTTCAATCCAACAGTCCGATTTGGGAATCGGACATACCATCGCGACCGTTAGAATCTCAATATCATTTTTATGATTTGCAATGCATGAATTAATGCATGTAATGCAACTCTAAATTTTGGGTATATGAATGGTCACTATAGCCATCTTCCAAGATTAAATTATGGGTGCAAAATCAAGTGCCTACACATATAAAGATATAATATACGAGGATATTACCATAAATAATGTAGATCATGATTTTCTAGAGCATCATGACCTACTATAGTATTAGGGCTATCATACTAAGCTTAGTGTATTTTTATATAAATTGTAAATTGGTTCTTTATAACAAACAATGCAATATAATAAAGATGTAATCATTTGAGACTTTCTACTATAGACATAAGGCTAAACAATATCAATTCTCTTACTTCTACTCTCTCTCTATATTATTGTATTTTTCCTCTTTCTAGTTTAACATGCTATTAAAGGCATAATTTAAGTTCCTCATTGTTGAGGACCATTTTTTCGGCCCACGTGGCATTACTTCATTGGCAACCCATGCCACATCAACATATTATCGATTTTTTGGGTAAATCTATTTAAAGCCCAAAATAAACTCATATCTCATTCAACTACATGGATTGGGCTCACATGGCCTGTGAGATCCTTACTTCAAGAGGTGAATTCATGGTCCACATTTCCTCTTCATCAATTGGAATCATAACCCCACGACATCATCAACATCAACATATGGATCGGGCTTAAGCAATGAATCAAAGTTCACGGCCCATATTACCTCTCTTAAACTCATGGCAAACAGCTTCTTCAACAAGAGCCCATATTTACACAAAATGACAACAAAACCCGAGGTACGTCATCTCATCTTCGGCTTATGATTCAAGCTTATAAGTCTCTTTGGGGAAACTTTGGGAGTCGTGGTTTGGAGGGCTAAGAGGTATGTTCAATAAAGCTTCAGCGGTTTAAAGTTGATAAAAGAGACATGTTGCTTGGCGTGTCTTCTCCAACTCCCTAAACTCTGATGAGTTCGTGTGTAGTGGGTAACATATAGTAAGCATCTCTTATCACGTAGCACTTAAAATGATAAATTCTCCATTGCTCTTTTCCTAAAACTTAATATTCATCATGTGACAAATACTCAATATCTCTAGCCATCTAATTGCTGGGAAGATAACTGTTCATTCAATCCCCAACTGTTGCTATACAAATTTAGAAACTTCATTATATTATTCTACATAATTTCATTACTTCTTTCAGCTAAAATCCAACTCAAACTCATGGCCTAATTTGATTGGCTATATTTTATCTCAAAATATATACAAAATATTCATGATATCTCTAATACTTAGCTGCTGTCTTTCACAATCAGACCATATATTTCTCTGCCAGCTGTCAGAGCAGAGCATTAAATACTCTTCTTGCTCACCAAGATTATGTCACAACACAATGAGGCCTTGACTAAATCTCCAAAGCTTCATTAACTTTCAACCGATTCTTCTATTACTTGCTAAAAATGTGTTGTAATGGAACTTTGGACCAAAAACACAAACACCCGAAAAGGGAACATTTCTTGCTGAACCCTAGCAGTGTATTCAGCATTTGACACCTGGTTGGAAGTGATGTCATCAGCCACTTAATGCTGATATCCCAGCAACCAGCTGCTATACCCAAAATAACAAGATACCCTTCAAAGAGATCTTACCATTTTCAGCCAAATCCATGAAATGACCTCCCTAGTAGTCTGAAATCACCCATCTGACCTCATTGGCTTCTGCCCAAAGCAAATAGCTGTCTTATGACAACTGTGACAGCTGTCTCATGATAGCTGTCACAGCTTTTCCTGACAGCTAGGACAGCTTTTTCATGATAGTTGTCACAGTTTTTCCTGATAGCTGGAACAACCTTTTTAGAACAGCTGTGATAGCTGACCCAGCAGCCTGAGCATTACTGATTTTTCCACATTTAGCTAAAACCAAAACCAACTAATGAAACTACCTTTCTCTTGCTAAAATACCTTCCTTTTCTGTTACTCTTTCCCCATCAGCTCTTACCCGAAATAACAAGAATACCTTAAAGCTAAACATACCATTTTTGGCCAAATCTTAAGATGGATTCTCTGAACATTCATTGCTATATGGGACAGATTTTGGCTGATATTCTTTGCTAAAATACCCCTTTAAACTTAGCTAAATGGAACCCTTCATCAACACCTCAAGGGGGACACCAATGGAAGAATAACTCTCTCAATAAACTTCTCTATTCTCTCTTCCTCTAATGATCTTCTTAAGCTCCCAATGAAGTTCTGAGCTTCGGAGTTTTAGTTTCTAAATGAGGAACCCTTAGCTCATAAATGTTATTCATAAGCCTTCATACAATCCTAACAGAAAATCCCAGCAGCTTTGCTAAACACACTACAATACTATTACTCTCTTATACTCATTATCTCACTCTCCATATTCTGAAAATACATATATCTTGCTGCCCATATCTCTAAACATCTCTTTTTTCACTTCTCTTACACAATCTCATACACACTTACTATACCATTACATATAACACACCACAACTCTTCTAAGCTCCACTCTCATAGTCTCTCACTTTGAAATTCTACTCTTTTGCTGCCTAAACATATCTTTATACTCTTCTCTTACAAAATCTTTCCTCTTGGAAAACAATCTCTACAACTTCTCCAGCGGTTATAATCTCATATTTTTACTATCTTTAACCTTCATATCTCTCATACTTCCATATATCATACATATTACAAATACTACATCCCATAAAACATCTATATTTTTTACCATCTCTACACTTCTCAAGAGATATCAAACACTCATACTAAAAGCCCTTCTCATGGAAGGCATGAACTTCTATTACTAAAGCCATTCTCCTAGAAGGCACCAAGATCTCATATCAAAGCCCTTTTCTTAGAAGGCACAACTACTTCTCTTAGAAGGCACAACTACTTCTTACATAAAACCCTTCTTTTAGAAGGCACAAATACAAATACTCCATGCAAAAGCCCTTCTCATGGAAGGCAACACTATTCATAACTTCACAACAACTAAAAGAACATTGTCAAGGGGAAAACTCATTTAAGTGCATGATAAGCGGGGCAAGCTTAACCAGCCCCTACACACATCTGGACATACTCTCTCTTCCTCCAGTTGCACCAATTTTTCCCCCTCAATCTTGAAGTTATCATGGCAAACTGCCTCTCTGCCGCTGGGGGTCACTCTGTTGGGATATTATCAGCTCACTGATGCTATACAGCTAGGGCTGCAAACCATCAGAAATAAGTGACTTTGCTTCCTTATCTTTAAATTTACATCATTAAGTATATGATTACTTCACATTTAAATACATATTATTTTATTTCAACTACTATTACAACTATTAACAACTACTTAAACTCATTTAAATGCATGATAAGAGGGGCAAGCTTAACTAGTCTTTACCACTGGCATTCTGCTGGAATCCTATCAGCTCACTGATGCTACACAGCTGGAGTTATAAACCATACAAAGATAAGTGAGTTTGCTTCCATATCTTTAAATTTACATCATTGAGTACATGATTACTTTACCTCTAAATAAATACTACTTTATTTCAACTGTTATTACAACTACTAATCAAAGCTATCATATCAAACACATATTACATATTTATTCGATTGTTATCACGATTCTTAGACTTTGGCTTTAATGATTTTGTAGGCTTAAAAATACGCCGGTAGCCGTTGGACCACATGACCCAATGTTGAGTTCCGGACGCAACTCCCCAAAAAGAACCCGAGCCTAGTAAGGTCATCCCTCCAATGGACCACACGTGGCTGGGCAACTGAAAAAGGCCCCCGAACACTCATCAACTTTCATTGTCAACATCAAAGCCCATCTCAAGATCTAGAGGGAATCTCATTTATACCTTAACTCCTAAGATTTACATTCAGTTCATCTTAAAATCATTGTTTTAGTGTTGCGCGTGATTTTTTTTTTACTAGAATAAGGGTATACACGTTACACAACGATTCCCCTCATGCACCATCTCAATCCCAATCACATGCTTCCTTGTGGCTTCATGGACCACTTTTTGCTCCAAAAAGATACCTTCCTAGTCTCCTAGTGTTACCCAAAAAAAAAAAAAAAAACCAATTGGTATATATCTGACGTTATTGGAATTTGCGAATATCAAAGAAAGAATTTTATGACCATAGGTTACCAAAACAAAAAAAGAAATTTATGACCATTTGTATATATTTTGTTAAAGTAAATGGTTTTTTATTATAAAGAAAATGGGTTCCTCTTCTAAGTTCTAACCACGATTCCATATGAGCTACGCACTAGGCATGTAACTCCAAAGTCGAAGTACCGATCAAGAGACAAAAGCTCCTAAACGACAGTTCAACTTTTTCTTGAAGTGCCAATTTGCCTATGACAGTCCAATGGTTCCATAATTTCAGAGGAATCTCACCTAACTATCATGCATATGGCAAAACCTTGAGTAGCCAATCATGGGCTCAATTGAATGTGTAACTCAATCAAACTTGGATTGTTTCTTAAAGTTAGTTTAAGACTTATTTTCACCCACTTAATCATGGCCTACTATAGTATTTGGGCTAGTTCAAAAGTTAGTTTTGTAACTCAAACTTGTTTCTATTCAGTATTTCTCTCGGAGGAGGTAGAGACTCACTTGAAGTTCTTGAAGTTAGTAGCCTATGTTCTTGGAGGTGATGACTCTCTCGAACTTGAAGCAATCAAAATCCCTACAAACCATCATATGTTCATGCAATCCATTACCATAACCAACACCCTAAACCAAGATTAACACCCACTTAATCATCTATAACCTTAGAACCATTGCCAATCACCAAATCCACCCAACCCTAAGGCTATGCCTGAATCCTAAGAGCCTTAGACAACAAATTATAGCATTCCAATCATCAACAACTCTTATGGCAAATGAAATCTCGTATATTATGGCTTTCTTATCGAGATGCTAACACAAAGTTTCTCCATGTTCAAACAAAAATAAAGAGAGCTCGACAACATATTATTGCATTAAAAAATGAAGCTGATGCTTTTTGGGTCCAGAGAACAACACTTCACACCCTCATCCTCAATACCTTTAAAAGCATCTTCCAATCTTCTTCCAGTTCGCAACTTTCTACTCCCCAAAGTTTTTATTCTTCTTCAGATTTTAATGCTCAAAACTTTCACAACACCTTGTTAGATTTCTCTAGTATAAATGAAATCCAAGCTACTTTATGGAACATGCATCCTTTAAAATCTCCAGGGCCAGATGGTTTTCATGCACAATTTTTTCAAAGCAACTGGAATAGTTTGGGAAATAATGTTGCCAAATCTATCCACACTATTTTCATAACTACTCGTATCCCAGAGGATTTAACTCGGATTAAACTTGCCTTAATTCCAAAAATTTCAAATCCGGAAACTGTCTCTCACCTACGACCAATAAGTCTTTGTAATACCTTGTACGGACTCCTGACCAAGCTACTAATAAATAGGCCTAAACGTTTTCTACCTGCCATGATTCATTCCTCTCAATCTGGTTTTGTTCTTGGCCGCCGAGCAACCGATAATTATATAGTTACCCAGGAGATGATCCACTATATTTCCCAAAGAAAAGGTAACATAAACCTTATGGCAGCAAAAATTGATCTTGAAAAGGTTTATGATAAATTAGAATGGTCTATTATAAAGTATACTCTCCAATTCCATCATTTCCTTGCAAAATTAGTTGATTTGATAATGGCCTGCACATCATCTTCTACTATCTCCTTCTTATGGAATGGCAAAGCAAACTCTCCCTTTAAACCATCTTGTGGTATTAGACAAGGAGACCTCTTATCACCTTATTTATTTATTCTTTGTCTAAATCAGATATCCTTAACTCTTGATCAAGCTCTTTGATAAGTATAATTCCTAAAGCCTAAGTAATAACTGACTACCCTGTAGTAGCTGACGACCCTAATGGTTCGTTTGGATTGAGGGAGAGGTGGGAGAGTAGAGTAGAGTAGAGTAGATTTAGCACAAAATTAGCTTATTTTTAGCCAACTTTACTCTACTCCTCCTCTTTCCCCCCTCCATCCAAACAAGCCATAAAGTAGCTGACGACTTTGCTTATATTCTCGTGATTGACCCCAAAAGGTTGACGATCCATATTGGGGATGACGGGAGCAACTGAAGGTCATCAATGCATGGTTTAGAGACAACCAGAATGGTGTTTCATGAAAGGATAAGTTAACGGGATGAAGCTGACGGGTCCAACATGTCTCTTGCGTGGTTCGCACGCATAGATATATAAGGAAATATCTTGCACCCCACACTTAACCCTAATCAAGAAGACTCCTACAAGGAAAGGATTCCGCAAGATACGCGAAATAAAGAGTTTCTCTCCTACAAGGAAACATCTTCTTAATCAAGGCACGGATGTCAGCCCTACGCTACTATAAAAATTCCAAAACCCTCACAAATCAAGGTACGCATAATTTCCCCTAGTTCTGGCACTCTAGAGTTGTGAAAAGTTCTAATTTGACATTCGGAGCGTATTTGGCCGGCACCACACCGGTGCTCTCTATTAAGTATTCTCTTTTTGTTGTGCAGGTACTGTTTCGAGCGTGCAAGGACTGTGTGGCTCACTGGTGATTTTTCGGCATCATCAGTTGGTGCCGTCTGTGGGAACTTGCGACTTGTAAGCCATACTATCGCTTCCCGGACAAAGAGTTGCATGGTACTTACTCGCTCGATGGCGACCACCAACAACGTTCAGGGAGACGAACCACGCATAACCGCACTCGAGGGACAGGTTCAAACTCTCGTCACTGCCGTGGAACACCTCACCAAGCAAAACAATGATCTAGAAGAATAGATGTGTCAAAAGAACGTAGGGCATAACACTCAGGAGGAAGACCAAGAAGGTACCAGCGCCGAGAGTAGGGGCCAAAAGGGGCCGGAAGGTAGCAACGCCCCAAGTAGACTAGAACGACAGGACATGAGCCGTCCATTCGTCACAAATACGGCTCTACCTCACATGGTCGCAGAGATGCAGATGATGAAGGAATGGATGGACTTTATGATGAATGCCCTTAGAGGACGAGTGTCCAGCGACCTCGATGACTTGGTCCACTAAACCGATTCGCCGTTTACCACGTCCGTCAACTTCTTCCCCCTTCCGCAGAAGTTTCATATACCGTAGATAGAAAGCTACAACGAAGCCAAGGACCCCATAGATCACCTAGAATCTTTCAAGACCCTGATGCACCTTCAAGGGGTGGCGGACAAAATCATGTGTAGGGCCTTCCCCACCACGCTGAAGGTTCCAGCAAGGATTTGGTTTAGTAGGTTGACACCTAACTCCATCAGTACTTTCAAGGAGCTAAGCACCCAGTTTGCTTCACACTTTATCGGGGGGCATAGGTATAAGAAGTCTATTGCGTGCCTGATGAGCATCAAGCAACAGGAGGATGAGACACTAAGGTCTTACATAGCCCGCTTTAACAAAGAAGCACTTTCAATCGATGAAGTTGATGACAAGATACTGGAAGCCGCATTCACCAATGGGTTACGGAAGGGTAAGTTTCTATTCTCCCTATATAAGAACGACCCAAAGACTATGTCAGATGTGCTTTACAGAGCGACCAAATACATGAACGCGGAAGACGCGCTTTTGGCCCGAGAGGAGAAACCTAGGAAGGGAGAAAGACAGGAAGACATGCGGCAGGACAGAGGGCGGAAGATGGCAAGAACTGGGGGACGAAGGGAGGACAGGCGCTCTAAGCTCCCCATAGGGAAATTCACGAGCTTCACCCCGTTGACTGCCCTGATTGACCAGGTCCTGATGCAAATCAAGGACGAAGGGGCCTTAACTTTTCCTGGCAAGCTGAAGGGAGATCCCAATAAGAGGCCTAGAGACAAATACTGTCGTTTCCACTGTGACCACGATCATGACACAACCGACTGCTACGACTTAAAGCAACAGATCAAAGCCCTCATCAAGCAAGGGAAGTTACAGAAGTTCATCAGTAGGGAGAGAGTGGATCCACCTTAAAAGCAGCCTCCCCAACGGGACAATGAGTGTCTAATGCCGCCCTTGGGAGACATAAGAATGATTGTAGGGGGCACAACGACTGTCAGGTCGTCCAAAAAGGCCCGTAAGACTTACCTAAGGATGGTCCATAACGTCCAGTTGACAGGATCCGTGCCGAAGATGCCACGTATCAACAACCCTGTCATCGAATTCTTGGAAGAAGATGCCCGACGTCTTCATCACCTGCATGACGATGCACTCGTCGTCAGCATACGAGTAAGAGATTACAACACGCATCGGGTTCTGGTTGATAATGGTAGTTCTGCTGACATCCTCTACTACCCAGCATTCCAATAGATGAAGATTGATAAAGAGCGACTAGTTTCGACGAACGCTCCGCTTGTTGGTTTTGGAGGAACAAGGGTATACCTCTTTGGCGCAGTTACATTATCTGTATCAGTGGGCGACTACCCCCAGCAGATCACTAAGGACGTAACATTTTTTGTGGTCGACTGCTCATCTGTTTACAATGCCATCTTGGGACAGCCTACCCTCAATTCATGGAAGGCTATAATCTCAACCTACCACTTAATGATCAAATTCCCCACCGATTATAGAGTAGGGGAGTTGCGTAGGAATCAGATAGCCGCACACGAATGCTACATAGCTATAATAGAGATGGATGACCACCTCCAGGCCATGAACATAGAAAAGCACCAGACAATGAAGGAGCCTGTCGAAAAGCTTGAAAAGATACTTCTCGACGACTCCAAGCCTGATCGAACGATTAGGATTGGTACTCTAGCCAGCCCGATGATCCGCCGAGCACTTACAACTTTTCTCTAAGATAACCGGGATGTATTCGCTTAGAGCCATGAAGATATACCAGGAATCGACCCTTCGGTTATGGTGCACAAACTAAATGTATCGCCTTCCTTTCCACCCGTCCATCAGAAGAAACGAATGTTCGCCCAGGAACGAGACCGAGCAATAGTAGAAGAAGTCGGCAAGTTACAAGAGGCAGGCTTCGTCAAGAAAGTATACTATCCCGATTGGTTGGCAAATGTGGTAATGGTAAAGAAAGCCAACGGGAAATGGAGGATGTGCGTAGATTTCACGGACCTGAGCAAAGCATGCCCCAAGGATAGCTACCCTCTCCCTCGAGTTGACGTACTAGTAGACTTAACGGCTCAGCACCAAATACTGAGCTTCATGGATGCCTTTTCAGGTTATAATTAGATCCGGATGGATGAGGCAGACCAGGAGAAGACTTCATTTGTTACCAGCCAAGGCCTTTTCTGTTACAAAGTGATGCTGTTTGGCCACAAGAACGCAGGTGCGACGTATCAGAGGCTTATGAACAAGATGTTCGCGGACCAGATCAGAAGGAATGTTCAGGTCTACGTCGACGACATGCTGGTAAAAAGCCGAAGGGAGGATGACCATTTACAGGATCTCAAGGAAACATTCGGCACCCTTCGCTCCTACAACATGAAGCTCAATCCAAGTAAGTGTGCATTTGGGGTGACGGCGGGAAAGTTCTTAGGGTTTATGGTGTCCCAAAGAGGTATTGAGGCCAACCTAGACAAGATTAGGGCTATAGTAGAGATGGCCCCCCCAAAGAACGTAAAGGAAGTGCAAAGTTTAAACGGCAAAGTAGTTGCCCTGAACAAGTTCGTATCAAGGGCAATGGATAAATGTTTACCCTTCTTTCTCACGCTGAAGAAGTCTTTTGAGTGGACTACCGAGTGTCAACAGGCATTTAAGGATCTAAAGGCTTACCTCTCTTCCCCACCGCTGCTAAGTCCTTCATAACCTGGGGAAGAGCTCTTCCTTTATTTAGCCGTCTCCTTGGCAGCCGTCAGCGCGGCCTTAGTCAGAGAAGAAGACAGGGTTCAAAAGCCTGTGTACTACACCAGCCGGGTACTTCGTGGTGAAGATGAAAGGTATCCATCAATGGAGAAGCTTGCCTTCGCTTTAGTTATGGTGGCCTGCAAGATCAAACCATACTTCCAACCCTACACAGTGATCGTCCTAACCGACAAGCCTTTACGACGGGCAATGAGCAACCCTGAAGCCGCCGGGCGACTGGCACTTTGGGCCATAGAGTTGAGTGAATTTGACATTCAGTACCGCCCATGTACCGTCATCAAGGGCTAGGTCATCGCTGATTTCATAGCGAAGTTCACCAATGGGGAAAATAAGGGGGCAGACGAGTACCTTCGATGGAGCATACATACAGACGGATCGTCCAACAGACAGGCTGGCGGAGTAGGCATCGTGCTTCTTTCTCTAGAAGGAGACAAGATTGAATGTATGGTTCACCTCGACTTCCCTACCACCAACAATGAAGCGGAGTATGAAGCTCTAGTGGCAGGGCTTGATCTCGCCAAAGCGGTAGGAGCCACAAGTGTGGTTATTCATTGCGACTCCCAAGTCGTCACCAACCAAGTAAACGGAGATTACGAATGTAAGGGTGAAAGGATGAAGAAGTACCTGGAGCAAGCAAAGAGAAGGGTGGACGACTTGCAAGCCAAGATTGTTCAAATCCCCAGAGGAGAAAATGAGCAAGTTGATTGCCTTACCAAAGTCGCTTCAGCAGAATATATGATCATCCCTGACAATGTACTCTCCTTTGTTCAGCTTTCTCCGCTAATAGATTCCGTCGATGTGCATGAATTAGATTCTGAAAATAATTGGACCACACTATTAGTCTTCTACTTCAAAAATGGCATGTTACCAGACGGGAAGGAAGCTGCAAGAAAGCTGAAGGTCCAAGCAGCACGATTCATTCTGATAAAAGACATCTTGTACAAGAGAGGCTTCTCCCGCTCGTACCTAAGGTGTTTGAGCCCTGAGGAAGTAGACTACGTTATGAGAGAAGTTCACGAAGGGATCTGCGGAAACCACTCAAGGTCACGGTCGTTGGTGCACAAACTGATTCAAGTAGGGTATTACTGGCCCACCATGCAGAAGGATGCCCAGACTTATGTCAAAACTTGTGACAAGTGTCAAAGGTTCAGCAACATCATCAGACAACCGTCCGAAGAGTTGACCCCGATGGCTGCCTTATAGCCATTTGCTCAGTGGGGATTAGACATCATGGGACCATTCTCGATAGCGGTGCGACAGCTGAAGTTCCTTATAGTAGGCATAGACTACTTCACAAAGTGGGTAGAAGCTGAAGCCCTGGCAACCATTACAGAGAAGAACGTGCGAAGCTTTGTTTGGAGGTACATCATCTACAGGTATGGAATCCTTAGGGTCCTGGTCTCAGAAAACGGGAAACAATTCGACAATGACTCCTTCCAGGATTTTTGCTCGCAATTGGGGATCAAAAACCACTACTCCTCTCCCGCCCACCCCCAAGCTAATGGACAAGTCGAAGTCACAAACCGATTCTTGCTTAAAATTATCAAGACTTGGCTCGAGGGGGCAAAGGGTATATGGCCTGAAGAGCTGCCAAGCATACTATGGGCGTATAGGAAGATGGGACAGTCCTGGAAGATCCCATAAATGGGAAGTGGCTGAAACAGTACTATGCATAGAAATGGAGAGATCTCAAAACATCGAGACCCTTTCGCCAACTCTCCAATCCACTAAGTGTTTCATCAGTCTTTGCTTTTGTTATGAATTTTTGTTTAAGTAATTTTGTTCAGGAACCCATGGTAGAAGGACATTCTGTGATCTTTACTATCTTTGATAATTTTTCTGTGTTCCTTAGAGGGTAACAGTGCTTTGATTCAATGAAATCTCTTTTATTTCCTTTAAGTTACAGCTAAACTAAATATTGCAAAGTCCAAATGTGGGCAGACTTGAGGGGGGTACCTGGGCCAATGCAAAAAAAAAAAACTTTGACACATGACCCAGGACCCACACCACAATTAGTTCAAGATACCTGGCCTGGGACCTCGGGCAAAAAGTAAGTGCCTGGGATACCTAGCCCAGTATTTAACAAAAGGGGACCTGCGTGGTTCATGATCTGGGACTTAAAAAAAAGAAAAAAAAAGAAAAAAAAAAAGCACCCAATGTACCCATTTCAGTACCTGCGCAGCAAAGCAACCCCCAGGGTACCTGATTTAGGACCTACAGTAAAACTTGTAGGGACCATGGCCCAGGACTCAATGCAAAAAAAAAAAAAAAAAAAAAAAAAAAGAAAAGAAAAGAAAGAAAAGAAAAGAAAGAAAAGCAGTATGCAAAAAGAGAAGAACAGATCTACACGCTATTGAAAGTTAGAAGTAGTCTGGAAAAAAAAAAAAAACACAATTACAAATCCATGTCACAGAAAATGAGGAAGAAAAGCCAGAAATAGTGTTCAATAGAAAAAGATAAAGCTTATACAACCCAAATTGTTTGAAAAAAAGAAATACACATCTGAACTAGTTAAAAAAAAAAAGAGCTAAGGGATAAGCCTGGCCAGCAAAGAACTGTCTGGAGAAATAGTAGGAACGGCTGAAGAAGAGAGAACTTTCTGCCTTTTAACCTTTAAATCCTGCAAGATCTTGTGGGCATGAGCTAAAGCCTCCTCAGCAGCAACAATTTCAACATCAAGATTCCTGGAGGCTTGCCTCTGGAACAGCATATGGGCTAGTGAACGCTGTTGGGACAAGTGCTCTGATACCACTTGTTGGGAAATTTAGACCCCGGTTGATAGAATTAACAAGTTTTAAACCCAAGTTGTTAATTAGATTTATTATGAATAAAACTTGTTAAAACAAACAAACATCAATATCATGTCAAAATCATGCAGCGGAAAAATAAATAAGACAAGATGTAATGACCCAGGAAAACCAATGAAACAAACTAGTTTCACAGTAAAAAACCTGGGGGGAAACCTTCCCGAAAAGCAATCCACTATAATGAAAAGAAGTTTCAGATCTAGTACAAAACTTTTGTCCCTAGACTCTACAATCCCCGTAGATGAACTCACAGTAGAAACCTTCTACCGCTTCAAAACCTCTGAATTCTTCAATATATGAACGCCACCCTTTGATGCACGAATCCCAGTACGTGACTAACCAATTGCGCGGATCCCAGTACGCAACTTCAATCACCAATTAGAAGAAGATGTTGGTTGCAAAGTTCTTCACTTCATCAACAATGAAGATCAAGAAGTACTTGGTTACAAAACCTTAAGGTGCAAAGACGCAGTAGCTTCTTTCAGAGAGAATAAGGTATCGGTCACCTTTTGAATGTGTTCTCCTTGTATTCTCTTATGTTACGGCCTCTAAAATAAGCCTTATATAGGTCTAGGGTTGTGAGAAAAGAAACCCTACACATACATGTCAGCATGGGCCGAAAATCAGATCTGAAAATCTGAATTCCTGTAACCTCGATCGATTGGGAGGTGTCGAGCTTTAAAACATCAAACACAAGAGATGAGGCTTGATCGATCCACCAGGTGTCGAGAAGCTATCGAGAGAACATGAGCTTTCTCGATTGATCCACCAGCTATCGAAAAGGTGTCGAGATTGCGATAAGAAACACCTTAAGAGGCTCGATAGATAGCTAGCTGTCGAGAGGTGTCGAGAAGCTGTCGAGCTATCTGTCCAGCTTTAATGAACAACTTTTCTTCACTTGTTTCTTGGTCCAATCTTCATAGCTTTAATACTAGACTTGAACAACATGTTTCTTCAAGTATTAAATACAACTTAGATCTACCCAATTACAAGTAAAGTGCGTTTTGTTAAAGGATTAGCCAACTACATAAAAGAATGACATATGTTCTTAACAAGTGAACCACATATGTCCTAACAATCTCCCCCTTTGGCAATTCGTGACAAAATCACAACAAACAAATGAACATATGAGAGAAGTCATAAATCACTCAACTCATACTCACTTGTTGAATACAATAAAATCTATCCTAACACAAACTCTTGAAAAATTTTACAAGAAGAGAGTTTATGGCAAGTAGATTTTGACAACCTGTATTTCTGAAACACTTTAAAAAAAACTCATCAAGGCATCTTAGTGTGAAACAGAAATAATAGATTGCATACACGATATAAGAAGCATGTGTATAAAGAGAGAAAAGAAACAACACATGAAGAGGTAGGTGAAAGAAACAACATACATCAACATATAGAAAGAAATAAGTACAATGTATGTAAACAATGGTCACAAGACCCAAGGTACAAGAAGAAGGGGGTAAGCACTCCCCCTAAGAAGGGGGTAAGCACTCCCCCTAACAAGATGAAACACAACTCCCCCTTACAAGGGCATGTATTTCTCCCCCTAACATGTAGAATCTTCCGGAAAGAAACCACATATTCTCTACAATTTCTCTCCCTTTTTGTCATGATTGACAAAGGGTACAAGAAGCGAGAAAGCTTCACCTGAGAAACATAAAGATGATCAAGGATGATTAAGGGGGTACAAGAAATCCATAAAAATGCATGATTGTAATGAAACAAGATGCTATGGATGACAAGATAATAGAAGGATGCAAAACATGTAAAAAACACATCTCTCAACAAGAAAAATGTTAAGCACATATAACCTAAAACACACACACGCACTAAACAAGTCTAACCAATTTTATATTTAAAAAAAACAAGTTGAGACAGTTTAGTGAGCATACATTAGCACATGTAAAACCTTGTGATGGCCAAATCACATTGTACCTGCACATGTATCAAGAGTAGCAAAAAATATTGTGTGTTGTGTGTGAAAAACATCGCAAGATTGCATAAGTGTATACATGTTATGACGATTTGAGATATGAGAAAATCACTTTAACTCACACACAATCATAACTGTTTGATGGGGATTATCACCTTCGAGGTACATTTTATAACTCCCACATCTCCTAGAAAACACGCTTGCAATCATATTTAAAGCATTTTTGATCTTTTTGCTTTTGATTTTTTCTTTGCATATTTTTCTATTAAGCATATCATGCATGCGCATATAAGAGAGAGAAAAGAAATACCCAATGATATATGACATTCCAATTTTACTATGCCGAAGCACACAAATGTCATTGACACTGCACTTTTGCTATGCCGAAGCATACAGGTGTCATTATGATTGGTGGGAAACAGTGGTGAGATGGTTATTTATGCCTTTCTTTTAGGATTTTCTAATCCTTCCCGTCAAAAAGAGTGATACGAGTGTTAAGTACAAGAGATAACTTAATCTTACTCATCACAAACAAGAGCCACAAAGCTCACTTGCTTAGTTATGCATAGAGATGCTCATCTAAGCTACAAGAGATACAAAGTTTAGAAAACTTTGTTTCAATGGCCATCCAAGATACACAAGTACCAATATACACATAACACACACTATTTTTGTATTTTTCTGATTTTTCCTTTTTATTTTTAGTTTGAAAACAAAACAAAATAAAAACTAAACAACTAAACAAAAACAGACAAACACATGAAAGAAAGATGCATATGCATGAAGGCATGATAGAAGGATGCAGATGCATGAAAGCATGATTCCAAATCAGATAAGAAATCAAGCAAAGAGAGTCCTACTTTAGATAGAAAGAATTAAAGTAGAGGACAAACAGAAAAGACAATTAAGTCTTAGGCTCCTTTCTCACCCACACAGCACGAGTCTTTGGCCATGAAGATGAAAATGCATGTGTCCTAGTATGTCTACTAAAGGACATAGAAGAATTAAGATTCTCCTGAAATTGAGTTAAAAAGCTCAAGGCTTTTAATAACTCTCCAAACAAAGGTGTAGGTCCTTGAGAGGAAACCTGTGACCGTTTGGACAATTGCTTATGAGGATACAACTTAAAACAATTAGGACGAATGTGTCCAGAAGCACCACAATGGTGACAAACATGAGGTCTAACAAAGGATTTAGATTTCATTCCTTTATTACCTTTCTTAGATTGGGGCACAAAGATAGTCATTGATCCAGAAGCCGTGGAAGAGGAAGGGTTGGAGGAAACAGCATATCCTAAGCTAGTCTTATCAGAACTAGACTGTTGAGTACTCAATACCTCATCAAGCTTTGCACTAGACATCCTCTGTATTTGAGTTCTAGCTTGACTAAGCTCTACCTCAAGATTCTTGACCTTCTCTTCTAATGAGGTGTTCTCCACAATAAGAGTCTCAACTAACTTTGTAGTCTCGTCTAGCTTGACTAACAGATCAGCTTTTTCAGTTTTTACCTCATTAAGCTCTTTTCTACAAAGATGAGAAGTCTTTTCAGATTTTATGAATTTAGTGCATAGCTTATCATAGGCTTCTTGAAGGGTCATCTTTTTGGGTACTTCATCATCATAAGAATCCTCACTGTCACTAGTACTCTCCACAATCACCTTATCAGTTGAGGCAGCAAAGGCCATAACGTGACGACATTCATCCACAAACTCATCAGAAGAGTCATCCTCAGTGTCACTCCAAGTAGCAACCAACCCTTTATCTTCTGACTTCTTGGTCTTTTCCTTCATGAGGTAGTTTGGGCACTCTATCCTCATATGACCAAAACCTTTGCACTCATGGCATTAGATGATGGGTTTCTCATTCTTGCCATTCCTTGAGGATTTAGGTTTCCTAGGAGGTTTGCCCTTGTCCTTTTTCTTAAACTGAAGAAGCTTGATAATCTCATCAGTTATGAAGATTAGATCCTCATCCTCATCTTCACTTTTATCTTCATCTTTAGAGTCTTCAATCTCTTCCTCTATACCCTTAAGAGCCAAGTTTTTACTCTTTCCACCTTTCCCCATTGAGCCTAATCCCATCTCATAGGTTTGAAGATTCCCTACAAGCTCAGTCAAAGGAATTTGATCAATGTCCTTGACTTCTTCAATGGCAGTGATCTTGGCATGGAATCTTTCAGGTAAGGACCTAATGATTTTTCTAACAATTTTGGATTCTGCAATACATTCTCCAAGGTTGAAGGCAGAATTCACAATATCCTTGAGTTTGGCATAGAACTCATCAAAGGTCTCATCCTCCTCCATCCTTATTTCTTCAAAACTACTAGTGAGTCTTTGAAGCTTCACAGTCTAACCTGCCTTGGTACCTTCATAGGTGATCTCAAGAATGGTCCATGCTTCCTTAGCAACTTCTGTGGATGATATTTTCTTGAATTCCTCATTGGTCACCCCACAAAACAAAGCATTCAAGGCCCTACTGTTGAAATTTGCAGCTATGATTGTTGCATCATCCCAATCCACCGGCGCTTCCTTTGGCTTAATTCAGCCAACTTCAACATCTTGCCATACCTGTTCACCAAGAGCTTGCAAAAAACCTTCATACAAACTTTCCAGTACGCATAATTAGTTCCATCAAATAAAGGAGGAATCAAAAGAGATTATCCACGATCCATGACAATGGGGGTCAATGATCACACTCAGGAAATTAATCCAATTAGAGTGTACCCACTCTGATACCACTTGTTGGGACAAGTGCTTTGCTACCACTTGTTGGGAAATTTAGACCCCGGTTGATAGAATTAACAAGTTTTAAACCCAAGTTGTTAATTAGATTTATTATGAATAAAACTTGTTAAAACAAACAAACATCAATATCATGTCAAAATCATGCAGCGGAAAAATAAATAAGACAAGATATGATGACCTAGGAAAACCAATGAAACAAACTAGTTTCACAGTAAAAAACCTGGGGGGAAACCTTCCCGAAAGGAAATCCACTATAATTAAAAGAAGTTTCAGATCTAGTACAAAACCTTTGTCCCTAGACTCTACAATCCCCGTAGATGAACTCATAGTAGAAACTTTCTACCGCTTCAGAACCTCTGAACTTTTCAATATATGAACGCCACCCTTTGATGCACGAATCCCAGTACGTGACTAACCAATTGCACGGATCCCAGTACGCGACTTCAATCACCAACTAGAAGAAGATGTTGGTTGCAAAGTTCTTCACTTCATCAACAATGAAGATCAAGAAGAACTTGGTTACAAAACCCTAAGGCGCAAAGACGCAGTAGTTTCTTTCAGAGAGAATAAGGTATCGGTCACCTTTTGAATGTGTTCTCCTTGTATTCTCTTATGTTACGGCCTCTAAAATAAGCCTTATATAGGTCTAGGGTTGTGAGAAAAGAAACCCTACACATACATGTCAGCATGGGCCGAAAATCAGATCTGAAAATCTGAATTCCCGTAACCTCGATCGATCGAGAGGTGTCGAGCTTTAAAACATCAGACACAAGAGATGAGGCTCGATCGATCCACCAGGTGTCGAGAAGCTATCGAGAGAACAGAAACTTTCTCGATCGATCCACCAACTATTGAGAAGGTGTCGAGATTGCGATAAGAAACACTTTAAGAGGCTCGATAGATAGCTAGCTGTCGAGAGGTGTCGAGAAGCTGTCGAGCTATCTGTCCGCAGGTGTCGAGCTATCTGTCCAGCTTTAATGAACAACTTTTCTTCACTTGTTTCTTGGTCCAAACTTCATAGCTTTAATACTAGACTTGAACAACATATTTCTTCAAGTATTAAACACAACTTAGATCTACCAAAATACAAGTAAAGTGCGTTTTGTTAAAGGATTAGCCAACTACATAAAAGAATGACATATGTTCTTAACAAGTGAACCACATATGTCCTAACAAACGTAAATGCTCCAACAAGAAAGACAGATTGAACCTTGCTTCTATAAGATCCTGCACCACTCCCCTCAATTCCAAAAGTCTTTCCTCAAATAAGGAGTCGAGAGAAGAGTTCCTCAAAGAAATCAGCACAGCACATAGCAGCTCCATCAGGATGTTGCCTAAAAATACACCTCCCCTGAACCCACTGGTAAAATCTCCATGGACCTTAAACAACCCTTCCAGTAATGGTAGACCCTCCATAGGCACAGAGAAGCACAAGAAGTTACCATGGGGAGGCCCAAAGCGATAGAAATGGCTTGCAGGGAGGCTGTTGAACTCCAAAAGATCAAAGCGGGCCAGGAAAGCAGGGAGCCCTGAGCCAGGATCTGAAATAGTCACCTCTGGAGCTCCCCCCATTGTTGTATCTCCACTTGTAGGGATTAGTGACCTTTCAACCCTCTAGATGGTTTGGGGGGTCCCTGCCTGAAATTTCGCAACCTGAGCAGACTCCATGATAACGCCTTAAAATGTATACTTGTTATATATTTATGTGGGCGTTATCTCCTTATTACTATGCTTAATTTGTATAATTAAGCCATGATTTGCATTAGTCCCTATTATTTATCTTTACATAATTTCTTAAATAAGATGCTATTCATTGTGTGTAATTTTCTACTTTCAGGAAATCATGTGAGAAAGATGAGTTTACAGGAATTTGTGAGAGAATGGAGGCCAAACTAGTATTAAAGTGGAGCTAAGGGACCATGCTTGAATGTCTAAGGAGGTGCAGCTGGAGTGCTTGGATCGTCTACCATGATTGGAAGCTTCAAATAAGGAAAGAAATCAAAGAGGCAGAATCTGAAAAGGAAAAATCTGATTTGAGCACTTATTAATATTTTGGATGTATCTCTCTCCTCAAAATTCCAATTGACACAAGACCAGATGAGTTGGAACCGTAACTTAAATATCTACAACTTTCCAGTTTTGAGTTTTTCGAAATTTTCAAGTTTTAAAGGCCGAAATTAACTCACAAGTTACTGCTGTAAACTTGGACGGAAATTAAAATAGTAAATGTTTTATTTTCTTTGGACACTTAGACATTAGGGTTTGGAAGGGAGGCTGTGGAGAACGAATTTTAAAGAGAAAACCTTGTATTTTCCTATCTCTAATGGCAGCCTAAACTCTTTGCTAGGGCTAGAGGTTATGTTTCTTCTATACGGTATGAATATTTAATGTGATTCTTTCTAGGATTTTATCAACGATATATTTGATTGTTCAATTAGATTTCTTTTGATGTATTAGTTCTTCCGTGCTTTCAATAAGTTCAATCATGTTTTTCTTATTGTTTAGATGAATTTCTAATAGTTTCAAATAGAAATAAGGTTTTAAAGTGAATGGGTTTTTCTGAAAACTTTTCTAACCGCATTATCAATCGAGGTTATCATGCGTTCTTGAATTGTCTCAGTTCAACCGAATCATAAGTGTTTAATTGTATAAGAACAATCAATTATGAAATATATATTTTCTTAGATCACAAAGAATTTCATATCGATATAGGGAAACACCCCGATGCCCTAGTATTTACATTATTGATTTGAATCAATTATTATTATTATTCTTGTTAACAATCACCAAGCAAAAGTATTTTTCTTCTTCATCCAAATTGTTATTTAATTATATTGTCTTTGAATTTACCCTGCTCCTTGTGGTTTGACCTCGGTACTTCGAGAATTATATTGCTACGATCTCCTGCACTTGGGAGTGAGCAAGCACTCCACAACTACCTCAGGAACTATGGGCTCAGGACCTTTGACACCTGTGACAACACCTGCAAAAGCAGACATAGTTCAAAGGGGGAAAGAGCCAGGAAAGAAAGGTAAAGTAAGAAAGTAAAAAGAAAAGAAAAGAGAGAACCAGTATCAGCTTCCTGTGGTGGAGCTTCCTCCTTTTGCTCTTCTGATTTCTTGGAGGACTCTGTGAAAGAACACACAGCATGTTGAAGAAAGGGTGAGGAAACCTTGGCAAAATGGCTAAAGGAAGGTAAGGATATTAGGGGCTTCGCCATAGAAGGAAAAGGCAAGGGAAGAGCATAAAAGGGGGAAAGAAGAGGAAGCACAATAAAGGTGAACAGTACGCACCTTTAGAACCCTCAGATTCCAAAGAAGAGGTAGCCTCAGGGGTAGATCTCACACTGGTTTGACCTAAAAGGGGAAGAGGAAATTGGAACTTAAAAAAAAAAAAAAGATACAAGAAAGGTAAGATCAAGCATTCTTATAAGGGGTGAATGGGGCTCACTTGCTTGTATGGATGGAGACGCCCCCCCCCCCCCCCAAGGGTTCTTTGCTTAACACAGGTTTAGGTGACATAGTTTTGATGGGACTAAAAGTCTGCTCGAGCTGGGGATCTTGGGAAACAGGGGGCTGGAGAGTTTCAGGATCCTGAGTAGCTAGGGGAACAGATTACAGAATAGGCTGGACACCCTGCATTGGCTAGCTAACCTCCTCAATCATACCACCACTAGGGGGCTCCTCTTCCACACCTGGTAAAACAGCAGAGGGAGTGGCAATCACTTCTTCCCCCAGAGTCCCACCAGTTGTGGGAGGAGGTACCTCCACTTGCAAAAGGAAAAGAATGCATAAGTACACAGTACCAAAAAAGGGGTGAAAACAAACAGAAAGAGGCATGAATAGGAGAGGGCCATACCACATCATCACCAGACGATTGAATCCTACCTTTCTTGGGGTTTGACTTGCACTTGGACTGCAAGGAAGGAATAATCACTCATCAGTTAAAAAGAGGAAAGGAAGGACACTGCAACAACAATAATAAGCTACTGTAAAAAAAAAAAGAGAAGAAGGAAAGAGGCCTTGCCCTTCTCTCTCTCTCTACAGAGTCTCCAATGGTCTTTTGCTTATTACGGGTACACCCAGAGGGTCCTAAGGGAGACTGGGGTGCAAAATTAAAGGACCCTAAAGAACCCTGGGCTGAAGAACTCACAGGAACCTGAGAGAGAGAAGACTCTACCTTAGTCTTCACTAGAGTCCTGGGAAGTAAAGGATGCCCAACTTCCTTTCCCACTGTAAGGGAGCTTACTCTCCCGGGTTCCTCAAAAATTTCTAACTACTTCTGAGATTTCGTAGTCTTTCTCTTTTTGGTCTCAGAGCCAGCCTCGGTACCCTTAACACCCTCTTCAAGCTCGGCTTACTTAACCTTTTCCTGCTTAATCTTCTTCTCTTTACCTTTGCCAATAGGTGTGGCAGCACCAATTGCCTCTACTGCCCCTCTTTTAATTGGCACGCTAGAAGAGGCACCAACAATAAGATCACATCCCGACCAAGTCTCTGGAAAATCTTGTGCATAACACACCCAACCGCCCCTAAAAGCATGCCACTCCGCGAACCCTGTCTTGCTGCTTATAGCAGCAGATACAATACCAATGGTGGGGAGGGATAGGTGCCTGTTGGATGTAGGAGCAGAAAGAATATCAGGATTGGGAACTCTCTTAATCTTGCCGGAACCAACATAATCAACAAAATATTTCTGAACTCTTCTCCAGTTGGGCACAACAAATTGAGGACTTCTCCGTGACCAATAGGAGAAAGACTAGAGTCTCAGGAACGGGTCCAAAGAAGGGAGAGAAGGCACTACATCTTTAAACATTGGTGGGATATCCTGATCAAAGCCGAATTGCTGGAGTACCCTGTGTGCTGAGTAATGGGTGTACTTGGGGCCACTGAAGGAGGGACTGGAAGCCATGAGGGACTAACACAAGCCAAGTAGGCCAAACTGCCTTCATCACTAGGACGAAGGTCAAAAGTATTTCCTAGAGAATTAAGAAAAGAAGCCAATACAGAGTCACAGGCAAACCCGGGGCTGAACTCCCGGGGAGAACGCCAACGTAAGTGCCCTGCCTGATCAAATAACTCAATCAAATTAAGGCTGCCACCTTTCAAACTAGCCCAACAAAAGATAATGGGGTGGCTATCAGTGAAGTTACCACACAGACCTTTAATTACATCAGGGGATCCCTGGAACTTGTCTTTCACAAACTTCAAATTTCTACACTTTGCTAAAGTAACTGAAGAACGGTCCCACATGAATACCTGGAGAATGGCATAATGGAGGGACGAGGTGATCGCGTAGCAAGAGTTGCCTTCAACTTCGTCTCCATGAAGCAGATCCAATTGAGAATAAACATGGCCCAAGAACATGGGGGCTAGAGGATATTGAGCACCCTGGCCCAACCTGATTGCCAATGGGAAGAAAGTGGACTTAACCCCGTACTCGAGGTACTCACTGAACAAAAACTTGCTGAGCCAGAGTGCTAGGAACTCGGCTCGCCTGACTGCCTTGTCTTTTTCTCGCGAAAGATTCATAACCCACCTGCCCATCCTGGCTAGTTTCCCACTAGGGGAAGCAGTACGTCCACCAAAATGGGTGAATAATTTGTCTTCCACCATAAGATCCTCGTCGGAAAGACTGTATGAAGAAGAATAATTTGTCGAAAGGGTTCTCATCTCCAAACATGGGGAGGAGGAGGTTATTGACCACATTCTCCAAGGTGATTGTGAGCTCACCAACAGAGAAGAAGAATGTATGAAGAGAAAGGCACCAACGGCGTACCAAGTGCCTAAGACCCTTAGCGTCTCTGAAACCCTCAAGGTTCCTGGAAATCACCACTGCTTTCAGAACCCCGGCGCGCTCCAGACAGCCCACAAATTCCTCTTTGGAAAGTTCCCTGTCCACCCAAATGGGCCAACCAGTGATCTTTCCAGGAATGAAGTCGAAGAAAATGGGTACTGCCTCCCGAGATCCCCGCCTAATCTGAAGATTTGAAATCTTTCTTGGGTCTGGGACCTGAGCAGAACTGGCGAAACCCGCCTGGCCGGAAAATACCCAGGTGTGAGGGGATGGAGGGGCCTTGCCATGGGACACCTGAGGAAAGAATAGGCTAGGGGTGTACCAAGGGTCCCGTAAAGGGAGAGCCGGGCGCTCCATAACCCCCTGTGACTCACCTTGCGTAGAACCAGAAGAACTCTCGCCGTTAGAGGGGCTAGGAGTACACTCCCTCATTTTTTGAGAGGAAGAGGAAGCCATAAAGCAACAAGTACACTGGAAATAGGGAAGTTGAGAGAATGAAGAACACGAGGATGGAAAACAGAGAAGCAAATTAACTGAGAGGAAGGAGACAAGCTTGAGAATGGAAGACTCTAGGAAGTAAAAGAAAAATATGAAATGATTGCAATAATATCACCAAAAGCGGTTGGAGAAGATGATGTATGGAAAGACGGGCTAGTTGCCAAAATTTAATTTCAATGAAGAGAGTTATTGGCAGTTATTAATGGGAGTTACGGGAAACGTAAAAAGGTGGGTGAAGGAAGTTTTCACTCCAAAATTCAACTGCCACGTCCCGTGCAAAAAGGGGAAGTTACAAAAGAAGGGAGCGCAACATGCAAAGAAGACTAGGATACCCAAAAGCAACGGGAAAGTCAGGATCTTAAAGGAAGGAAAAGGGGCACCTCGAGGATAATTAAAATAGTGAAGAAGGAAGTCCTACGGAAACTAAAATTTTAAATTACTCACGCGTGGGCTACAGGCAACCTACGAGCTCGGGGGGCTAAATGTTGAGGTCTGAAAAATCATAACACCAAGGCCCAAAGAAATAGCATGATGGGCCAATCCTATGGAAAGTAATATTAGAAAGGTTGAGCCCACCACAAGGAAAAAGGATGGCAAGCCCAAAAGACTTGAAGCCCAAAATCCATGAAGGGACAGGCTTTAGAGCCCATGAAACAAAGGGAAGAAAGAAAAAGGCCCAGCCCGCCAAAATCAAAGGATAAAAAGAAAGAGTCTAGTGGAACGAACTGGGCCGGGATCCCCAGAGGCTGCCAAAGGTTCGGGATCCTTGGGACGCACCGCACAGTTGAAGTGGGATTGAGACAACTCAAAAGGGGTGCCACGAAACACAAGAAACAAAGGGCATATATGTCCTTCTCAAGCACCCAGTGATGTAGCAAAGAACCAGAAGGCTTGGAGAGCAACAACTCGTGAGCAAAAGGCTGGTACCTTGGGGAACCCAAGAAGAAGAACCATAAGGGGAAGTAGCTGGGAAAACCTTCAACTTGGCAAGGATGGATTCGGCTCACTCGGGAAAAATAACAAAAGGGAAGGACAGCCAAAAGCTAAGTCTAAAAGGTAAGAAGCCTTGAAAGAAGAGAGATTGAAAGTCAGCTCTCTAAGGACACCTCGGAATGGAAAGTCAGCAAGTGGCTTTTAGGGAAACAGCACTAAAAGAGGAAAACTATGAGAAATAGGGAAAGAACTAGCCATCAGAATGGCTGGCATGACAGGGGCTTTGGTACCTAGGGAGCCAATGGGGGAGAATCAGTGGTACCTCGAACCCTAGAATGACACTATAAAAGGGGGGAAGCAGCCAACATTAACGGGGCATTCAGCAAGAGGGAATCATAACAGAATCATTGAGAAAACATTGTCTAAAACTCAAAGAAAGTAGAAAAACAGCGCCCGGTATCCCAGAACAGCCATTATAGAATATACTTGGATTCAAAGGGATTCAAACTTTGAAAGTCTTAGAGGCTTAGATAGCCATCTAAGTCTGTAATTTTTGAGCTTATTTGAACCTTGTAACACATCTTAGTGAGCACATTGTAATTCACAATTAAGAAAGAATAATGAAATATTTCATACTAATTTGAGGATCCTTAACAATTATTTTGCGTGTTTCTTTATTACATTGTCTTCCTTTACTGTTTCTTGCTGTTCAATACATATATTCTTGCTTGCTAGTATGTACGTATTGTAGGATCCTTGCTCTGTGCGCCACTTGGTTTGAAAAATAGCCCATTTAGCTGCGGTAAACCAAGCCTAGTCCCTTCAAACTACAACAAAAGGCCTAGGGTCCTTGCTTCAGCTTGGGCTTGGACACTGTCCAAAAAGGGACCCTCACACTAACCTTTGGAGGCACTTTTGGTTTCCATGGAAAAGAATATGGATTTTGGGGTTGTAAGGCCCTAACATCAAAAACACCCCTACTAGAGAGTTTCCAACAAATTTTATCCACCCCATTCCTTCTCCAAGATCCAAAATAAATAAGGTCGATAAATGATACAACTGACTCCAGCTCCCAATCTTGAATCGATCAAGTAAATTTGATATTCCTATGGTAGGTTGCCTCTGAGGACAACAACAACTCAGCCACTGAAGCGTCCTTGTTAATAGCAATATTGTAAAGTTCTGGGAAGATATTTTTCAAAGGAAGCCCCTCACACCATGGATCATGCCAGAATTTAATACAAGAACCATCCCCTACCTTAAAGATGATAAAAGGATAAAAATCATCCCATCCCTTTTTGATGTAATTCCATAAACCAACCCCGTAAGGCCCCTGCACGCTACAAGAACACCAGCCCCCCACATGCTACCATATTTTGTTTCTATCACCCTTCTCCATAGCATATCTCCACAACCGTTTCTCCAAAAGAGACTTATTAAACAAAACCAGATTACGCACACCCAGTCCCCCATATTGAACTGGTACACAAACAGTCTTCAACTTAACCCAATGATACTTAAACTCATCTCCTAATCCACCCCACAGAAAATCCCTTTGTAATTTTTCAATATGTCTAGCAACACTTACTAGGATAGGAAACATAGATAGGTAGAATGTAGGCAGACTGGATAAGGTTCTCTTTAGTAAAGTGATTCAGCCCCCTTTAGAAAGATACAATCTTTTCCACCCGGCCAATTGCCACTCCATTTTCTCTAGCACACTAGTCCAAACAGCTTTCGCCTTGAAAGTAGCACCTAAAGGAAGCCCCAAATAAGTCATGGGTAACGATGCCAATTTTTATCTTAAAATTATAGCCAAAGTTTCAACATTCTGTACATCTCCAACCGGAACCAGTTCATATTTCCCCAAATTTATTTTTAAACCAGATACAATATGAAACTAGACAAACACTGCTTTCAAATGCCAAATTTGCTTTGGATTCACTCCACAAAAAATCAAAGTATCATCTACCAATAAAAGATGAGAGATCTCTAACTGGCCCCTAGAATTTCCACCCACTGAAAACTGGAAACAAAGTTGCCAATTCTAGCTTTCTCAAACATCCGGCTAAGGGCCTCCATAACAATCATGAACAAGGGAGGGGATAAAGGGTCCCCCTGTCTCAAATTCTAGCTCTCTCTAACATCCGGCTGAGGGCCTCCATAACAAGCACAAAAATGAAATGTGGAAATACATGAAAAAATCCACTGCCTCCGTCTAGAACCAAACCCACACCTTTGAGGCACATACAATAGGGGATTCGAATGCACATGATTATATGCTTTCTCCAAATCCAACTTACACAAAACCCCAGGAATTCCAGATTTAAGGCGGCTGTCTAAACATTCATTTGCAATCAACATTGAATCCAATATTTATCGCTCTTTGACAAAGGAATTTTGAGGTTCAGACACCACATTATGAAGTACCTTTTCAAGCCTATTAGCCAAAACCTTTGCCAGGATCTTGTAGACCCCAGAAATCAAACTAATTGGCCAGAAGTCCTTAATCTCCACTGCCCCAGGCTTTTTTGGAATGAGGGTAATGAATGTAGCATTAAGATTTTTTTCAAAATAACTGTGAGCATGGAGATAATAAAATACCTTCATAACATCTTCCTTTAGAATACCCCAATAAGATTGAAAAAAATACATTGTGAACCCATCCAGACCTGGTGCTTTATCCCCATTCATATTGGATACCACCTCAAACACCTCATCCTCTGAAAAACATCTTTCCAGCCAGCAAGACATTTCATCTTCCAAAACAGAAAGTTTTGTTCCTTCCAGCAAGGGCCTACAGATACTTGACTCTGAATAAAGAGCCTTATAAAACTCCACTATCTTTTCCTTGATGGTATCCTGATTTTTCATCTCCTCCTCATCCACCATTAATCACTCTATGGTGTTTTTGCAGTGATGAGAGTTTACAAGTCTATGAAAGAACTTTGTATTTTTATCCTGATGCAGGACCGTTAAGAAGTTCAGCACTATTCTAGGTTTCTTGATGAATTCTTGAACGAGGATTGATGTTTAAGAGTTAAGGTTAGAAAAGAATGAATGTTGACGGCTGTTTGGGGCTGAAATAGGGAATAAATGGAAAATAACATAAATAAAACACTAGGCAATCACACCTAGGTCTTCCTAAGCATCACACCTAGGGTTCCTTAGCATCACACCTCGGAGAAGTTTGCATCACACAAACAAAAGCTTAAAATAAGCTGCTGAATTTTATTAATCAAAATATTCTGAAATAACATGACTACAAAAGAGCCTTTATATAATTATATAGAAGCTATAGTTATCCTTTTCCTAGTAGGACTTGGACTCTAAAAAACCTATTCCTAGAATGAATAGGCATACTAATAATAATTAAATAAAAGACTTAATAATATGTAAACATAAAATGAGACTTATGGGCCTTTGGTACAGCCAAGGACAGCCCATTCCAGATTTCTAGAAATTACCAAATTGCCCTTATTCTAATAGACCCGCTTTAGCCTGATAGCGTTCACGTTGTTCCCCTTCTAGCAAGGTTCTAGTCTCTTCAATCTCATCCACAGCCGAAATACATCCTAGTAGAGAAACTTTCTGTCGAGCTATATCACCTAAAACTGTTTCATTCCACTTCTTCAAATCTAATTTGAGGGCCTTGAGTTTATTTGCCAAAACAAAGCTTAGTGTACCATGAAACTGAAGAATCCCACCAATTTTTACCAAGTTAGTAAACCCATCTGCCTTCAACCATGTATTTTCAAAACGAAAAGGGCTTCGTCCCCTACTTAAGACATCACACTCCAAAAGAATAGGAAAATGGTTTGATAATAAACGTGGGGGTCGTATCTGAGTCATCATGGAAAATTGCTCCTTCATAGTCAAAGATACCATAAACCTATCAATCCAAGATCTGGATAAACTATTAGACCATGTGATAGCACCACCCTCCAAAGGGAAATCCACAAGCCCATGTTCAAAAATAAAGTCTGAGAATCCTTGCATTACGCGAGTAATAAACTTTGCACCCATTCTTTCGCTAGGGAAACAAACCACATTAAAATCTCTCCCCACACACCAAGGCACATACCACCAACTATTCACCCCAGCTAGTTCCTCCCATATCAGTATCTTATCAACATTAGAAATTGGCCCATATACCCCAGTGAATGCCTATTCAAAACCTGAAGACAAAATCTTGAAACGACCAGACACAGAATAGTCCCCTACTGCTTCATCCACCTTCTCCATAAATCTTTTATCCCACATAAGCAGGATACCCCCAAAAGCCCCTATTGAACTCACAAATAACCAATCAACAAATTGGCTACCCCACAAGGAACTTAAAATACCTCTAGTTACAGACTACAACTTGGTTTCCTGTAGACAAATTACATCTGCCTTCCATTGCTTAAGTAAATTCTTCACCCTCAACCTTTTTGAGATGTCATTCAGACCCTTACATTCCATGAAAGTAGCTTTAAATTCATAATTCTGATCTCACCCTCCCACTGTTGTTTGTTCTTGTTTTGGAACTCCTAACCTCGTAGTTAACATTAGTAATCAAATTCTTCAACTCACAATGCCCTCTAGTTTCTGAACTACCTATTATTTTCTTTGGAGTAAAACCTTCAAAGATCATCTTCCACATTAACTTCCATAGCACTCATTAACTCCATGATAGCCTCCTCAAAACCATCAGTCCTCACACCCATATATTTCCCAAACCCATTAAATCTTTTCATCACCCAACTAGATTGTTGCTTTTGTGATCTGCTTTCATTGTCATTAAAGAAAAAATCTTCCCCCTCACTAGCCGTTGGTATCGACACCATCAATGGCTTCACCTAAATTGGTTCCTCCCCATCAAGCCCAGTCAAAGCCAACTTAGAATTCGGGCCAGTCGTAAAATTCTCACCTAGACTTGGAACTGATGAATTGTTATTAGTGTCATACGTTCTGCCCTCCTCCATGTTGTACTAGCCCTCACCAGAGTTTGGGGTCTCTTCCATTTCTATCAAAGCTTTTTCCTTCTCAAAATTATCCCGATCATCACTCAGTGATATATGGAAACCCAGTGAAGATGAAAGCCCTTTGCGAGAATTTAAAGCGAGAATAAGTCGCTTATCGTCGCTAAATTGCAACATCCAGTTACTAGAGTCGTTGGAGATGTGATGGATAGTAGCTGCGGTGGATGGGCAAAGGCAACAAAGCCCCGATGAGATCGGCTCAATGAGTAAGGGTGAAAACAGGGAGAGGAAAATAGGGTGGAAAATGCTATTTTCCACTGTTTAGTTGAGGAAAGAAAATAGGAGAGACAGAAAATAGGGGAGAAAGTTTTCCCTCCTAGGCCCACTTTTTTTATCCTCCAAAATTGGGAGGAAAATGGGGGAGGGAAAAGTGGGTTGAAATACATTTTATACAAATACCCTCTCACCTACCCCTCACTTTATTCATGACCTGATGACTTTTGCCTCTTCTTATACTTATCACTTTACCTTCTCACAGCACAGCAACGTCCAGGTTCTCTTCTCTCCTTTTTATTTTTACGTGACTTGATCAAGTTGATACATTCTATTGTTTCTTGTCCTCATTATATGTACACTATTGTAATTTTTACATTATAATAATAAAAATAAAAATAAAAATAAAAATTTATATATATGATGTGGTAAATTTTATATTATTCAATGAGTACAAATAAATCTATTTCTTACATATTATGTAACAAGAGTATAATAGTCAATTTATATAAATTACATTTTCCATCCTTCCCTTTTTCTCTCCAACCAAACAAAAGAGTTTTCCACTCTCCCACTTTTCCAACCCTCCAACCAAACACACAAGAGGGAAAACCAAATATTTTCTATCCTCTCACAATTTTCCATCCTCCCACTTTTCCACTCCTCCAACCAAACGGACCCTAAATCTCGCATTTGACGCTCCAAAGGAATGGTGATATTAGTCTCTAACCGATTGGGCTTTGTTGTTGGGCCTGTTGAGTGGTGCTGTTGCTCCTTTGGTCTCCAAAATTTTTAAGATGCTTGGCCCACAGTAGGAAATTTAGGGACAAAACTATGTGAGTCACCACTAATGGGCTCCACATCATTCATTGGGCTCAACTCCTCCACATCAGCCCATTTCACCACATAGTTCCCATTCGGCCCCATTTTAAAAATAAAACGCTCATTTAATTCCGAGAGATGCTACGTCCACAACATTTTCACAACAAATCACAGGTGGTTAGTTGTTATTGGTTCAAATCTGAACCTAACACTAAAATTACTTTTTTGCCCCAATAATAACAACCAGTAACAACCTGCCACTTAAGATTTGTTGTAAAAATGTTGTGAAAATGTTGGGGACATATCATTTCTCTTTAATTCCGGGTGATCTTTGACTTGTGATGTATCCCTAATATCTTGCTCCACACTTTTAGAGGTTTCCTTCCCAATAGCCGATGGTGTAAAGGCAGTATTAATTACTACATTTTTGAAAGACCGCGAATCACACAATTTGACCATCCTATTGCCCTCATTTTCTCCTTTTGTAACACTCTCAAGGATGGCTGTGTGGATTGTGTTTATGGTGCTCTTGTGGTGGTGTCTTATTGTTATGTGGCTTCTAGGGTGGGCTGTGGTGCAACATTGGGGGTGGTGTGGCTATGTGGGTGGTGTTTGGGGTGTTGCTACCATGGATAATGATTTAGAGGGGTTTCATAGTCGTGGGTTGGGTGTATGGTGGATGATAGTGATTGATAGATTTTATGATAGGATTTTGGGTGGGTTGGGTGTATGGTGGATGATAGTATTAATAGATTTTATGAGAGGATTTCAACTGAACTGTCTACCAATTTGAAGGCAGAGGTTGGTCAAAAACTTGATATTTTTCATTTAGAATTAGGTTGAGAGGTACTTATCAAAAAAGAAAAAGAAAAAAAGAAAAAATAGAGGTGGTTTACCCTGATGCAGGACAAATCAGAACTTTGTAACATGAAAATTAAACAACATGATATATAGGGATAGATGACCTAGGAGCAGCACCAAGGCTTGCATGGAGTCAGCATCAAGTAAAGGAGAAACATTAGAAGTTAGCTCCTTGGGTTGGCTGTAGTCAGCACCAGAGCATGGAGAAAACTTAAATAGAAACTTTACTCATCAAAATAATCTCTCTTTAATAGGAGTACACTACTTAGCTTATGTAGGAGTACTATCCCTAATTCTAATTGCTATAGAAAACCTACTTATTGAATTATAAAAATAACCCTAACCTAAATAAAAATACTAATAAAACTAATTAATCCTTTAGTTGTCATTTTTTTTTTTTAATGCAAACTACGAAAAATTTATTAAGAAGAAGAAAACATTACATTAGAAGCCACTAACTGCTCCACAAAAGGAGGACTAGTTCCTAACCAAATGAGAGAATCTGATAAAGACTTAGCGTGTTGGGCTAACCCATGCGCTACTTTATCACTACACCGTGGCACAACAAAAAACAAGCACTCCCTGAATCGAGTAGCTTGAAGTAAGGACCCTGAGATCAAATTGCAGATACTGGCAAGAGGGGTGATTGAGCCCGTGAGAGAGTTATGAACCACCAACGAGTCGCCTTCAAAGATTGCTGAACTGATACCATGATCCTAAGCAAACTGCATTCCTTCCTCCATCGCCTTGGCTTCAATTTCTAGAGGACCCAAGGGGGCGTGGATCTTCATGCTTAACGCAACACACACCAACCCGAGGTGGTCCCTAATAACGACCCCAATACCCGCAGCTCGTTGTTTCTCAAAAACAGCACCGTCAACATTAACTTTGAGCCACGGATGCTGAGGAAGAGCCCAACCAACGTCGACCTCTGGATTCTTCACCTTGATATAATGATTTGCCACTTGAAACTCCTCCAAATACTCCAACGTCCAGCCAGCAATACCAGAAGCTGATTTGTGTGGCCCACCTACCCGAATCTTATTTCTATAGACCAAATACCCCAGGCAACAGTAAATAGACGAGCCAACTCCTGGACAGACCACTGCTTCACGTTCTGAGCATACCAAACCAGATCGATAAATTCCCTCATCTCTCCCAAATCTGTACCCAGGTCGATATTAGCAGCTGTCCACACCTCCTTAGCTTTAGCACAATGCCAAAGCACATGAGCCGTAGACTCCATAGTTGCCCCACACTCTTCACAGATGTTATCCTGGGTTACCTTCCAAAAGAACAAATTAGCTTTCGTTGGCAAGATATTCCTACAAGCACGCCATGCAAAAGCCTTAATTTTGTTGGGTAGAGGTAACTTCCAAATACATCGCCAGAAGGACACCACGTGCTGTGATGACGAGCTCTCACCCTGATGAGTATCACTCCTACCTTGGCTAGCAACACGATAAGCACTGCTCACAGTGAACCGGCCTGATGGAGTAGGAGCCTATATCAGCTTATCTGCAGGCAGTGACGGGCTAAGAGGAATAGAGAGGATAGCTTCGGCATTAAAAGGAAGAAAAACCTCATGGATGATATCAGACTTCCAGGTTGCTGTCTACAGATAAATAAGTATAGAAACTAAGGCATCATCAGGGAAGAAATGAAGAATAGTTGCAGGTTTATACGATGAAGGGGAAGCCAGCCACTTATCTCTCCACAATCTGACCGAGCCTCCATTACCAATCTGCCAGCGACTTCCTAATTGAACAACCTTTTGGGCTTCCATTATACTACGCCAAGAATAGGATGGGTGCCTCCCCAATGAAGCAGTCAAAAAATCCCCATGCGGAAAATACTTAGCTTTATACACTCGGTGAAATAATGAGTTTGGACAATTCTAAAGCCGCCACACTTGCTTAGCCAACAAGGCAATATTAAAAGCTTTCAAATCCCGAAAACCCATGCCTCCTTCCTCTTTTGGAGCACACATCTTATCCCAGCTTAGCCATGCCAATTTATTATGGTTTTCTTGTTGCCCCCACCAAAATCGTCTCATCATGCCAGCAAGTTCATCACACAAAGCATCAAGGAGCTTAAAACAACTCATAGTATAGGCTGGGATAGCTTGGGCCACTAACTCTATCAAAATTTCTTTGCCCGCACTTGACAGAAGCTTCTCCTTCCAGCCAGATAATTTATTCCCTAACTTATCCTTGAGATCATTAAAGGTATTCCTCTTAGATCGCCCCACCAAAGAAGGTAATCCCAGATATTTTTCATGCTGCCGGATCACTGGAGCCCTAAACCTCCTTTGTATTTCCTCCTGAATTGGCCTTGGAGTATTTCTGCTAAAAAATAAAGCAGTTTTATTCCTATTCAGTTGTTGCCCCGACACTGATTTATAAACTGAAAAGACCTGTTGCAAAACCTCACACTCCTCCAAGGTAGCTTGGCAAAAGATTAGGCTATCATCTACAAAAAAATAAGTGAGAAATACGAGGAGCACCACGACAAACAGCCACTCCTTTGATACTGCCTCTTTCCACCTGTTGTCTAAGTAAGCCAGATAAGCCCTTTGCACAAAGTAAAAATAGATAAGGAGAAAGAGGGTACCCTTGACGTAAACCCCTGGAAGGAATAATACGCCCTTTAGGTTGCCCATTAATCCGAACAGAATAAGTAACAGTGCAGACACATCTCATTATAACCTCGACCATTCTCCTATAGATGCCAAGATTTTCCATAATACCCTTCAAACAAGCCCATTCCATCCTATCATACGCCTTACTCATGTCAAGTTTCAATGCCATCTCCCCAATTTTCCCAGTCCTTTTCTGGCTGATATGGTGCATAGTCTCATAAGCCACAAGAATATTATCAGTTATGAATTGATCCTTAGTGAAAGCACTTTGGTTTTCACTGACAATGCTAGACAAAACAGTTTTAAGCTTATTGGCCACAGTCTTTGAAGCAAGTTTATAAATAACATTACAAAGACTAATAGGTCAATACTCAGAAATTTTACGGGGGTTTTTAACCTTAGGAATAAGAACAATATGGGTGTCATTAAAATCCGGTGGAGTTATCCCATGATTCAAAAAATTCAAAACTGTTTGTGTGACATAATCACCAAAAAGAGACTAGAATTTTTGATAAAAGAGAGGGGGCATACCATCAAGACCAAAAGCCGTTGTAGGATGCATCTGATTAAGCGCTTGTTGCACCTCCATTGCTTGAAAATCTCTGCCAAGCCCCTAGTGCCTATTGGCACAACTTCAAAGCCCGGCCCAGAAACATTCTGATCAAGATAAAACGCATCCATTTCGAATTTTTAGGGATAAGAATTTGACCTAATTCATATCTGATCCAATCCAACTTATTTTCTAAGCACCAAACCTCTATAAATAGCGAACTAAAATCAGAAATCAAGACCCTCTTTTTCTGACTTCTCTCTCCTCTTACGTTAAAGAAGTTCTGGAAGCTTTGCTTTAGGAATTTCTTTTCTGTTAAGAGGCTTCACTTAAAAATCCTTAGAAATTCATTGTCTTTGATCTCAAGGATAGTTCTCCGCTAGTGGACTACGTTCATGCAGGTATGATTCTAACATTGCTTCCATAACATGATTTTGTTTTTATTTTAATTCCAAGAACATGCTTTCATCTATGCTTTATTTTCCATGAATGTGATGTTGTTTTTTGTGTTTAGATAACCATGTTTGTCATATGTTATTACATGTTCTCTTTTGGTTTCAGAAATTTTCACATGATTAATTGATGAACATGCCTAGATTTAGGGTTGAATCTTTTCTTAAGATTTTAAATCTGCAATTTTTCTCCATGTTTTTCAAAACTAAAATCAAATCTGCAATTTTTCTCCATATTTTTCAAAACTAAAATCAGATCTACATTTTTCCCCTTGTTTCTTTTTCAAACTAAAACCAGATCTGTATTTTATTTATAAAATCAGATATGTATTTTATTTATAAAATCTGATCCGTACTTTATTTATAAAATCTTATCTGTATTTTGTTTATAAAAATCTGATCTGTATTTTGTTTACAAAAACCTGGTCTGTTTTTTAATAAAAAATCTAATCTACATTCTTCAAAATAAAAATCTGACCCTTTTTTTTTTAAAGTAAAAACCAAATGTACATTTTTCATAAAAATAAAAAAAAAAAAAAAAAATTGGTGTTTTCAAAATAAAAATCTGTTTTTCTCTCACATTTAAAGAATTCAAACTAGATCTGAATTTTTATTAAAAATTCATTCTTTTTCTTTCATGAAAACCCAGATCTAAATTTTTCTCCAAGCATTCTCATTAAACTTTTTCTTATATAAAATAAAATTGCAAATCTAAGGTTCTTAAATAACATTTAAACACTAGGTCTAGGATTTGACATGGCATTTGTTGCATATCATTTCATACTTTGAATGTGGGTACTTAATGGTCATTTAAAGTCTAGAAGACCAGACTCTGTCTGAGCAAGGTGGGTGCCTAACACCTTCCCATCCTATAACCTAGCTCCCAAACCTTAGAATTTAGGATGGTAGAACTAGTGCTCTATTTTGTTTTGGTAGATTGTATCTAGGACCAAAACTTTGTATTTTTTACATAGATTGTATTTAGGACCAAAGCCTTGTAAAGATATTCTACCAAATTGTATTTGTATAATCAATTAATGAAATTTGAGGTATTTTGGACATGTGAATTGTGTATTTTATTTTTTCTTATTTTTTCTACAAAAAAAAAAAAAAAAAAAAAGTGGCGACTCCACACATAATCCTGAAAAGGGAAAGTGCTGATGCCTGACCCCTTTTCTGAAAGCACCCTAGTTTTCCTAGTCTCTCACAGTGGCGACTCCACTGGGGATGTCGAGGGCTAAGCTTCACATTAGACTTTAAATGACCCATTAAATACCCTTGTTTTTGTATGATGTTTTTGTTTGTCTGGCTGCTTATGTCTATGTATTGTTTGTATAATATTTTATTTGAAATTGCCATGTTGATTGTTAAAAGCTTTCCCTAACTGTTATAATGTGTGCCATCAAACAATAAATATGCATGCACCCATCTCAACATATGGTGGTAGTAACCATGGATCACCATCCTTTATTAGATTTGGGTATCTAGTGGTGAACTCACCAACTCGTAGCCTAAAATCACTGGATCATTTCTTGTTGAGTAAAAAGGATAGACCATGCCATTCAGACCAACGTAATGTCCATTACATTACAAGTTGGGAGGTGTAACATCCTAGCTATGGGAACCAACAAAACAACAAACCCACCCTACAATGTAATGACTTAGAACCTACCCTTAGGCCGGTTCGGTTAAAATTGTATTGCATTCTGTGTGTGTTTGTTTGGTTGATAGATTGTATAGATGGGGACCTAGCTTTGTTTGACCCAACCAAGCCTTTTCTTAGGGGAGAATTTGGTCAAGATCAGAGGGAAGACTCCAAAGAGAATCCAAGAACGACAGCCAAGCCAACAATTCTAGTTCCAAGCCCATCACAGTACTGAAGCCCTTGAGTATAGAAGGCAACCCATAGTTACAACACCTCAACCTTGTGTTCGACTTGCAAGATAGCCTAAGCCACAAGAAATCTAAAAACTCTATCACCATGGCAGAGGAAAAGGAGTACCAAAACACTGAAGAGACAATAAGCACTCAAGAGCTACTAAACACTATGGTGGCAAGCCAAATTCAGTTAAGGGAAGACATGAACCTCATGGTCTAGCAGTTCCAGAGTCTGAAGGGTAGCCAAGAGGAAAACAAGACCGATCAAACTTCCCATATCTCGGAGAATGAGAAGAAGATTAATGAGAAGATAAGCAAGATGGAGGAGATGATCAAAAGAGCGCGTAGGATGGAAGACCTCATGGATTATCAGTCGCTCTCTCTTTTCCTAGATTTAAGACACCCCCTAAAGTTCAAGGTGCCGGTCTCTGATTTCTATTGGAAGCTTTGACATGAAAAAACTGAGTATTTCGGTCACCAGCCACCAAGTACATATTCCTAGAACGCTGCTACCACATGACCTCCTCGGTGTCTAGCCATGAACCCAACTCCTTCCTCACACTTCGAATTTCTTCACCATGAAGCTCAGGTTGCTGCTCTAACCATTGCAAATGGGTTTGTAAAGCCGAAATACGGCGCCCCACATGGCCAAACTCAACCTTATTCTAATGTTTCAAAGCCTCCCTACAAGATTGTAAGCAGTTGTGGATTGGAAAACCCGAAGAGAATGAAAGTCCACGTTCCTAGGCTTCATTAACCACATCTGGACAACGAGGATCATGAAGCCATATGGCTTCGAATCTAAACAACTTCCCTGTTTTCATTCGGTTCCTGGTGTCTCGGCCCCATTGGAGGCAAAGCATACAATGATCAGACTCTATGGTTGATATATGGACCACTCTAGCATTAGCAAACTTTCTCATCCATTCCTCATTAGCCAGTGCACGATCCAACCGAGCCCATACACTATCTCCGTTCTCAAAGTGTCTCGACCAAGTATACCTTGCACCCGTATACCCCAAATCCCTAAAATGGCATAAATCCACTACTTCCCGAAATCTATCCATTTGTCTCTTTGGTCTAAGCTGCCCTCCCAATTTTTCAGAATTACTAAGGATTTCATTATAGTCACCCATACAAAGCCAAGGTAATGTATTGCGGCGCCCAATTACTTCCAAAATTTGCCAAGTCTCTTCCTGTTTACTAGTATCTGGCTGGCCATAAAAACCTATGAAGCGCCAACTCCCTTGCACATTACTACAAACAACCTCAGCATCAATAAACCACTTCGAATAACCCTTGATATTAACAAAAGTTTCAGGTTTCCAAAGAAGGGCTAAACCCACACTTCAACCCTTATTAGGTACAATTAAACCTTGAGTAAAACCAATGGAATTCTGAATTTCCTTCATCTTATGTTGTTGTTTTCTTGGAATCTTAGTCTCCAAGAGGAAAACTAAGCTGGGAATTTCTTTCTTCACGGTGCTCCGTAGAGCCTGAACTGTGCGGTGGTTCCCAAACCCCCGACAGTTCCAACTAAGAGTACTCATTGCTTCCAGCGGTGTTGCCTTGCAGCCACTGCCGATCCAAATTCATTTTTCAAAAGATCACTCACCACAAGAACTTCATCATCTCCCTTCCTTTTCTTCAACTCAGGACTCTCTGAGCATTCAGTCAAATTAAGTTTTGCCTTATGTTTACGTTTAGTGCCCACCTCCACTTCTTTTGAACCCACTGTGCCCACAGGCTTGGCCTGGATCTGAAGCCTCTTCCAAGTTCTAGTATTCGGCCTATTACAACCAATGGTGTCCAGTCCACTATTAGGCTGGCCCAAGTCCACTGATACTGTCTCTATCTCATTCTGGTTCTGTTCCTCCCAACATGTGTGAGTTGACTGACAACCATCCATCTGATTCATATGAGAAACTGCCTTAGTTAAGTCCATGCCAGTTTGAACAGAAGGCTCCACCACACTTGAATTTGTAGCTGCCACATTTGACTCCTCCACCATAAGCCCTACCTCTTCACTTTCGGCCCTACCCTCATTCAGTCCCTTATCATTATGCATATGCCCCTCTAATTCCATATCAATTTCCTTCAGATGAGTTTGGAAAGCCTCCTCATTTCTCAAAATATTTGATAATGCACCTTTGGTTGGAATCACCATCCCTGATACACTCTCACCTTCCACATTCGTCTTAGACACCCTCTGCTGTCCTTGCTGCACCTCAACAGTATTAGGTACTTCAATACCCGAGTTCATGGCTGGCCTCTCCATCCTTGACTGCCCTTGGCTTGAAGCTGCATCAGGAACCCCCATACCGCATACCCTTACCACCTTGAGCCATACTCCTGTGTTTCTGCTCTCAACTCACCTTTACTTTGAAGCCACAAATCACACTCCTTAGAGTCATGATTCAGAACCCCACATCAATGGCAAAATATAGGTAACTGTTCATACCGAAACGACACCGAACCCTCCCTATCCGGACTGAAGCGAACTCTCCTCCCTCTGCACAATGGTTTGTGAACATCTACCTCCACCCTTATTCGCATAAAATCACCACATTCTGTCTCAGATCTATCATTGGAGTGAATCACCCTTCCCACAGATTTACACAGGCTCTCTGCCGTCTCCATGACCATACGTCGAACGGGTAAACCATGTACCTGAACCTAGAACTTCACAGTATCAAAGCGGAGCCTCCTGAGGGAACTGTCATCCTCATACCTATGCAGCACAACTAAATATTTATCAAAGCTCCAAGGTTCCCCCAGCAAAACTCGGTTAGCATCAAGTTCGTTCTCAAAAACAAACAGCACGATATGATTGCCCATGTCTTGAATCTCAAAATTCTGTTTAGTCCTCCATAAAGGCTTTAGAGTACGCGCAACGGCTTCAATATTTAGGGCACGCTTCGTGAAAAACTTAGCCGCCAGGGATACTCTTTCCTGCACACTTGGTTTTCAAATTTGAATACTTCGCCCTCATGTTCAGACAATGATAAGCGAGTCATTGGCATGAATAGTTGACATGTAACAGACACGAATAAATAGCTGTTGATGTAACTAATCCTTTAGTTGCTATGCTATGTGGGAATCACTAAAGATTTTCACATGACGGACTCTTTCATTTTTTCTTCCTTCCACAAATATTCAATGTGAGGAAGGACTCTTCAATGACAAGAGAAAATGATGAATAAAAAAAAAGTTTTAAATGTTGAAAATCTTTAAGGTTGTGTTTGGATGGCAACATTTGGATTTGGATTTGAAATCTATTTATTTAAAATGCCTTGATTTGAAATCTTTTGATTTTAAAATTTCTTGTTTGGGTCTTTTTAAACAAAGAAGGATTTGAAATTCATCATTTCAAATTCCATTGTTTGGATATCTAAATTTGGATTTGGATTTGGATTTGGATTTGGATTTAAGATCAATAAAATTTATTTTTTGATTATTATTTGTCTTAATCCTTCTACATTTTAATTTTAGTAACATTTTTAATAAATACATGAGGTAATATTAATAATTTAATTGACAAGATAATAACTAAATATCTTTAGTCATAAACAACTAAAAAAATATTTTGCCAATTATTGACAACTAAATATTTTAAATAGAAAAAGGACATGTAAGGCCCTTCTAAATCCATAGGTATTTCATAGGAAAAAATTGCTAAAACAATAACAAATTACACTAGTTTTGCTACAACTCACCACATATCATTACAATATAATTATCCTAAATCCATAGGTATTCCATAGGAAAAAAATACTTGAACCACAACTTTTTGCCGCGTGGCGAGTTGTGCTGGAAGTTGTGTAATATGTTTCCAGCCACTGATTTTGATTATTCAAACTGCATACAAATTATAAGAGACCCTACAAAAGGGCCAAATATGAGGAAGAATACAAGCACATAAATTTGATCTGATATATGTTTTAAAATGAGTAACTCACGGGAAATAGCAACATTTACATCACATAGAACATAGGCATAGGCACTCAGACTTGATGACACTACAAGAAGACATGCATAGCTCTGCTATTTGCTCACATCTATGGAATCAAGCCTAGAAAAAGTAGCTAGCAGAGACAACATTGACAAAAAAATCGACTCTCTGTTCCTCCACATGACATTAATTTCCCCAAAAATAAAACACATTCATTTATTCTTATTAGATTCTTTCTTGACTACAAAATTAGTTGGTTCCTACAAAATCAAGCAAATTGAACAAAACCCAAATGATATTTCCATTCATATATCAAGTTTCATTCGTCAAGTAGATTGTACATGTGCAACCTTTATTTTTAAGGTTACCTTTGAATTCTAATTACTAGCATAAAATGAGAAGGTAGCAAAATTATGTTCCTAACCCAGAAGGCAGCTTAGAAAAGGAATTCAATGTTGACCGATACCATGAGCCTATTTAGGAAAATCAAATTTGAAAGAGAGCAATTGAGATCAAGAGTGGACTTTTGGCCAGCCAAGTCAAATCTGATTAGTCTCAATATTTAAGACCAGGCTCAAGTTTCTACTATGAATATATATTATGCTTAGTAATCTTGTGGATATCGTGGTTCCATAGGAGTCAAAGTGGTACAAGCATGAAGGAAAAAATGTGTTCTACAAAGAAAACATTACTAATGATCAAGTCTTTGACACGCAGGTACAATGTACACAGTCAGCAACATAGGCAACTTGGCAACATCATGATAATCGGTGGTATATAGAGAAAGCAGACATAAAACTGATGAGGTACGAAAGAATTGGCAATAAGCACCGATAGCTATAAAGGGAATATTTAACAAGTGATGGACAAATGATGATACAAGTTTTGCAGCTAAAGCAACAAATGGAATGAAAAAAATTTATGGGATGTATAAGCATTCACTATGACAGTAGTCCTCACTTTCCATCATCACAATATCATTGTTTCAAATGAATATTCTCTCACTTATTACTTCACAACTCATAAACAGTTTATTGAAGCATTTCATCAAACACATAATTTGCATTACAAACCCACAAATGAAAATTAAAATAGAAAATAAAAACAAACCCAAAACATATCATTGAAAATACCATGAAACAAGATGCACAAACAAATCAAACAAAACCCACAAACAATCAAATTAAACCCAAACAAACCCACAAATAAATCAAATAAAACCCACCGGAAAAACCCACATCCCTTTTGGATTAGATTTAGTAGAAAGAGAGACTTAGAGAGGTTAAAGAGGAAGATAAGAGTTGAGAGAACAAACCTGAAGTTGCCTTGCCGAGAGTGAGGGGGAAGAAGAGTTTGTGAGTTACGGCTAGGAAGAGAGACACGGAGAGCCCAGAGAGAAACAGTGTGCGTGAGAGTGAGAGATTTCTAAATTCCTGGGTTTTTGAAGGTATTTCAAATCTATGGATTTGGACCCCTGAAATCCAAGATGGATTTGGGCCAAATCCAAATCCAATTCCTTTAACTTATACAAACAATGGATTCCAAACAATGGAATTGGATTTGGATTTGGCCCAAATCCATCTTGAATTTCAGGGGTCCAAATCCATGGATTTGAAATCCCCTCTCATACCCAGGTATTTAGAAATCCCTCACCTATGCTTGCCCTCTGTTCTCAGAAACTGTCACGCACTCTCTTTCTCTGTTCTCACTCTCAGTAGTCAGTGCTTCTTTCTCTCTTTCTCACAGCAAGGTTTGTCTCTCTCAACTCTTTTCTTCCTCTTTATCCTCTCCATTTCTCTCTTTCTACTAAATCTGAATCATAAAGGCTTTGGGGTTTTTTGTGGGTTTCATTTTTTTTGTGGGTTTGTTTGGGTTTCCTCTGATTTGTGTGTGGGTTTTGTTTGGGATTCGTTTGATTTGTTTGTGGGTTTTGTTTCATAGTATTTTCAATGATTTGTTTTGAGTTTGTCTTTATTTTCTATTTCAATTTTCGTTCGTGGGTTTGTAATGCAAATTATGTGTTTGATGAAATGCTTCTATGAACTGATATACATAAATAAACCATGAGAATTGTTATAAGCTTTTGGTTCATTTTTTTCAGGACTCATTATGTGTGTGTAAACAGTTCTTGTAGCCATTTGTTGAATTTTTTCAGTGAGGCTGTACAACTGAGATGGTGCTTTGGTAAAAGCATCATGCAGTGGTAGGTGAGGAGGCAAGGTACATTAGATTAGATGACACCAATCCCATAATCATACACTTGAACTTTCATTAGAGAAGAGAAGGAAATTGAAATGGTAGCAATTTACTGCTTCAATTGGTTTTAGAGTAGTTAAACTGATAAAGTTCAAATTTTTATGCTTGAATGTTATGGAAAGTTGCAATTTTGAAATGGGTTCGTTGTAATTTTCGTGATCTTGGAGATACGTTTTTGTAGAACGGTTGGTTGGCACTTCGTATGTACTTTTAATTGCTTTTAGGAGCAATGTTTGGTTTTTCTTTTTACAAAGAAATATTGCTTTCAGTGTGCTAATTGAACAGTACCTATATTCTATCTGAGTTCCGTTGTAGTTTGAAACTTAAATTTCTTATTAGTTTCATCGTAGTTTGAGGTTAAGTTGAAACACATTGATGATTTGGTTTTTATGTGATCATGGTAATGTGAAGTAAAACAATGTAGTGCTTGGACTATGAGATAATTAGGCCAAATTATGACCTTTAAGTTCAATTTAAGTTGTAAGAAAATGAATGATGACCTAGCAGGTTCAAGAGAAGTAGGTTCTTAGTTTATGGAATAGCATAAGTTGGGCTGGTGATTTTGGTTTAAGGCAGTGAAAAGGTGAAGAAAATTAATTGAATGTGGCTATTTTAAACTTGAAAAATAATTGAATTTGGCTATTTGAAGGTTTAGATTTAGATGTGCAGTGATTCCTAGCAAACTTTGGTGAGTAGATGTAGCTATAACTGGCTTAGTGCCATATATGATACGTCTCCTGAAGCTTCTTTGGAGAATTATTCAACTGTGCTTCATTTCTATTCTCCTATGTCTAGGTCCTTTGGTCCATAATGCAGTCATCATGGTTGGTTTGTAGGTATATCTTATATGAGGAAAATGTTTGGCTGTAAGGAAGAATTTATATTGTTCGATCTAGATTCAACATATATTTTGTAGGATGGTATCAATCTAATTTATGCTCAGCGATGCTCTTGCAGTGGAAATTGAAATGTTGTTTATTATTCATATTTGATAACCTATTTTTTTAGTTATAGATTCTTATTGTTTGTATTTTGAAAAATGAACAGAGACAAAAATGACCAATGATGGAAGAGATATATCCATTCAACGAAAACGTAAAAGAGAGGAGATGGAAGTATATGAGGAAGAGGCGATGAGATTTTTGCCTTTGCTAGTGGAGTTTTTTGTTATGCTTGTTGGAATATGCTCACATAGGAAGTACTTTGTGAGAGAACCATTAAGAAGCGAAATTGAAGAGGGGATTTATCAGAGGAGACTTTGGATGTGATCTTTAGCTCAGGAATCTAAATGCATATCAGAATTACATATAAACATACATGGGTTTAACAAGTTATGTAACATTTTGTGCGATGAGGGTGGATTAGTTGTCACAAGAAATGTTACGGTTAGGGAAGTTGTAGCATTGTTTTTACATATTCTTGCTCATGACCTCAAGAATAGAACAATTAAAAATGTTTTTGCTTGTTCTGGGGAAACTATAAGTAGACAATTTCATTCTGTGTTGAAAGCTATTCTTAAGACAGGCAAGAAGTATATCAAACAAGATCATGGAGTTCTTCACGAAGGAGATGATAGATGGAAGTGGTTCAAGGGAGCACTTGGAGCTCTTGATGGTACTCATGTCCCATTAACTGTTCCCATAGAAGATCAAGGTAGATATTGAAATAGGAAAGGTGGACTTAGTACAAATGTTTTAGGAGCTTGTGATGCTAATCTGAAGTTCATATATGTATTACCTGGTTGGGAGGGATCTACATCGAATTCTCAAGTGTTTCGTGATGCTTTGAGTCGACACTATTGCCTAGAAATACCATCAAATACGTATTATCTTATGGATTCTATATACACAAATTGTCCTGGGTTTTTAGCTCCTTATAGAGGAACTCGATATCATTTAAATTTGTGGAGAGGAAATACACCAACAGATTATAAGGAGCTATATAATCTTCGACACTCATTTGCAAGAAATACAATTGAACGGGCTTTTGGGTTATTGAAGAAAAGGTGGGCAATATTATGCACAGCTAGTTTTTATGAAATGAAGACTCAAATTAGGATTATTAATGCGTGTTGCATTCTTCATAACTTTATACGGGATGAAATGAATGAGGATAAGTTGTTGAGAGCTGTGGATCTTGAATTAGAAGATGTTTCACTAAATGAAAATGAGATATCAGAAGAAAACATCACATTTGTTAGAGTTACTGATGAGTGGACAGCCTTTCGAGATGCTTTAGCAAAAGAAATGTTTGAGAAATATCAATCTCGGCATCGTCGTGTTATTTGAGACTTTATATTTATATTTATATATTGTAATTTTCTTATTTTGAATTTTGTATTATTTGAAAAACATAATAGAAATGGGAAGAAAATACACATATTTTGGGTATTTAATCTGTCTCTCTTGATATATAACTGTTTAGTTGTTATGAACTTTAGAATAATTTTTTAGTTTGAGATTTTGAATTTTATGAAAAAATTCATGCATTTGGGTTTTTTCTCTAGTTGATATAAAAATTTTAGTTGTCAATAATTGGCAAAATATTTTTTTAGTTGTTTCTAACTAAAGATATTTAGTTATTATCTTGTCAATTGAATTATTAATATTACCTCATGTATTTATTAAAAATGTTACTAAAATTAAAATGTAGAAGGATTAAGAAAAATAATAATTAAAAAATATATTTTATTGATTTTAAATCCAAATCCAAATCCAAATCCAAATCCAAATTTAGATATCCAAACAATGGAATTTGAAATGATGAATTTCAAATCCTTCTTTGTTTAAAAAGACCCAAACAAGAAATTTTAAAATCAAAGGATTTCAAATCAAGGCATTTTAAATCAATGGATTTCAAATCCAAATCCAAATCCAAATGTTGCCATCCAAACACAACCTAAAGTTATCCAAACAAATGATTTGGATTTGGCCCCCCTCAAATCCAAATCCAAATTCAAATTCAAATTCATGTCATCCAAACAGACCATAAGGGATTTGGAAAACTACGAAATATTGTACTAACTTAAGTGGTACCTTATCCTTTCTTAAAAATGGGGATGAGGGGTCAAGTCATAGGATAAATTTCTATTGGGTCCATGTTCATGTGTCCCTTTGTATACAGCCAGTGTAGTTGGGTGACTCTTCTTCTTTGATTTTTAATTATTTACTTATAATAAAAAAATACCCATCGGGCGTATGTGTAATCTATGCGTTGAAAAATAAATTGTTGTAGTAGCATATAAAGTCTCTATATAATGGTGGTTAGCAACTTCTTATTAATAAAGTAGGTGGGGTAAGGAAATCTACTAAAGGTAGTTTTTGGTAACTCTATTGGTGGAATACATTCTCACAAAATGCATTCTCACAAAATGCATTCTCACAAAATGCATTTTGATAGAATGCATCCATTTGAAAATTTGCATTTGGAATGATGCTAAAAAATCTAGTGAAAGGTTATTATGTTGAATATATTTAAAGTGTGGTTATGAATTCTTGTAGAATGCCTTTTTTTTCCAATAACAGGGAAATATTGTTGGATGGGTTACTTCATTTTTAAAAATAATTATTAAATCTTACATCCTAATACATATAAAAATGTCAAATAAAAAGTCTAAAGGTAATTACATTAGTTTTATATATTTAAATACAATTACCATTAGTATAAATCACCTCTCCCAATCCCCACAAAAAATGAGAATTTTGTGCACTGGAGAAGACATTTTTATAATAACACAAAAATACATAATTCTATAATCCTCATTTGCACTCCCTTATGAGCTAGCGGAGATGATGTACGTGCTTCATGTGTGTGACCAATGCGATGCTGCACATTTCTTGCTACTACTGGTTGTCCTGTGACCCAAATGAAATCATTCTTGTGGTTTGTACAACCGTCACCAAAAAATAAATATTTAAAAATTAATAATAGAAAATATTTCAGAGATTGGGCATATAGTACCAATCATAATAGTTAACAAAATCTATCATACCAAACACAGTGGACACCGACAAAACCATCTACCATGGTTTTTCCCCCAGTTCTGGCCATGTAAAATATCATGTGTCCACGTCCACACACATAATGGTGCCTTAACCATCCCTACCCGTGGGCATGGGGATACCCATATGTGATTGCTTTCTCCTCCATCTTTGTTTCCAACTTAGTGGGTTGATCATCCATAAGGAGGAGACTGGAGTGGCCTTTATGCAATAGTGTTGATCACTAAATGCCTAATCAAGGTAAAGAAGTTCTATGGACCAGCTAGGTAGCACCAACCGTATTCATGGTTCAAAATACCTAACTATCAATAACAGTTTCCTGGCTGAAACTTAATTGTAGCGAACAGCAGGGTGTTTTGATGGATCATTGGAAAGAAAGATGGTCATGAGTAGATTCTTTAGAAGGCATATAGCCCAACTTAACTTCCCCTTAAGGAGAACATAATCTAATAAGGGGGATGAGATACTCAAACCATAATTCGTATTATAGGGAATATCACTGATCCTTCATTGACTGCCTCAAGTCCCGAAATTTTATGTTCTTATTATATATCTGAGGTTTTTAATATTTTTGCCTTGTCTATTTTTGTCTATCTTAATTTCATGTACGAGTGTGCAGAAAACCCGCTAAACCCGACCCGACTCAACCCAACCCAACCTGCCGGGTTGGATCGGTTTTTAGGGTTTGGTGGGTTGGGTTGGGTTACAAATTTTTTTTTATAGCGGGTTAGGTTGGGTTTGGGTCATAAAATTACAAACCCGACCCGACCCACTCATATTTTAATATATATTTAAAATATATTATATATTTAATAAATTTTTTTAAAAAACCAGCTGTAGAGCACTTACTCGGTTCTTACTATCATATATAATATAAAATCCTATTAGTTCTTTTAATATATATTTAAATATATTATATAATTAATAAAAAAAATTTAAAATTTAAAATATATTTTGTTTATAACTGAGTTAGGAACTCATATATATTTTGTTTATAAGTGAATTAAGATACTAGTTCATTTATACATTTTTTTATTATGAAAATGCGTGAACTTTATTTGAAAATTAGGAATAAAACAAAGCATTTTGAATCACCAAAGATTCAATGAACGGTGGACAATCTTCCACCCAAGCTACAAGAAGTCAATGTCTTTTGCATATGCTGTAAGAGCATGTGCGGACTTATTGGCCTGCCTTCTTACATGCGAAATGTCAAAGGTCCTAAACTCATGCAACCTAACACTTGTCCCTGCCACTATAGTAGAGATAGATATTGGAGCATTGGTGGGGTCCGCAAGTGCATGGCATGCAATACGTGAATCTGATTTAAAAATGACGTCCTGTAGTCCAATGTCTCTAGCAAACATAGTAGCTTCATCCAAAGCCTTTGCTTCGGCTTCCAAAGGACCTAAAGGGAGCGGCATGCGTTTACTCATGGCAGCCACCACGGAACCTCCATAATCTCGAATAATAACTCCGACCCCTATCATGCCAAGACTTGGAAAGATAGCAGCGTCCACGTTTGTCTTATACCATGGGAAATTAGGTGGGGTCCACCGAATGTCAGCATCTTTTTTGAACTTGGAGGGCCGTTGGTGAGCAAGCTGGTACTCTCCAAGGATAGCTCGAGCACGTACTAGGATGTCACGGGGTGACTGTCAGGCGGCTCCAAGCCGAGTTTTGTTCCGATCAAACCAAATGCACCACGCCATCGTGACGGTAAGCTCAATAATCTCGGTGCCGATGTGCTGGGTGAAGAGCAGGTCCCACAAGAAGTCCATGAAATCTCTGTATCTAATCCCGGTTCTATCAAAAGGCAAATCAGCTGAAGTCCAGACTTCTTTAGCTAAGTGGCAGTCCTAGAACAGGTGTCCAGTAGTTTCCGGGTCGAGGTTGCATGCATCACACGTGGAGTTATCTAGGACATGTCGGTGGTATAAATTTGCTTTATCTAGTTCATTTATATTTTGTTTGTCAATTCAGTTGGATACTTAAACATATTTTGTTTATAATTAAGTTGGAATATTAGTTTATATATTAATGTATATTTTGTTTATCAATTCAGGTGGCAAGTGTGATATATTTTTTTCTGCTCAATTTAATAATAATAAAAAAAAAAAATTTGTCCAATCCATGGGTTCAACCCGACCCGACCCAACCCAACCCATGTGGGTTGGGTTGGACTTATGTTATGAGTTGGGTTGGGTTGAATTTTTTTTTACTCATCATGGTGGGTTGGGTCAAAAAATCCCATCAAGCCGACTTAATCCGACCCATGCACACCCCTAATTTCACGGATAAGCATTCATAACATATTATACTACACAGTTGATCTTATTCTTGACATAATTGATTTAAAGGCAGATGTGGGACTTGTTTCTGCCATAAATGTGAAGAAAAAGACTTCATTGGAGTTTGCTACTGGATTCTCCTACTCATAGGGGTTCTAGGTTTGATGTGGGCATGCCATTGCTTATGTTTTGGAATAAAAAATATTTACATACCCGGTTTTCTTTTGCGCCATTGAGCCTGGAATTTAAAAAGCACACGTGTAAGAACTCTAAAGAGGCCCCAGATAATGTAATTTTCTTTTTCTAATAATTGACAATCTTGCTCCCATTCTCCTTTCACTCTGATTTTAGTTAACTCTGTTCCTCCTTTACCTTTTTAATTGCCGTCATTCTTTTGCTTTATTTTCCATATATTATAAAAAGGATTTGGCTTACCTCTAGTACTTTTTTAACTAAACATGAACTTTTGTTTTAAATATACAATAACTAGTGGTAGTGAGTTTAAATCTCCATCTTTTATTTAGTTAGTGGGCGACGTAACAGTCTCTCATTAAAACTAAAGGAAATTCCAGTTAAAAAAGTATTGGAAGTAAGCTAAACCCTTTCAAAAATTTCTATTGCTTTCTTATATGATTGTGGTGCTATTGAATTGGGCAACATTTACGAGTCCACATGGACTGCCACAAGGGTTCAATTTTCAACAAAATTGCAAAACGCTTAAAAAACACCTATTTAAGAAAGAACATGGATAGAGAAAACATAAAATGAGTCAACAGAGCCTACTTTAAGCAATAACGAAAGTACAAACCACACCCCCCCCCCCCCCCCCCACCAAAAAAAAAAAAAGCGAATCTTATATCTAAGTGCAACGAAATCTCACAATAATAAAAGCTAAATCAAGCTCTGAGCATATTCTAATTAGAGGAATTGTGATCTGATAGTAACTGAAAATAACAAATTCCAGTGCAAGATTAGTTTTTGGTTTCTTATGTTTTTACTTGTTTTCTTAGAACCAAACAGAGGAAGATATTGAAAGTAAGGGATCTCTGAGAAAAGGAAATGCAGAGAGAGAGAGAGAGAGAGAGAGAGAGAGTGTGAGGGATTTGAGAGAGATGATATCGATCTCATGATTTTAATTTGGGGTTTTTTAAAACTTTTTTTATAATCTCATGTAGTAATACAATTGGTAGTTTGATGTGATATGAAAAATATTTTTATTGTTCTATTTGACACATCAGCTTTTTCTACTCAAAGGATAATTATAAGGACTAAATTGACACGACATTAAAAATGATAGAGATCAAATTGATATATGGTGTAAAAGATATAGACCAACTTTGTAATTTATCCTAAAATAAATAAATAAACATCTACCAATATCATTCGCCCCCTTAGAGCATTCGCATCCAGGTTTCTAAAAAAATATTTATTTTACACTCTAAAAGCCACTTTATCTATTTTACCAACTCATTTTATAATACATCCAACGTCTCATTTCTTATTTTTGCATAAAACCCAATAAAATAATATAAAAAACTGCCAAAACTTTTCCACTAGTTCTTTCTTTCTACTCATTATTCAACTATAGGAATGGAATTCAGTGTTTTTAGTTTACTTGTAGGTCAACACGTACTTTATCAGGGCTTATACAAGATTTAGAACAAACAAACCTCAATTGAATTTAGGAAGATCCACTTAAATGCTAGAGTAGTTCCACCACTACAGCTAGCTTTTCTGACTGTGTACCAAAATGGCATTCACTCCGGGACTATATTCTAATCTATCAAGCCTGGGTTTGCTGAAATAATTACAGCCACAAAGAAAATTGCCAAACCAAATAGACCAAAGTGATCCCATAGGCTGCACTTTTTAGACTGCTTGAAGGTGTAGAGTTGTGTGAGGAAGAACCTGATAGAGAAATCAAATTATAAAATTAAATTAAGAAAAAGAAAAAAAAAAGTTCAAATCTAATTTCAACATTTTGTTTACACGACTTGTATTCAAACACTGGGCATAAATTTTTTTTTTTTCAAATAATAACTATAACTAAGATTAAAAGCAATTCGAAAGATTAGAACATTTCTACTAATTGTGAGTTCTTAGGCCCAAAATTTCAAATTTCCTGTGAGTCAAAAACCTAAGTTGATCATCGCAGAAATTCACAATTATTTGTACTCGAAAGCAAGGGAGATAGGTCCAAAAAATATGTACTTCATTGGCATCCAACTAGTAATAAAGAAAATCTGGGGACTTACCATTGGTGGAAGATCCAGGCGGGGGTGCAACTGTAATAAAAGAGAAAGAACAAAAAAAAGAGTGTCAGATGAAACAACCATAACATGCAACTGTAATTACATTGATCCCATGTTAATCCTTTTGGACCTTTCCCAATTGCCCAAACTATTCATCTATGAATTAGCCTTTTTAACTAGTTCACTCACCAATTGATGAAAAAGCAGTAAGCAAATTTGAATAGTGAAGAAAGCTCGGAAAGGAAATACTATCAAAATAACCATAAACAGCATTTGGAGAAACCTACCATTGAAAACCCCACTGAAACCTATAAATTCTATCATGGTTTTTCAAACAGGATGATCAGCTAAAGGACATGGACAACAAGATCCGGATCAAATGGAGGTCCATTTTAAAGCAAGGATTTGAGAGAAAAATAAGTTGGTAACAGTTTTTTCTTTTACCTTTTAATTTTTTGTTATTTACAATTTTTATTTTATTTCTTATAATTCAATAATTTCAAAGGGGATAGTAAGTTTGGACCTTGGATGTGTCACCAAGAAGTTCCAACCAATTGAGTTACAATGCTGTTAGTTATGTACAAGTTTTTAAAGTCCTACTTTCTATATTTACAGGGTTGAAATCTGCCTCTCCCAACTATATACAGCTATACTTAAAACAGCATTCCACAAATAAGTTTTTATCAAAAAGCTTTGCATTTTAATCCCAAATGAAATTTAGAATATATCAAAAAAGAAAAACAGTAACCCGAGATCTAGGATCGAGGGTAAAAAAGGCATGTGCATTCAAATTCGCGATATTGTATAGAATAGACCATAGTAAAAACAAATAAATTGCTTCTCAGCCACATCAATCACTTATTTTCAACACTTTCTCTCGTCTTACAATTATAATTTTTTGTTATTTACAATTTTTATTTTATTTTTTTTATAATTCAATAATTTCAAAGGGGATGGTAAGTTTGGACCTTGATGTCACCAAGAAGTTCCAAATCCAATTGAGTTACATAACGCTTTTGGGCATGCATGCTTTAAAGTCTACTTATATTTAGGGTTGAAATCTGCCTCTCCCAACTATATACAGCTATACTTAAAACAACATTCCACAAATAAATTTTTATCAAAAAGCTTTGCATTTTAATCCCAAATGAAATGTAGAATATATCAAAAAAGAAAAACAGTAACCCGAGATCTAGGATCAAGGGTAAAAATGGCATGTGCATTCAAATTCGCGATATTGTATAGAATAGACCATAGTAAAAATATAATAAATTCGTTTCTGTTGTGCCACATCAATCACTTATTTTCAACACTTTCTCTCGTCTTACAACTATAATTTTTTGTTATTTACAATTTTTATTTTACTTTTTTATAATTCAATAATTTCAAAGGGGATGGTAAGTTTGGACCTTGGATGTGTCACCAAAAAGTTCCAACCAATTGAGTTACAATGCTGTTAGTTATGTACAAGTTTTTAAAGTCCTACTTTCTATATTTACAGGGTTGAAATCTGCCTCTCCCAACTATATACAGCTATACTTAAAACAACATTCCACAAATAAGTTTTTATAAAAAAGCTTTGCATTTTAATCCCAAATGAAATGTAGAATATATCAAAAAAGAAAAACAGTAACCCGAGATCTAGGATCGAGGGTAAAAAAGGCATGTGCATTCAAATTCGCGATATTGTATAGAATAGACCATAGTAAAAATAAAATAAATTCGTTTCTGCTGTGCCACATCAATCACTTATTTTCAACACTTTCTCTCATCTTACAATTATACTTTCTCCAACATTTCCCTATCACTTTTATCTTTTTATTTTCCTATTACTCTATATTGTAACATGACAATTCCTTCATCCTCCATTTATTTTGACTATTCTTCTCACCATTTTATTTACTATAAAAATTGCTAATTTCTTTTCCATTTAATCCATATTTTGCCCATAAAAAAGGCAAATATTCTCGCTCTGCTTTTGGTAGATTTTTAATTCTTTATTGCATCTTTGTTTTAGGTTGATGAATTTTTGTGTTGAAATCTACTTTGGTATGATGTGATTTGGTTGTGTTTTAATTTGTTATCTTTTTTATTTTCTTCTCATTCTCCTATGCTATTTTATTACGTAGCATCACTTGGATTATTTGATGTTTATAACTATACATTTTTTAGTTAATTTTTAGATTTTTTGGAACTGAGAATTTGAGTTTATATCAAAATACTATCTAGATATCTATGTATTTGAATGTTCCTTTCAGTTATTTGCGTAATATAAATTCTAAATATGTGATGAGATTTGATTATTATGATAATCTCCTTAAGAGTATGAGAAGATTTTTTTTTATTTTTTTTTTATTTTATTTTTTTATTTTTTACATAAGAGAATGAGGAATTTAAATCATTAATTTGAAACATTAAAAAGTTTTGTTTTACAAAAAAAAAAAAAAAAAAAAAAAAAAAAAAACATAAAACATTATACCAAATGTTTGAAGAATATAGATCACCTCCAAAAAGAATCAATCAAACACACCCAATTTTCAAAAAAAAAAAAAAAAACTTCCAAAATAATAGAATGATCTATTTGTAGAGATAAAGAAATGGAAAAACTTTTTAAAATAGTTCAATTGTCAAGAAGAAGAAATTATCTTCAATAAATTTTAGAAAATAAATTATACATTATACCACATTACAAAATAATTATATTTTTCATGTATTGAGTGAGCTTGCGACTAATTACTCCTAAAAAATCATGCAAAATGAGAGAAAATTAAGTAGAATCTTTTTGTGCCAATTTCAATATTTGACTATCTAGTCTTGAACAACTCATGCAGTTCAGAAAATAAATATGTGAAATAGGTATCCGATACTTGATTAACTAAATCTCAACTGGGAGAATATCAAACATTAAAATTCCATTAAAAACTTTTATGAATGACATCAATCAATCAAGCCTAGAATTTGATAGCTTTCATCCTAAATTTAGGCTAAAAGAGAGAAAGTAAAAGAAAAACATAATGGCTTTATAAGAGACTGTAAAAACAATAAATTTAATGACACAGTAAGTTTAGGGATACAGTAAATCTTTAAAAAAATTGTCTATTCATGATACATGAAAGATTTGTCATTATGGCAAATTATGGCCATAAAAAATTGAACCTCTATGAAAACAATTCAAAATTTCTAACAAAAGATTCAGATTCATAAGTTGAGACTCATAAGTTGATACTGGCCAGTCCAGATCCATAGTTTAATGAGTTACATCTGTTACTTTTCAAATTCATGTTCAATGGTAAAATTTGGAACAAATCTTTTGGATTTTGTGACATCAGAAACTTTAAAATATTAGAAAATTATGGTGATGATGACGACAAATAATAAGAGGCAAGCATTTGATGACACAGTGTATATACATGATTAAACGCAAAATCATCTTATTAAAAAATTCAACCAAAAAAATTAAATGATATCAAAATTAAATATTCAAATAAAAACAAATCAATTTACATGTCATAACTCATGAAACAACTAAAAGTCTTGTAATTCAATTGACATAACAAAGATATCCAAGGTTCAAAATTCTCACACCAACTATTGATGTATAAAAAATAAAAATAAAACCCACAAAGCACATCAATAATTCAAATGCAAGCCACTCTAACCCAGGAAATAAAGACTAATACCACCAAAAATAACCATATAAAACTGAATTCTAATTAAGCAGAACTAAAAACAAAAACAAAAAGAGAGAAGAAGATCTGAAAAACCTTGGCATGCAGACTGCTTAATATCAATACCGCACTCCTTAGGAAGCTTCATGAGCTCCACCGGGGTAATGTTGAAAGTCTTCAAGAGGTCGGTATGGGCTAATATGTCGCAGAGGCACTTGAGATCATTGGTGATTGTCACCTTCAATTGCTCACAGCATATTGCCGGTGCAATATAGGAGCCCTTCAGGTATGGTTGACAAGGAGCGAGGTTCTTCAAGCATGGGAATGATTCAACACCCCCTGAAGCTGCCGGCCCAAACACGTCGGAAGTTATTTGAGAGAAACCCACAAAAAACGAGAACAAAACAAGCAATGTTATAATATGCTGTTTGTTGGAAGCCATGATGTTAATTTTAATGAGAACACAAACAAGGGAGGGTTTCTGTATGCAGTATTATGTAAAGAGCATTGAATACATAGATGGAAACTGCAACTATCTATGTAGGTTTTAAGAGTAGTCTCTCTTATAAAACAATTTCACAAGCCTAGGGGCAGGCATAACCGCATAACCGGTAACTCTTAAAAGTTTGTCACTTAGACTTTGTTGTGAAATTGTTATGAAAATATTGTGGCCGTAGCTTTATTCGGAATTTAAATATTTGTTTTGGAAGTTACTCCTATTTCCTACTCTGTCTCTGACTCCATTGACCATTTTTTTTGGGGAAAATTATTCAGTACTTAGTGATGTGGGAATGAAAATCTTTAATCTCATATTTTGTGTTCCACTTTATATTTCACTAATTGCAGTATACATGTACTTGATTTTTGTCCAATTATTTTATTAGTAAAGTTGGACCCATTGTGATGGTGACATATATCTATTTTTGACCACATGTTATCATCGCAACAGGTTTAGTACATTGAAGGTACTGGTCTTAAGTTTTACCCTATATATTAGCATGAACCTTAGCTATAGATTATAATTTAAGATTCAAGTGACACATTTTTTAAGAGGCAACTAGATTCTCTTCATTTAACATTTCACCTCACCAAAATCAAAAGTTTGCATGTATTACTTAATGGACAAAGTTTAGCTACAAAATTAATTGTAGCTTGAGGCTACAACCTTACTCAATAAAATAAACATTACTACATATATATTTTGAATATCTAATCGTTAAATTACATGTTTTTTACGCTCTTAATATACATGTCAAATTTTATGTCAATTGAATATTATTTACTATATGATCTATAAATTTATATTTTATGCATAATTTTAAACTAAAAAAACTTACAATTTAAACAATTTATTGATGACATAGTTATTGATTTTTAATTTTCTAGAAATTTTGCAAGCATGGAGGATATAAGAAGAAGATATAATTCAATAGTAGATTTGTCAAAATTTACCTCAAATAAAAAGACATTAAGTAAGGTTGTAGCTTATGGCTACAACCAATATTATTACTAAATTTTTTTCCTTAATTAACTGCCATGTGTTAATTAGTCAAATGCATTGATTCTCATGTATTCATTCTTTACTAGTATTTAGCCCTAGCGTTGAAGTAAATAAAAAAATATTTACAATGAAACTAGAAATGTGTAATTATTTTTCAAATGTGAAATATCAAATATGTGGATACATGAATTGATGACACACATGCTTTTCTCAAACTATCTTGCTTTCCTTGATTATAATTATGTTTTAGTTATTTACCATTGTTACTTCTACTTAATATTTTTATATAACTCTAGTGCTTGCATAAGATCTTCCAAGCATCACCATAATAATAATAATAATAATAATAATAATAATAAGTTGGACTTGTTAGAGAGATAGAGTTTCACTTCCTATTAAGTTTGGACTAAACAGCAAAAATAATTTTGTTTAAAAAAAAATGATAATAATGAGTTTGAGTTTAAGTTGGACTTGTTAGAGAGATAAAATTTCACTTCTTATTAAGTTTGGACTAAACAGCAAAAATAATTTTGTTTTAAAAAAATGATAATAATGAGTTTGAGTTTAAGTTGGACTTATTAGAGATATAGAGTTTCACTCCTTGTTAAGTTTAGACTAAACAAAAATAATTTTATTTAATTATTGTTCTGACGTGAAAAATTGTGAGAGTTTCAGAGATTTCGGTTTTATATATATATATATATAGATAATAATAATAATAATAATAATAATAATAATTGGGAAAAAAATTATAAAAACATTCATGCAACGCTAGGGCTAAATACTAGTAAAGAATAATAATAATAATAATAATAATAATAATAATTGGGAAAAATAATTACCATAAAAATACTTCAACTACCATATTATTATTATTATTATTATTATTATTATTATTATTATTATTATTATTATTATTGTAAGGACCCGATTTAGATTCCTGTGGCCCAAAAGATGGATGGACTCAGACCAAAAAAGCCCAAAACAATGAATTTGTAGAGAGTGGGTTGGAAAACTGGGCTTTAACGAGTTGGACAAAAAATATAATAGATTCAGGAGATAGGAAAAAAAAGATAAACTGATTTAAGCTAAAGAGAATTTTCCTTGACACAGTCCGAGGAGATCAGTTCTTATGTATATTTCTTTCAAGTGTGATTACAAAGTTAGTTCTTGATGGCTACAGTGTTTTTCTCTTGGTTTCTCGATCCCCCATTCCCCAGGGGTCTCTTACGTTATATATCTCCCTTTCAATGATCTTGGCCCTCCAGTTATTGATCATCCAGGACACTACTTAAATGCCTGTCCCATCGGACACCCCCTCTGGCCCTCTGTGAGTTGGGGTAGCCAAGGCAGCACTGTTCAGGGGTCTTCTCCACATAAATGCAGCAAGAAAGTTAGCTGCAGAGCATTCAATGCGGTGGCAGCAACTTTTCCTTAGATATTTCCTAGCTCCCATTCCTCCAGCACATTCGTAGTGTATGTCTTTATCAATAGAACCTCCTAGAACGTAACCCTGGATGATAGGAGGTATATCTTGATCTTTGTTGTGTTTATCCGAGGGGATATTCCTCTTCGAACAACCTTTCCCAGCCATTACAGTCACAGTTTACTTATGAAGTTCGAAGTGTTACGTATCTCTTGCTATTGATCTATTCTCGAACCATTATGCCTCCTCGGACAAGGCCCAAGGCCAAATATATATTTAGGCCCATGTTCCCATAATAACCCCTTAAAACTCCGGTTTTTCGTTCCCATTCGAGGAGAAAAGTGGGGTTTTGATGTTGAAAAAGAAAATCTCACACGTTCCCCCTATTTCTGCACGTGAGAGTGTTGTTTCGCATGTCCCATAACCGTTCTTGACACTTCGTAGCTCGCGATACCTCATTAAATGCTCCAGGCGGTGCTCTGTTCCCCGTATCCTACGATGAGAAGTAGATCCTATGGCTGACATTTCCCCTAGAATTTTGAGCGGTATAACTCCCACTCAATTTCGCCTCCTATATAAGACGCCTAAAGGGCTCATTCTTTTTACTTTACAAAATCCTCAAACTCTCAAGAACTCTCAGACTCTCAAACTCTCCCAACTTTCAAGAAGTTTCTGCAGTGTCACTTCTTTTTTTGTAAGTTTTCATTTTTCTAGGTTCTTTTCTTCTCGGCCAGTCTTCTCGGCCCTCTATTCTTCACTTCCTTTTCCCATAGACTTCTTTCTCTCCCCTTTAGCTTGCTTAGATGGGTAGATTTAAGCACCTTGTAGACTCTCCTGCCGGTATGGAGGGCTTCAGGGCTAAGTACCACATTCCGCAAGGAGTAGCCCTACAGTATTGTCCCCTAGATCGGATAGACTTTGATAGGAGAGAAGGGGAGGTTGTCGTTCCTATGATCACTTTTATAAAAGAAGGAATGACACTTCCCATGGGTAGGGTGACCTGAGACTACCTACTCAACCATAGGTTGTGTCCCTACCAGTGCGCTCCTAACCTGTTTAAAATTTTAGGTTGCGTTGATGCTTTTAATGAGCATATGAGTTTGGGACTCACCTGACACGATGTTGTCCATATGTACGATTGCCACTCGCTCGCTGACTCGAGGTATTACCTCAAGTCCAAATCGCTTGTTGTTAGGCTCATCTCGTGCCTTCCCAAATCCAATAAGGGTATGAAGGATGACTTCCTGATAACCTTAGGGGCATGGCATGATAGTCTTCACTGCCCAGTCTGAGAGGGAGAGCCAGGTGGGATACCCTAGGGTTAGGTCCCTTAGTATGAAATTTAGATCTTTTAGCGTTACTATCTTCTTCTTCTTCTTCTTCTTCTTCTTTTTTTTTTATTTTTATTTTTTATTTTTTTTTATTTTTTTATATATATTCTTCTCTCCTTTGATGATGGGTTTTAGTAGTCTAACCATTATCTGCTCCTCGGTTGTTTTTGCAGATAAGAGTCACGTAGCGCCCCGCCTCAGCTTGGTCAACATCAATGACCTCAACAGAGTCCTCAGATCTGAGGTGTTCGTAAGTGAGGATAGGCAGCTGAGGGTGGTGCACTTGATTTTAGACTTCCAGCGAATCTCAGACACTTTCCAAGAAGTGGGTCACGCGATTAGGGCAGGCGACCCTAGACTCCGCAGAATAGAAGTCTCAATTCCCGGATTTCTAGCCTGAGAGGACATCGTGCCTACTGGGATTCCTCTTGTCCCTATTCTCCCTGAAGTAGCAGCTCCGAGGGAAGGAACTGCCTTTTCGCGCCTATCACTCGAGGAGGAGATAGACTAGTTTTACCTCGAAGAAGAGAAAGAAGACCAGGGAGCGCAAGTCATTCCCAAATTGGACGCCGATGATGAATTTGACAAACTATCAAGTGTTCGCACCCCAGTCATTGTAGTAGCTCGTCCGGATAGCAGCTCCTAAGAAGAGGAAGACATGACCTTGAACTCGAGGAGAGGCCTGAAAGATCTTGTTGCTGGTAGGAACAAGGGGTCCTCATCCAAGGAGGTTCCTAAGTTCCGGGTTGCCGACAATCTCCCCTCTCCCCCTCTTCCTCTCACAACCTCACTCGATCTGATCCCTCTCCCCGATCTAAAGAAGAAGAGAAATGAACAAGAATTGGAGGAAGGTGAGGTGGTCCCTCAAAAGGGGACTAAGTAGCAGAAAACTACTAAAGACAGACGGGCCTCCTCTGTGGATAGCAGGGAGGACCCTGTTGGGGCCGAGGTGCGCCGACAGCAGCGCACTTGGGCTCCTTGGCTGGAGCTGGATGGCGCTGCCATCCCTTGGGACGCTTCAGTTCGGGAGTTTCAGAGAGGGCAATCAGCCTACATTGCTGAAGCCCTAGAGCAGCCTCTTCTCCTCCCCAAAGACATGGAGGCTCTCAGGCGCATGAGGCAGCCCGACCTCTTCTTGTCCCTGAAGAGGGACCTTGCCATGGTAAGTTACCCAACACATCTTTGAATTAAATGCTAAGCTACGCTTCAATCTTTCTCTTTTTTACATATGAGATTCCTTCGTTATTTTTATGCAGGTTACCTAGCAAGTTTTTGTGGTTGAGGAGTGGGTCCGGGACACTCGTAATGAGGCTAGGGCTGAGGCCCACTCCCGCGCTGAGACTGAGAGGTCCCTAGGAGCCCTCAAGCAAAAGCAAACGGAGTTGGCCAACAAGCTGACCGTTGCGGAGAGGGCACGTCTGAGTGCCGAGGCTGGCTTGAAAAGCATGGAGACCCAGGCTGAGGACCAGTGCAAGAAGCTTCACATGACTGAGATAGAGCTGGTCACCCAGAAACAGCTGGTTCTGGATCTCAAGGTTGAGTTGCAGAAAGCTAAGGATGCAGCTTGAGTGGCTAGGAAAGCTTCTAAGGTCGCGGAGACTGCATCCTACGAACGTGGGGTGCTGGAAACAGAGATGCGGTTGGCCGAAAAGGTCGCAGGGGTGTGTAGGGAGTACTGCACCGAGGTGTGGGCATAAGCGCTAAATCAGGCAGGAGTCCCTGCTAACTCCGAGCTAAGGAAAGCTGAGAACACCTTCTTCCCGGAGGACATCTGAGAAGTTCCAGTAATGCTCCCTCCTCCTGTGCAGCCCTCCACCATCCAAGCCCCCTCTCTTGATGCTGTAGTCTTAATAGGGGCTAGGAAGGGTAAGGAGGTCCAGCCACCGACCGAGGCAAATCGCTCCGAGGATGCTCTCACGATCAGGGATATGGTTTCTAAGGCTAAGGATGCAGAGTCTAAGTCCAAGGCTGGGGATACCCAACTTAAGGCATTTGATCCCAAGGAGGCCCCTCACAAAGCAAAAGTATAGTTATAGGATTTTTCTGTATTACTTTTTTTTTTTTTTGTTGTTGTTGTTGTTGTTGTGGTATTTCACTACTGTTTGTAATATATCCTCCTTTTGATCAATGAAAAGACTTTACCTTTTGTTTCACGAATCTTTCTTTTTCCTTGTAATCTTTATTCTCTTATTGGTGTTGTTACTGTTTTGCCCTTTAATGAGACTTGGGACTGATAAGATTGTTAACAATAGTGGATTGTTATTATTCATACTTTAATAGAAGCTAATAGTAGTGCATTACTGCCAATTCAAATAAATTGAATAAGTGCCAGCAATAAAGAGAATTATCATATACTTGTACTGAGAGTTGTGCCTTCTGCAAGGAAGGCTGAATCTTATAGAGATGAGTAATATATCTTGTAAAAAAAATAAAAAAATAAACAGGGTAGACAAACCTTATTCTGCCTAACACTTATATAAATATCCAAGAACATTAATTTACTTAAAGCCACTGATCCGAGAAGTTGGATATAACCTGGGATCTATTTTAACACTTAGGAAAATAAATAGGTTGTGTTGATTTACCCAAGGCGTATGGTCTGAGGAATCAGACATACCCGAGGTTCTGTCCAACATTTGAAAAGATGTCGTAGAGTGTTAATTTACCCAAAGCATGTGGTCCGAGGAGTCAGGCATGACTAAGGTTCTGTTTAACACTTAGAAAGATGTTATAGAGTGCTAATTTACCCAAAGTATATGGTCCGAGGAGCCAGGCATGACTAAGGTTCTGTTTAACACTTAGAAAGATGTCGTAAAGTGTTAATTTACCCAAAGCATGTGGTCCGAAGAGCCAGGCATGACTAAGATTCTGTTTAACACTTAGAAAGATGTCATTAAGATATCAATATACCCAATGTATGTGGTTCGAGGATCTAGGCATGACCAAGGTTCTGTTTGATATCCAAGAAGTAGTAGAGCGGATGACATATAATATGATAAACCAGAAATATGGCAAAGACTGCCTTAGTTAATAGTAATACATTTTCAGGTTGTTTACATTCTAGGGACGGAGTACAGTATTTTCATCTAGATCTTCCAGATAATATGCACCTATTCCTGCCACTGATGTGATGCAATATGGTCCTTCCTAATTAGGTCCCAGCTTTCCCCATGCTGGGTTCTTAGCAGTACCCAAAACTTTTTTTATCACCAAGTCCCCCGGTGCTAATGGTCTCAGCTTCACGTTGGCATCATACCTTGCTTGAGCTTGTGTTGATAATAAGCCAATTGGACCATAGCATTTTCTCTTCGTTCTTCAACTAAGTCTAGGCTCTTTCCTAACAGCTCGTCATTGTTGCTTGGAATGAAAGAACTCGTTCTCAGTGTCGGGAATCCAGTCTCCAGAGGGATAATGGCCTCGGCTCCATAGGTCATTGAAAATGGGGTCTCCCTAATGGACTACGAGGTGTAGTCCGGTATGTAAAGACCCGATTTAGGTACCTGTGGCCCAAAAGATGGATGGACTCAGGCCCAAAAAGCCCAAAATAATGAATTTATAGAGAGTGAGTTGGAAAACTGGGCTTTAACGAGTTGGACAAAAAATAAAATAGATTCAGGTGACAGGAAAAAGAAGATAAACTGATTTAAGCTAAAGAGAATTGTCCTCGGCACAGTCCGAGGAGATCAGTTCTTATGTATATTTCTTTAAAGTGTGATTACAAAGTCAGTTCTTGATGGCTACAGTGTTTTTCTCTTGGTTTCTCGATCCCCCATTCCCCAGGGGTCTCTTACATTATATATCTCCCTTTCAATGATCTTTGCCTTCTAGTTGTTGATCATCCAGAGCACTACTTGAGTGCCTGTCCTATCGAACACCCCCTCTAGCCCTCTGTGAGTTGGGGTAGCCAAGACAACACTGTTCAGGGGTCTTCTCCACATAAATGATGTCAGAAAGTTAGCTGCAAAGTATTCAATGCAGTGGCAGCAGCTTTTTCTTAGATATTTCCTAGCTCCCATTCCTCCAGCACGTTCGTAGTGCATGTCTTTATCAATAGAACCTCCTGGAACGTAACCTTGGATGACAGGAGGTATATCTTGATCTTCGTTGTGTTTATCCGAGGGGATATTCCTCCTCGGACAACCTCTCCTAGCCATTACGGTCATAGTTTACTTATGAAGTTTGAAGTGTTACGTCTCTCTTGCTATCGATCTATTCTCGAACCATTGTGCCTCCTCGGACAAGGCCCAATATATATTTGGGCCCATGTCCCCACAATTATTATTATTATTATTATTATTATTATTATTTGGACTACCAAAAGTATTTATGGGAAGAAATTAACTGGTTTCACTATTGTTGTCTCATGGAATATAATATAATAATTCAAATGATAATGAATAATTGAAGATAGGATTTTAAGTCTTTTGAAAGATGTATAATTCTTTTTCAGAATACATGTGTATAATTAGATATTTTATATACAACTTTCCATGGTGTAACCAATAAATAAACCAATGAGTAAAATCAACCAATAACCATTCATTTCTTTCTCATACATAATTTGTGGGCATATAGAAAGCAAAATTTTAATGAACTAGGGTCTGCTACCTACAATGGAAATTTGGTAAACCAACAAAAATAAAAAGTAATCATCATGCAGATAGCATCAATAACTAAATAGTACAAATTTTGTTCCTGAGCATGATCACTGAAAATGTTCCACTTTGATTTTGTTTAATGAATTCCAATCTGCATTCTAATTTCTTTGATTGAGCAAAGGCATGAAACTTAATAAATAGAAAGGACAACATTGCAAAGACAAATAGGTAAACACGTACGAAGGAAAGAACTTTGAACAATAGATATTAAAAAAAAAAAAAAAAAAAAAAAGAATAAAAAACCCTTTGTGGAGCAATTGGAGGTCTTCCTCTTCGCTTTCACGATGAGGATAATGATCACTTTCATCATAAGCTTATGGCACAATTTTAGCCATTGATGCGGTACAACATTTGTTAATTAATGTATTCTTTTCAAGGCCAAGCCTAAACCATTTCGTCAAACACTTCGAGTAAGCAATCCACCAACAAAAGAATAGATTGACGAATTGGATTTCAAATTTCTGAGAGAGAGGGAGAGTTGATGCTTCACTTCAAGGCCAATACAAAATAACAGCAGTGGACGATGGGCAATGCTTATTTTGCTAATTTTCAAGGCGAATTAAAACCGAAAAGCAAACAGAACGAGCAGCCATGAGTTACACCAATGCCTAAACAAAATGAATAGCTATGAGTTGCAAAACGTAAAACACCAAGTGGCAAGTGCAAATGAATTTCAAAACAAATAATGAAAGGTCTATAGTAATGAAATACAAAAGGACGTGCAATCTAATACCTGCAAGTCTGTAACTAATTATTTTGAAGTAATAATTTTTTTTTTTTTTGAGAAGATTGAAGTAGTAAATTAGTAATAGGTAAAAACTAAAAGAAATTAAAGGAATGGTAGAGGAGGAGTCATGCTAAACATTCTTGTATGGACAGTTAGATTTACAAAAGAGGGCACATGTCATTATTATGTAATTAGTATGTATATTTAAACGTATTGACATGTTAGATGTGTTATGCTATGGATAAATTGTTATTTGCCATGTGGCACTATTTGTTCACGTCATTTTAAATTGATAGAAGATTATGCTACTTGTCATCGTTGTGTGCATCCTCTAGTTGTGAGTTCCAATATTTATAATATAGTAAAAAAAAAAAAAAAAAATCAACCAAAAGTCAGAAGTTTCGGTTTTATAGTATATATAGATTATAAATAGATAGATGATGCATCAAGTATTTATATAAAATGAATTTATATAGATATTTCTTATTTAAAAGAATTATAACAATATGGTATTTTAATTGCTTCTCTCTTATCTTTGTCCAATTGAGAGGTGTAATACATAACATGCTCCCAATTTCAGTTTTGTTCTAATTAATGCCCCAAGTTCTAATCCTTCCAAGCTTTGGTAAAGTCAAGTCTTTTTTTTATTTTTATTTTTAATTTTGGGAGCCAAGTTAAATATATCAATATTTTTTAACCACAAAATGACACACACCACACAATACTTCAAAGATGTTTTTAACATGATTTATTATATATTTTATTTTCTAGTACATTAGAAAATTTCATCAAGTCAATTTTAATTAATTCAAAACAAATATTTTCTTTTTATTCAGTTAGGTGTAATTATCCTTCAATATTCTTCAAATTTTTTAAAATCAAAATTTTTTTTTATCAAATAAAATAAAGATTACACATTAAAGTAATAACAATAATTTGACAAAATTAAAAGTATGCACAGGAATTAATTTCAAATAAGTTAGATAATAAATGTCATTTTTATATGCCTTAACACGTACAATCAGGGCTGTAAACGAGACGAGTCAAGCCGAGTATTAAATGTTCAAGCTTGTACATTTAATTTTTTTTGAACACGAGCCAAGTTCGAGCTTATTATCAAACAAGATTTTATGTTCAAGTTTGGCTCATTTTCTTGTCTAGCAAGCTCGAGCTTGTTCACAAGCTACTTGATTAACTTATCCTTTTTCCTATATTATGTGAAACCATGACTAAAATGTTTTACTTTTTCATAATTTTATGAATTTGTACTATGAATAGACTATTTATATCATTAATAAGCTAAAAATAATAATTTAACATCATATGAATCTCTTGACAAACTTATACATTCCAATTTCAAGTCTATATAGATATATTTTAGACAAGTATACATATAAACTGTAATATTATATTTAGTTAAATCGAGCTCTCATGTTCACAAGTCTGTTCATGAACACATTATTTTGTTTGAGCTTGGCTCATTTAATAATTGAGCCTACACTTAAGGCTTGAACTTGACTTGTTTTCTAAACAAACGAACATAAACAAGTTTTTTCTCAAACCAAGCTTGAGTTGTTCACAAACAACTTGGTTCATTTACAGCCTTTACAATGCAAGGTAATATATATATTTATATATATATATATATTTATATATATATATAAATATATATAAGTAATAATGACAATGACAAAAACTAAATGAAAAAACTATTTTTTTAATGGATAACAAAATAAACATGCCCCAAATTTTTAACCATAAAAACCATTACATCTTTTTTTTATAATAGTAGTAGGGAAAAAAATCCTTTGCATTCCAAAAACCCTAAACATAATTAGTAAATCTGATCGGAACTTAACCTAGTAGATTGTGGCTCACTAGTGAAACTATACATTTAATTAAAATTTTAAATAAAAATTAAGAACATGTTACAAAAAAAAAAAGCAAAAAACGGTAGTGCTAGTAAAAATTTGAAAGATCAATTTTAAAAGAATAATAAATATATACATATATATATATATAATATTCACAAAATAAAAAATATTTAATTTCTTTTCAAAAAGAAAAAAAAACTTTTACAATTAAGATTTACTTTACTTTTTACGTATTCTTAGGATCCTCTATTTGGTAGAGTTCTTTAAAATCCTCATTTTTTTTTTTTCTAGAATAAAATCTTCAAATTATGCAATATCACCAATTCAGTGAAAATATGTTTTAAACACTCCTAAAATTAATGACTTATATATGACCAAAAAAAAAAAAAAGTGAATATTAAAACAAATGAAACTTTTTTTTTTAATAATTCTTGTTAGAAATACTGAATAAGTGTATTGTATTTCTCATCGAAAGAATATACATGAGTGCCTTTATATAGGAGGCATATGAGTGCAGTACAAATATACAAGAATGTGTGCTATATAAGTAATCTAGTTGGGCCTAAAGCCCACAACATTATACACATTAACAGCCCCCCTCAAACTCAAGGTGGATGTGAGACCAACTTGAGATTGTCAACCAAAGTACGAAGACGTCCCTTAGGATGTGACTTGGTGAAGATATCTGCAAGTTGATCTTTAGAGGAGATTGAGATCAGCTTGAGAGCACCATGGACAAGATGATAACGGATAAAATGACAATCGATCTCGATGTGTTTAGTCCGTTCATGGAAGACATCATTGTGAGCAATATGAATGGCACTCTGGTTGTCACAATAAAGAGGAGTGACAGAGGATGTGGACACACCTAAGTCTTTGAGAAGCCATCGTAGCCAAAGGAGCTTAGATGTGGTATCAGCAAGGGCACGATATTCTGCTTCAGTACTGGAGCGGGCTACATGAGTTTGTTTCTTGCTTCGCCAAGAAATCAAAGAAGAACTAAGAAGAAAGCAATAACCAGTGGTGGACCTGTGATCAGTGGGATCTCCTGCCCAATCAGCATCAGAAAATGCACGGAGAACAAGAGGAGACTGAGCAGAGTAGAAAAGGCCATTGAAGAGAGTGCCCTTTAGGTATCGAAGAATGCGCAGAACAGCAGCATAGTGAGTCGATGGTGAAGTAGACAGATACTAGCTCACCTGGTGAACAGCATAGGAAATGTCTGGACGAGTGACAGTGAGATAAACTAGGCTACTAACCAAGCGTCTGTAAAGAAAGGGATTAGACAATGATTTCCCTCCTGTGGGAGTCAGATGCGCATTAAGCTCAACTAGAGTGTCAACAGTCTTGCTATCAGTGAGTCCAGCTCGAGACAAAAGTTCAGAGGCATACTTAGCTTGAGTAATATAAAGTCCATTTGTAGAATGAGTGATTTCAAGACCCAAGAAGTAGCTGAGATGTCCAAGATCTTTCATCTCAAACTGCTGACTGAGAAAATCCTTGAGTTCTTGAATGCCACTAAGGTCATCACCAGTTATGATCATATCATCCACATACAGGAGAAGTAAAATAGTGCTTTTGTCAGTGCAACGAAGAAATAAGGCAGAATCATAATGACTGGCCATGTAACCCAAGCGAGAGATGGTAGAGCTGAATTTGGAAAACCAAGCTCGTGGAGCTTGTTTAAGGCCATAAAGTGCACGTCGAAGGTGACAAACCTTGTTTGATTCAACAGAGAGACCAGGAGGAGGTTGCATATAAATTTTTTCACTTAAATCCCCATTAAGGAATGCATTTTTGACATCCATCTGAAAAAGGTCCCATTTACTAGCAGCAGTAATAGCTAAGAGGGCACAAACAAATAAGATACGAGCAACCAGAGCAAAAGTCTCTTCATAATCAATCCCATACTTCTGTGTAAAACCTTTTGCAACAAGACGAGTTTTGTAGCGCTCAATGGACCCATCAGAGCGAGTCTTAATCTTATAGATCCACTTACAACCAACCACAGATTTCCTAGGGGGGAGAGTCACCAAGTCCTAAGTATGGTTTTTAGATAATGCATCAAGTTCCTCTTTCATTGCAATCTGCCATAAAGGGTCAGTGGAAGCCTCACGATAGGTGTGAGGCTCGTGCAGTGTAGTAAGGGCAGTGTAACAATGATAGTCAAGTAAATGTGCAAGAATGGATCTTACCCGAGTTGAATGACGAGGTGGAATGTCTTGTGCATGATCTTCAGGCGGAGCAAGAGCAGGGGACCCAAGCTCAGGGTTGGGTAGCTCGTTTTCGACCTGTTCATCTTCCACCTGTTCATTAAAGGGTGAACTAGGAAATGGATCAAGGATATCTGGTGGTTGGATAGAGAAGTCTACAGGAGAATCAAGAGCAACTACAGGAAGATTAGGAGTAGCTACAGAAGGAATATGTGCCTCATCTGGAAAAAGATCTAAGACAGAGGAGGAAGATAGGGAGGCACGGAAGTGAGAGAGCTCGACAAAGGAGCGATGTTCCCAAAAGACAACATGGCGGGAGACACGAAGATGATGAGAGACAGGATCATAACACCGATACCCCTTTTGAGTTTCACCATAGCCAAGAAAACAACAAAGCCTTGACCGAGGCACAAGTTTGTTATGCTCATGTGGCTAAAGAAGAACGAAACAAGCAGAACCGAAGGAGCAAAGGTGGTGATAGTCTGGAGGTGATCCAAAAAGGCGCTCATACGGAGTTTGATTGTGGATAACAGGACTTGGAATGCGATTAATAGCATGAACAACATGAAGAGCAGCTTCGCCCTCAAAAAGGAGCAGGAACTTTGGCAGAGAGAAAGAGAGCACGAACAGTGTCAAGAATATGACGAAGTTTTCGTTTGGCTCTACAATTTTGCTGAGAGATACCTAGACAAGTTAGTTGATGAACAGTGCCATAGGAATGCAAAATAGCTTGGAAAGCATATTGAGCGTACTCAAGAGCATTATCAGATCGAAAAATTTTGATACGTTTGGAAAATTGAGTTTCAACCATTTTTGCAAAATTAGAATATACTTGCAATAATTCAGAACGATGTTTCATATGAAAAATCCAGGTATAGTGGGAATAATCATCAACAAAGACAACAAAATATCGAGATCCACCAATACTAGAGACAGGGGAAGGCCCCCAAACATTAGAATGAATAAGGTCAAAGATATCAGTGGATATTGATTCACTAGAATTGAAAGGCAAAGCTAGTTGTTTTCCTAACTGACATGAGACATAATCAAAATTTTTTGTAGATACTGAACTTAACAAACCTCTAGAAGCCAGTTGTTGTACCCGAGAGGAAGATGCGTGACCAAGTCGAGCATGCCAAAGTGCAAGGGAAGAAATAGAAGAAACTGCAGCAGATGCAGCAACAGAAACAGGAGCAACAAGTGGAAGACGAAGGTTGTCCACGGGAAACATACGCCCAACTCTGGGACCGGTCCCAAGCTCCTGTCCCGTCCTTGGATCCTGCACAATACATCCAGAATAATCAAAGATAATGCAATAAGCTAACTCAGCAAATTGTCCCACAGAGAATAAATTGTAAGAAAGGTCAGGAACATTAAAGACCCCAGGAACCGAGAGGTTGGAGGTCGAAACGGAACCTATATTATGACCAGACATTGTGGAACCATTTGCTGTGCGAATATTAAGAGGGTGTGGTGTAGGTTTAAGTTCAGAAAATAAGGACGAGTGAGGTGTCATGTGATTGCAACAAGTAGAATCCATAAGCCAAGAGGTAGGAGACATACCAGATAAAGCTGAGAGAGAAGAGGAATAAGATGCATTTCCAACCATACGAATGACATTAGCGATGATATTGATAAGGTCATCTCTGGAAATGGTGAAAGTGGATCCAAAAGATTGAGACTGTGCAGAGACGAGAGCTATTGTTTGGACACTCTCAGTGTTAGCAATAGTAGCAGTAAAAATTGAAACAGTTGATTTGTTGCGATGATAGCAAGTCTCAATATTGGGGCCAAGACGTTTGCAAAAATTGCAAAAACGTTTGCTGGATTATCGGCGACGATTATTGCAACAAGAAGAAGACCTGTCCTTATTCTTCATTTAGAAGCAAAATATGCAAAAATGAACTGCAAAAATGAAATTTACGCGAAAAACTGGGTAAGGAGAACCTGGACTGCAAAAAATCAACTCTGGTCAAAGTCAACGGTCAATGCACGGTAAAGTCAACGGTCAAGGTCAACAGAGGCTAACGTAAGCATTGAATGGGTGCTGACTGGATGATGACGTCAGCAGGTGACATCAGCAGGCGAAGCAACTAGGGCTGATGTGGCAGATGACGTCAGCAAGTGACGTCAGTGGGCAACAGGGCAGCGCGTGTAACGCATGTGGCGCGTAGCTGATGTTGCAGCGAAATTCAGGCGGCACGTGAGGGCGCCTGAGAGGTCTGATGAGGCCGATTCTTTTCCGACTATGTAGATCAGAGAAAGTTGATTCCGACTGAGGCGGCGGCGATAGGATTGGAGCAATACTGATGGCGCGTTAAACGCATGGAAAAACTGCCGAATCTTTGATCGGCGCGTGGCGGCGCGTGGAGGGTCAAATGATGATGAAAAACATATTTAAACTATAGCCCATGACAGTCTTGATACAGTAGATGCAGCATTGTTGGTGCCTTTATTCTTTGCCAGCTGAGCTATAGTTCGTGTGCCACTATGTTATTCTCTCTTTTTGTATGTTGAAATTTTATTGACCTAAAGCCTCCCAGTCCAATTGTAATTCCAAGGATAATATGGCTAATCGACCCTACCATTTCCTCCAAATTTACCGCTTGAATAAATCATTAATACTTTTTTTTTTTTTTTTTTTTTTTTTTTGGAGAGAAAAATCATTAATACTTTAAATGAGTGCTTGTAGATGTAGTTGTACAATTATTTTTTCAATACGAAGGGGCCAAGTAAAATATACTTATCATTCAAAATTTATAACAGTAAAATAGCAGGAAGGGGGAAATTTTTTAAAAAGCAATGGCCCTGGGTTAGACATAAGAGTACTAGCACGAACTCTTTTAAAAAATTTAGAAGATAATATATCAAAAAATTACTTTATTTATTATAACACATTATTTCACAACTCACTCTATATCACATCTCTTTCTCTCTTTTATTTATTTATTTTTTATTTTTTTAATACAAGATAGAAATTCCACTCTAGCATAATTTAAGTGTATATGTATATAAGTGCGTGTCTATATAGCATAATTTAAGTGTATATGTATATAAGTGTGTGTCTATATATATATATATATCACATCTTTTTTTATTTTTATTTTTATTTTTACTTCTATTCATTTTTGTTATTATCTCTCTCTCTCTCTCTCTCACACGTGTGTGTGTTTGTATTTATTTATATAAGTATAAATTTATTTATTTTTATATTTATCAACATAAAATTTAAAATCTACATATTTTATAAGCCTAGATATTAGCTTAAGTACATTAACCAATGTATTAGCTTAAATAACATGTTTTTTAAAACAAAAATCAAAATTTTGACATTTTAAAATTTTTATTGTATTGGCCAAAACACCTAAAATATCAAATATTCCCGGTAAAACCAGTATAACCCGGTGTTTTTACGATATATTTTAGAGGTGTACCGATACCGGTTTTGTGGCTGATACGGTATATTTCTCCAATACAGTTGATATCAGTATGATATTGATTTTAGTGAGTGATTTATAAAGACTATCTATATATATTATTTAAACAAATTATATGACTTGTTAACAAAGTCACATGACTAAGATTACATATAAATGGTCGCTTAACTGAATTTTTTTTATTTTAAATAACTATAAAATCGAAACTATTTTTTTAGTTAGCCAAGGTTTGAAACTATTTTGTTATCTAACAAATAGAGACCAAAGGAGTCGATTTTGGGGTTATAAATCGAGTATATTGTACTCGATTTTCCCATTTTGCCAGCAGCTGAGGTGGACAAAGTGTCCACGTAGGCCCAGAAATTGAGTTCATTGGACTCGTTTTGGTTTAAAGGAAATCGAGTCCATTGGACTCGATTAAGTTAAATGGAAAACGAGTCTTTTGAACTCAATTTCCTTTCGGCACGTGTAGATCGCACTCAAAAACTGAAGTTCAAAACACATCACTCACAATGTCACTCTCAGTCGCATTCCCTTTCACTCTCAGTCTCATTCCCTTCCTTCTCACTCTCAGTCTCATGCCCTCTCAGTCTCATTCCCTCTCACTCTCTTCTCACTCTCATTCCCTCTCAGTCTCATTCCCTCTCGCTCCGTCACTCCGTCTTCGCCTCGCTCAGCCTTTCTCCCTCAGACATTGATTTTGGTTGGCTCCGCTAGTAGTCTATCACAAAAGTAAGGACTTTCTCTCTCTATTCCTTGCAACTGATAGCATAAAATCCAATATATGCTATCAAAATTGTATCTTTATTTTTCCAAAAAAAATAAAAAATTGTATCTTTATTATGAATCCCCATCCCACTATTTTGAAGTACTGTTTTTGGTTCTTACCTATCACATTTTTCAATTACATTATGTATTTATGTGGTTTTGAACTTCCCTAATTCTTTGCTTGGTAATGTAGTACTAACTTAGAGTAATTGCTAAATCTTTGTGTTGAATATGGCTAGAAACAGATGGTATATAGGATATAGAAGTCATGTAGATGTGGGCTACATGCATCTTGATCTAGCATTTTTAACTTCCAGCACCTACTGTTTTCTTTAATTTTAATATATTAAATTGCATCATTACCAAATCATTAACCTATTGCCACATGATTAATGCATTGATAACAATCAGGCTTTGTTATTGCATCATAGGCTTCATATAATTCTTGTGATCTGTTATGATTACTATCACTATAAGCTTATGGAAAACTCATTCTCAGATGGATGGAATCATCTCATTCAAGTGTGTTGTATGATTGTAGCTAGCTATCATTGTAGCTTTCTTGAGTATTTTATGTCAAAATGCAAAATTTGTAACAACAATCAAAAAAGACAGCATGTTATTGTTTGAAATGGAATATAGGTTTAGGTTGAGTTAGTCCCCCTAGTTTGCATCATTTTTAAAGATAATTTTTCATAATAAACATAAAAGAGTTCGATGTCAGAATTGTGCTACAAATTAAGCTTTCTTTCTTTAATCTTAACATAAAGCTTTGCTTTTACAATTGTTGGTAGCATATTGAGTTTTTTATATGTATCTTTATTCCCTGTGGTTGATTGTCATACTTATTGTTTGTGCAAGAAATTAGGCTATACATTGAGATCCTTGCCAATTTATCTTCAACATGTGCTTATATTACTCTTGACCCCCTAAACTTCGTGCAAGATACTATTGCTGCTGAGATCCCTGATGAGTTTGGTCCTGGTCCCATGGAGGGTTCGGTGTTAAGGTTTCTAAATGAACATTGATCGTGCGCTGTTTGGGAAGGTGAGGTAAAATTAAAATCGATCACCTGCTGAATATTCTCTTCTTATCCTTTTACATTATGTTGATTTTTTTTTTTTTTTTTCCATTTCTAAAATTCTAAGTTTATCAATGGTATTACTAGCTTTGAATGCATAGTCATGCCCATTAGTTGGGTTGAGTTAGATTGGTTGACTGTTGTACACCCTTACATAAATGTTACACTTAGATAATGAAAGACATTACCATTGATAAGATTTAGAGAGGTTTGACTATTTCAGTCTTTTAGCATTGGACTAAGATAACCAAATTGAATTGTGAGAGCAAGAGAGAATCAAATTTTGATGTATGTATTCATTGTAAACATGGTGGGTAATGGGTTGGATTGCTATTATGACAATGTTTACACTAGTATGCACGGCATAAGTAGCAGGATAAACGGCTAAAAACAAATGTATCAAGTGCTGCAGATTCCTTTTATTTTTCTCCCATTGTTGCTTTTTTTTTTTTTTTTTTTTGGGATGATATTTTAATTTCCCTTGATAACCGCTTTAATTTTGTTTTTTGGGATCAATAGCTACAATCATATATACAAAGGTTATGGCATATTGCATCTCATTACCATGGTTCTATCATGTGCAGGATTCGAGGGCACTGAAATGTCGTGGTTGTAATGACAAGTTCCAAAAACGATGCTCGATGGTGGATGATCATGTCCTCGACATTGTCAAGAGAGTTGGATTAGAGGGGCTACATAGGACCCCATCTAGAGAGATTGATAATAACTTGATAACGGCCTTCGTTGAGCGATGGCGGCCTAAAACCCACACCTTCCACCTGCCATATGGTGAGATGACGATCACATTACAAGATGTGGAGGTTCTTTTGGGGATTCCAATCGATGGTGAGGCAATTGTTGGAACAACTGACTTGGTGTGGGCTAATGAATGTCAGAATATGCTTGGAATTGTTACTAATAGTGTGGTGCTTCAAGGACAATGAATCCAGATTAACCAGCTACTTCAAAAAGTAGACCAAGGGTTGCCCGATGGTGCAGCAGAGGATGTTGTGCATCAGTATGTACGGTGTTATATTCTAGCACTCTTGGGGGACAAAATTTTCGCCGACAAGTCTGGCGATAGGGTGCATACGATGTGGTTGCAGATGTTGAGGGACCTTCGCAATCCACCTCGGTACAGTTGGGGGAGCGCTTGCCTTGCATAGTTGTATAGAGAGTTATGCAGGGCAACCGACAGAGGTGCCAGTCATATTAGTGGGGCCTTGATACTAGTTCAGTATTGGGCATGGTTCAGATTCCCTTTTTTGTGCCCAAGGATGGACCTCCCACCAGATGATGCATATGGCCCACCATTAGCACCTTCTCCATTCTCCATTAAGTAAGTCTCTTCCTTGACCAATTCTCTCTATTGGAAATAGATCCATAATTTATTGATGAAAAAGAATTACATGGATTTTTGCTGTCTTTTTAGTCTGAGGAAACTCAGTGAAGGATAGCCTTATCTATTCTTTACTTTTAAGAACTATTTCTGTTATTTTCTCTTCATGGTCTTAGAATTATTTTACTTAACCCTGTTTTGGTTTCTGGTCAAAGATGGAGTCCCTTGATGGTTGCTCTATCATGGCATAGAACTTGGCTCGAGGAAATTCTTAGCTTAGAGCTAGGAGGGCAGCCACAAATACTTCCTTCACCATATCTCTCTCTTCCCCTTATGAGCATTGTTAAATGCTCTAACTAGAAGTTTTCATATGCAAATAATTGTTAAATGCTCTAACTAGAAGTTCACTATGCTAACTACAGATGTTAATAATTGTCACTTTTTTTTCCCTGCAATGAGCTCGCATACAGAATCTCATAGCTATTAGATATTGGATTTGATTATTCCTTGCAATAACAATACATTAGTTGATTTACTTCTCTTCTCTAACAAGTTATTGAGATGGAAATCTTGCAAGTAATTCTGTAGATTGTTATTCTTGAACGAAGATATATAATATAATTAATGGCATTGTCTTTTATGTAAATATGGTTTCAATGTTTTGTTAGTTATCCATTTATGTCACAGTTTTGGAAAGCCAATGTTCAAATGCTTTCCTTGTAATGGCCAGGTTGGAAGCAGATTTGGAGAGAGCTCATTGAAATTGGGATCCATTCTAACAGATGGACAAGTAGGTATATTCAAGGATAGTGAATGCAGCTGCCATGTCAACATTTGGAGATATATTACATGCCCAAGCTGCAGGTCTTCTTTCGTCCTTCACAGCTTCCAGATCAGACTCGTGATTGCCCACTGGATCCTTCACACCTGTGTCTTGTTTTGTCCATGGATATTCAGTTTGGGAGCAACAGTGGAGTTCGCTAAACATACAAGGACCATGATACAAAAAAGAAAGTCAGAATCCCATCCCTAGTAGCAAAGATTACTTATATGTATAGATAGGAATCAAGAATTTTGAGAGAATTTTCCCAGAAGTGAGAAGATGGGGATCAAAGAGTTGGAAGTTGTGTTCAAATAAAAAAGATGATAAATTTCAAATATCAATTGTTGTCCAAGATCTGCTATCTTGTTTCTTTTTTCCCCTTAGTTTTGATGGCCATGGGTTTAGTTCTTTGGGGCTTGATCTCTTGTTAGTTTTATTCTTTCATATTCATTTCATCTGTTTAAAATGATACTTCGTATACTGCCTATGTATTCTTTCCTTTTGTGCACTTGGCACCACAATTTTAAATGTTACCTTTAGTCAGAAGAGCAAAACCAAAACGAAGAGAGACCATTATTGTGTGGAACGAAACATAACAGGTGGCTTTGCATGTTTTGATGGACAAAATACTTTTCTCGAGAATGTTGTGTCTGAATCCTTTGTTTAATTGTGTATTGGTTGCTGTGGTGTTAGCTGTAAATTTTGTTAAAAGAACTTTAGGTATGAAACTTAAACAGCATTTAGCCAAAGCAGATACTGCTGAACAATATTTGGCTTTTGCAGCCCCAGTTGTAGTACTTGACTGAGATGTCTCCACTATATGTATTGCAAATTAAGTCAGAATCCTTTGTATTGTGTACAAGGATATAAACTGATATTTGTTATAAAGCTTATAGGGTCATAAACTAGATTATCCTCAAGTACGCTCTTACATTATGCTTAATCTAGATTAGGATTTTTTCAATTCTCTCCATTTGTCTTGAAGTGGATAGAATTCACTCCATGGTTAGATTTAGTTTTCTTGTTACCTAAGAGAATAGAAGGGCCTGATGTCAGGATTTATGAAAAAAAAATCCAAAAAAAAAAAAAAAAAAACGAAACTTGAGTTCAGTGAACTCGAGTTCTATGTTTAGTACCCGAGTTCCCAGAACTCGAGTTTTTAGGAAGAAAGTCCAAAAAAAAACAGAGTTGTACTCGAGGACTAGAAACTCGAGTACTGTCTACAGTACTCGAGGACACCAAACTCGAGTTTTTTTTTGTTTTTTTTATTTTTTTTCAATCCTGCAGAAACACCAAACACAGAAACAGAGTAACTCCTGTGCAAAGTAGAAACAGAGCAAACAAGAGAATTTCTACATGGCAAAAAACAAAAATTTGATCGAAGAAGTAGACAAGAAAAAAGATTTAATCCAAAAAAGAACAACATATAATTACTATACATTTTGATTACAAGGCCATAATAACAAGACTTCTACTGAAATATACACTTTGATTACAAATGATAGTTCCACACTGGATCTTGCTTCATGACTACACATTCCCTCCACAGTCTAGCAATCTCGCTTCTGGATTACACGTTCCCTTTAAGTTCGTCACTTTAAGTTGACTCATGTTATATAGCCTGCCCCACCCTTTCGTAGTAAGATGTCTCTTTATTAGGCAAGTTCTTTTAATATCAAAGCTCTAGGATCTCAAAGTTCACAACATATGACATGCAGTCACCTGGAGTACTTGGCACAGAGTACTTTGCCTCAAGTTAATAATGTTTGAAAATAATGTAGGAAAGAATATCAAACAATGACGAACATACAAGCAATATCCAACTAATGTTAATCCTTTATAATATAAACTTCTCATTTAGTTTCCAACAGGTTAAAAAATTATGATTAAGTCAAATATTAAGCTTCTATTTTGATGATAAATCACAACGCATACCATGTTTTAGAGGGGGAAAAGAATGGAAATAATTAACAACTAATTGAAAGACAAAAATTAAACATTCATAATATCACAATCTAGAAACAGGTACATTGGATATTGAATACTTCGATTACAAGTGCATTCAGTGATAAACAAAATAGTAATTATGCCGATACAACACAGTAGTAAGTTCAAATACACCATAAAGAGAATCACAATTTACATCTACAATGCCATTCCAAAATCGAGTATTTGCATGCCTGACAAAAATTGAAATATTGTCGTTAGATACCAAAAGCCAAAACAAGGGTACTAATCTACGCAACTTGGCTAATTGATACAATCATGGCATTTTATATAAAAGCATCACTTACCTAGTTTGGATCATTACTGCTTGTCGAAGCCCCACGGGAAAGCGGACATCTTCTACGGTTATGCCCATGTTGATGACACAGTCCACAGCTCTGCTTTTGTTGAATCTCCCTCAAGTCAGAATCTGGCCTCCGGCTTCCCGGTTCTCGCCGAACCCCATCCATCTCATTCTGTATCCTAGACTTCACAGGTCGACCTTTGGCCCACAACAGGTCTGGGTCAGGCACCCACTTTGGACCATCCACATCCCTCCATGATGACTCTAACTTTGGCACCACAAATGCATGTGAGTAGGTGCGAATGGCGTTCTCCAAACTATAACATGGGTCAATATATGTAGTCGTATCTTGCCCCAAGTGCTGAAGAGTTATAATTGCATATGAACAAGGGATCTTTCGATTTTGCCACTTTCCACGACGACATGTTCTGGCCACTAGGTTTACTTCATGACTATGGTGTCCCCCTCCATAGCTATGGATGTTGTATGCGGTAATTACTTGATATATACCATTTAGATTATTAAAAGCATTTACTTGGTGTGTTGTAGATTTTTCTCGGTTTTGTCCATAGATTTTTAAGGCATATTTACTCTACACCTTGCCCTTTAAGAGATCATGAGTAATTTCTTTGTGTCGATCATGGAAATACGCGACAAGTTTGCTTCAAGTGAATTCAACCATTGCAGCAATGGGCAGGCCACGGGCACCTTTGAGTACTCCATTGAAGTACTCCGAGACATTGGTTGTCATAAGTCCATAACGGTATCCACCATCATGTAGCTGGGTCTACATGTCTAGATCCTCTTTCATTAGATATGTGTATGGCATGATGGATGAGTCGGGTTCACTTTCCTGCCGCTCGGTTCTCAATTTCTTCCTAAGGGCCTCAATCTCGGCTTCCTTGATAGCTTGCATGTACAACTCTAATTTAGCTTCCTGAGTAGCATACCCCACTTTCAAGGCCAATGACTTTAAAGTGGCATCCTGGAAATGCGTGTTGAAGTTGCTAGCAACATGTCGAAGGTAATATTTGTGAAATACTCGTACTCGTCCATCACCATCTCTAGGCCAGTTTGCAATTGCATTTTGAATACCCTTATGTCGGTCAGAAATTACGCAGATGTCCTTATTTTCTATCACATCCCCCAGTGAAATCCTGAAGCATTCTAAAAACCACCCCCAACTAGGCCCTGACTCTTTGTCCACAATGGCAAAGGCGAGAGGCAAAACCTTGTTGTTGGCATCGGTGGCCACTGCAATCAACAACACCCCTCGATATTTACCATACAAATGGGTCCCATCAATACTGATCACTAGCTTACAATGTCTGAATCCTTCAATGCATGGAGTGAAAGCCCAAAATACTAGTACCAGGTGCCAGTTTCTTGATCGAAGTATGCCAACAACAACTTTCTCAACCTTTGGTAAGACTCTTCCCAATTTCCGAATATCTTTGCAATAGCCTTTTGTTTCGCATCCCATATCTTATAGTAAGAAAGCTTATGTCCATAATACTTTGCTTTAATGAAGTCTCTGAGGTGATCAATTGTGGCCGTGTGATTTTCTTGCAATGTTGGCACAAATTCTGCTGCAAGAAAATTACAATCCATCATTCTACCATCAAGGGCCGTGCCAAGGGGCATACAACTGTGAGAACCCCCATAAGATGTGACCATCCATAGTCCGAGTTTAGGCTTCATGACTGCCCCAACGTACCACTTGCATGACTCATCCATACATTTCACAGACAACTTATTTTTGGTCAACCTACTAGTCATAAAGTTTCTATTATGCTTTGCGGCGTAAATTGTTAGTGCACGTTTCACCGCCTCTTTATTCACAAAAATCAACCCTGTACTAACATTCATGTCCTCTTTCCAAGAAGAAGCAAATGCTTGCTGAACAACTTCAGGATCAACTATATTTTCCTAAGTATTTGCATAAAATGATGAGGCAGGAGGTTCATAAACAAGGGTCATATTTGTAACATGCTGAACTCTAATAGTAGCATCTGCATCATCTTCATCACATTCAACCATATCATCAACATGAGGATTGGGAGTAATTTCATTGTCATCAACACCCCTGTCAAAGTCATCTCGCTCAATCCTCTCTCCGTACTCATCTCTATCGTCAAGATCTTCACCATTAATGGCAGCATGATCAACATAGTCTTCGTCTTCATCTTTAACTACTGGAAGTGTAGAGGATTCACCTCGATGTGTACAAAATTGATTTTCATATCTATTGCCAGGTTCGCTCTCAATTGTTGTTGGTGTTTCTTGAAAAGGGGGTGTATAGCCTCCCAATGTGGTGCATCGATCATCTGGGACTGCAAACTGTAGAGATGTAGTTGTTTCTACAATTTCTTCTACGCCGACTTCCGCTCGCGGCTCCAAAGTGACGTACAACTCAAAATCTGCTACTTGTTCCCATTTCTACATCTTGCTAAACTGATCTTCACATGTTTGTCTTCTGTTATTGCCATATATCTGTAATTAATGCATTGATTGAGGACTTCATGTGAAGAATGGAAAGTAATATGTATGTCATGCAAAGCAGGGTTCACTTGCAGCTCTTCCATAATTTTTACTTTCAAATCATCTAGGGTCTTTAGCTTACGGCGTATCATCATATAGTAGCACTGGATACCCGGACTTTGAATTGGGAATCCGTCATAAGGGTTGGCATTGCTAAGGGTTCCACCGTAGTATATATTAATATAGATCATTGTCAACTTATAGATCATCAAGTGCAATTTTGTTAGTAACAAATTTATAACTCTCAATCAACATCAATTACAAAACTTTGCATATGAAATGCCAACAATACTAACCTCAACCAAATTTGCATATACTCACCTCAGGTCACATACAAAAATAGTCATTACCAATTTCATATTCTTTTAAAATTCCAAATCATTCTAGGGGCATGACTTTCAAAACCCATTCAAATAAGCTATGATGAACAAAAATATTATACCAACTAGTTATCCATTGAAATCTCTGTTACAAATCTTAAACAAATATATCTTGAAATAAGTTATGCTAAAGAGGCTACAAATACTATCTTAGGTATCAAACTCATAATCCATTTCATACACATGATAAAGACCTAAAAGTACTAAATATTCCTAACAATTGATCACAATATTTAGTACTAAATATTCCCAATAATTAATCACAATAATAATTTTTTTTTAAAAACCTAGCATATTATTAATCACAATATTTACACTAACAAAAAAACAAAAACGAATATTCCCAATATGTTGTAATAACATAATTAATCACAATATTTGGTACTAAATATTCCCCCAATACTTTTTTTTTTAAAAAAACCTAGCAAATCATTTAATCACAATATTTAAACTAACAAAAAATAAACAAATATTCCCAATATGTTGTAATAACATAATTAATCACAATATTTGGTACTAAATATTCCCAATAATTAATCACAATATTAATTTTTTTATAAAAAACTTAGCAATTAATTTAATCACAATATACACTAACAAAAAAAAAATATTCCCAATATGTTGTAATAACATTAATCACAATATTTAGTACTAAATATTCCCAATAATTACTCATAATATTATTAAAAAAAAAAACTAGCAAATAATCACAATATACTAACAAATAAACTAATCACAATATACTAACAAATAAACTAATCACAATATACTAACAAATAAATTAATCACAATATTTACTCTAACAAAAAAAAAAACAAAAATTTTCCTAATATGTTCTAATTTTTTCTTTAAAAAAAAACTAACAAATAACCACAATATTAACTAAGAAAAAATATTCCCAATATTGTAAAAACATTACTTGTGAGAGGGTGTTGTTAAGATGAGTATTGTGTGAGAGAGGGTGTTGTTAAGATGAGTATTGTGTGAGAGTTGAGGAAAGCTGTGAGTGAGTGAAGAAGTGTGAGCTGAAGAGAGGGTGTGAGAGTTGAAGGGACTGAGTGAGACAGGTAAGGGGAAAAAAGGGTCCCAACTGGGACCCACATGCGACACGTGGAGGGGTGGTGGCCATTCATGAAAATCGAGTCCAGTAGTGTCGATTTCCATTAATAGAAATCGAGTCTAAATTACTCGATTTATATATCCACGTGGCCAAAAGAGCTTGAAAAGTAGTGGTGGGACTAGACAAGGAACTCAGGTCCAGTGGACTCGATTTCCATAACTGAAACTTGAGTCCAGTGGACTCGATTTTAGTGGCTATCCTACGTGGACAATTCCACCTCAGCTTGTGGCACAACGGGAAATCGAGTACATAATACTCGATTTATGCTCAAAATCGACACTAACATGCTCGAATTGTTAGATTGCAAAATTGTTTCAAAAGTTTGCTAACTAACAAAATAGTTTGTCTTTTATAGTTATTTTGGAAAAAATGCCATTGCCTCAGAGTTTTTAATGGGATATCTGGGATCTACATTTCAGATAAATCAAAAATCTTCAAATTGTTAGTTAGCACCAGGAAAAAAAAGAAAAAAAAAAGAAAAAAGAAAAGAAAAAAAAGATCTAAAAATTGTCTTATAAAATATAGAAACATTTCAAATTCACTTACCTATTTTTTTTGAAACAAGGAACACGTTTTTTGGTTTTTCCAATTCCAAAGTGATCCCTACCAGTACAATTATTATTAAGTAGTAAGTTGCCTATGCGATGTATGGATAATATTTTCTGAACATATATTATAACATAATTATTATAGAACTTTGTTAGTAATGAGTTTATCATAAGAAGTAACAATTATAAATTGCACACACATATCCATTATAATTATTCAATTCAATTAATGAGAAATAAAAAAAACAACTTTAAAGGAATACTGTAGAATAAAAGTTGATATAAAATGTATCTTTCTTTTTCCCTTAAATTTAAAACAAAATACGCATCTCGAACACACACAATCAATCACATCCTTTACAAAACCCATAAGTCCACAACATCCAACTTTAACATCAAAATCGTAATTGCCGTTGTCACTCAATATAAAATGCAAGTCCTCTTACTTAGTTGTAGCTAACTCATATGGGTTCAATTAGATTGGAAAATAATGTTGGAGCAAGGTAGGTGTTGTCGAAAGATTGAAGGTAAATAACATTGTTTTTTGTCATGTATATTTGACGTATGATAGTATGAAGGGCTATGGGTAGGTATATAATGAAGTAGAAGTGCAAGAGATGAAAATAGTGAATTGAAACGCAAAGAATTTTGTATATATATGTATGAGGGAGGAAAAGTCTTGAAACATTAAACCAAAGAAAATAGAGAATACTTATTTTTTTAATATGAAAAGATTTGAAACATTGAACCAAATGAAAAAAAAAAATCAATATTTAATTTATTATATATATATAAAAATAAAGACACACATATATGCTTTTTTTTTCTTTTTTCTTTTTTTGAGGTTGGTAGGTTTCTTGCATCTATTGCTTAGTTCATCTTGGCACTTTATTAGACTTGCTATTCACATGTAAAAGGAAGGATTTAATAAAAGAGAAAGCTAGAGCTACTTTTCAGGGCTGCCAATATATATATAAAATGGAAAAACAAGATTCTAAAAAAAAAAAAAAAAAAAATGGAAAAACAAAACAAAGTAAAAAATTTTAAAAAGAAAAATAAGCTAAGTTTGGACAAATCTATATTAATCAAAAATATGTTTTTACATCCTTATAAAATCACTGCTACAAAAAAGAGGCAAAAGCCTTTTCTTTTTCATTTTTTGGATTGACACCCACTTTTAAAAATTAACACCCTCGCTGGATCTCTTTTCCTCCCTTTCACTTTATCTCACTCTAACCCCCTTCTCTAGAAAAATTCAAATGACATAAATTGAAACTAGTTAATATTTCTTGCTACAATTTCTTCACATTCTCCACTATTCAAGGGAAAAATTTTTCATGGTCTCCACTTTTCGTATTATTCTTCCTTTTAGTTATGGGCCTACTCCGATGCAAACTGGGCTTGTCCCTATTGACCATTGTTTTACAACTAGCTACTATTTATTGCTTATCTCCTCCCTCATATCTTGGCTTAGTGAAAAACAATCTGTTGTAGTCTATTCAAGAGTTGAGTACCGAGCTCTTACTGATACTACTTTTGAGCTTTTGTGGCTTTGCTGGCTCTTTGGGGACATGACTCCCCAGACCCCGACTACTCTTATTCACTACAATAATCAGAATGCTATTCATATTGCTCATAATGATGTCTTCCACGACTATACATATTAAACACATTAAGATTGAATGTCACTTCATCCATCATCATCATTAGTAGGGTAGCCTTCATTTGCACTCAGTTTCCTCTAAAAACCAATTTGTTAGCATTTTCACTAGGACTTATTTGCCCAGTCGTTTTCATGATCTCATCTTCAAACTCAAGTTTGTCTTCCACCTCACCACCTCAAGTTTGAGATGAATGTTAATATATTAGCACATGTTTAAATCTTTAAGACATTAATTATCCTTGATCTTAGCCTAATCAAGGGCTACACATATGTCAACTAAAATCAAGGAACCTGAATTGTCCCTGACCATAGCATACTTAAGGGCTCCCCATAGGTCAAATACTGTGTATATATTCACATTTGTACAACACTCCTGATATACGTGAAAACAGAGATTATTCAAAACTTTTCCACTAGTTCTTTCTTTGTCCTCTGTATTCAACTATAGGAATGGAATTCAGTGTTTTTAGTTTACTTGTAGGTCAACACGTACTTTATCAGGGCTTATACAAGATTTAGAACAAACAAACCACAATTGAATTTAGGAAGATCTACTTAAATGCTAGAGTAGTTCCACCACCACAGCTAGCTTTTCTGACTGTGTACCAAAATGGCATTCACTCCGGGACTATATTCTAATCTATCAAGCCTGGGTTGCTGAAATAATTACAGCCACAAAGAAAATTGCCAAGCCAAATAGACCAAAGTGATCCCATAGGCTGCACTTTTTAGACTGCTTGAAGGTGTAGAGTTGTGTGAGGAAGAACCTGATAGAGAACTCAAATTATAAAATTAAATTAAGAAAAAGAAAAAAAAAAGTTCAAATCTAATTTCAACATTTTATTTACACGACTTGTATTCAAACACCGGTTATAAAAAAAAAATTTCAAATAAAACATGTAACTATAACTAAGATTAAAAGCAATTCAAAAGATTAGAACATTTCTACTAATTGTGAGTTCTTAGGCCCAAAATTTCAAATTTCCTGTGAATCAAAAACCTAAGTTGATCATCGCAGAAATTCACAATTATTTGTACTTGAAAGCAAGGGAGAAAGGTCCAAAAAATATGTACTTCACTGGCATCCAACTAGTAATAAAGAAAATCTGGGGACTTACCATTGGTGGAAGATCCAGGCGGGGGTGCAATTGTAATAAAAGAGAAAACAAAAAAAAAAAGTGTCAGATGAAACAACCATAACATGCTTATAATATTAGCCAAAAAAACTTACCATATAATCTAAAAAGAATTGATGTACAATTTAGGCCTTCGATGAGGTCATCTTCAACATCCTCTCAAAAAAAAAAAAAAAAGTCATCTTCAACATTATACTCTAATTACATTGATCCCATGTTAATCCTTTTGGACCTTTCCCAATTGCCCAAACTATTCATCTATGAATTAGCCTTTTTAACTAGTTCACTCACCAATTGATGAAAAAGCAGTAAGCAAATTTGAATAGTGAAGAAAGTTGGGAAAGGAAATACTATCAAAATAATCGTAAACAGCATTTGGAGAAGCCTATCATTGAAAAGCCCACTGAAACCTATAAATTCTATCACGGTTTTTCAAACAGGTTGATCAGCTAAAGGACATGTACAACAAGGATTTGAGAGAAAAATAATTTGGTAACAGTTCTTTCTTTTTACTTTTTAATTTTTAGTTATTTACAATATATATATATATATATATATATTATAATGAAAAAAAAAAAATTTATAATTTAATAATTACAAAGGGATGGAAAGTTTGGACCTTGGATGTTTTTCTAAGAAGTTCCAACTAATTGAGTTACAAAGATGTCAGCTATGTACAAGTTTTTAAAGTCCTACTTTCTATATTTACAAGATTAAAATTTGCCATCTCCCAACTATATACAGCTATACTTAAAACAACATTCCACAAATAAGTTTTTAACAAAAAGCTTTGCATTTTAATCCCTAATGGAATGTAGAATATATCAAAAAAGAAAAACAGAAACCCGAGATCTAGGATCGAGAGTAAAAAAGGCATGTGCATTCAAATTCGCAATATTGTATAGAATAGACCGTAGTAAAAATAAAATAAATTCACTTTTGTTGTGCCACATCAGTGGCTTAATCAATCACTTATTTTCGACACTTTCTCTCATCTTACAATTACACCTCTTCTAACATTTTCCTATCACTTTTATCTTTTTATTTCCCTATTACTCTATATTGTAACATAACAATTCCTCCTCCCATCATCCTTCATTTATTCTAACTATTCTTCTCACTATTTTATTTACTATAAAAATTGCAATTTTTTTTTTCCCATTCAATCCATATTTTGCCCACAAAAAAGGTAAATACTCTCTCTCTCTCTCTCTCTCTCTACTTTTGGTAGATTTTTAATTTTTTATTGCATCTTTGTTTTAGGTTGATGAATTTTTGTGTTGAACTCTACTTTGGTATGATGCGATTTGGTTGTGTTTTAATTTGGTATCTTTTTTATTTTCTTCTCTTTAATTGATAAATGTTATCCTATGACATTATATAATATATAATGCTATTTTATTATATTGCATCACTTGGATTATTTGGTGTTTATAACTATACATTTTTGAGTTAATTTTTAGATATTTTAGAAGTGAGAATTTGAGTTTATATCAAAATACTATCTAGATATCTATGTATTTGAATGTTCCTTTCAATTATTTGAGTAATATAAATTCTAGATATGTGATGAGATTTGATTATTATGATAATCTCCTTAAGAGAACAAAAATATTTTTTTTTTTATATAATAAGAGAATGAGAAATCTGAATCATTAATTTGAAACATAAAAAAGTTTTGTTTTACAAAAAAAAAAAAAAAAAAAAAAAAAAAAAAAAAAAAAAGAACATAACACACTATACCAAATGTTTGAAGAATATAGATTGCTTCCAAAAAGAATCAATCAAACACACCCAATTTTCTAAAAAATAAAAATAAAAAACTTCCAAAATAATAGAATGGTCTATTTGTAGACATAAAGAAATGGAAAAACTTTTTAAAATAGTTCAATTGTTAAGAAGAAGAAATTATCTTCAATAAATTTTAGAAAATAAATTATACGTTATACCATATTACAAAATAATTATATTTTTCATGCATCGCGTGGACCTGTAACTAATTACTCCTTAAAAAATCATGCATAATGAGAGAAAATTAAGGATGATCGTTTTGTGCCAATCTCAATATTTGACTATCTAGTGTTAAACTTCACATGCAGTTCAGAAAATAAATATGTGAAATAGGAATCCGATACTTGATTAACTAAATCTCAACTGGGAGAAGATCAAACATTAAAATTCCATTAAAAACTTTTACGAATGACATCAATCAATCAAGCCTAGAATTTCATAGCTTTCATCCTAAATTTAGGCTAAAAGAGAGAAAGTAAAAGAAAAACATAATAGCTTTATAAGAGACTGTAAAAACAATAAATTTAAAGACACAGAAAGTTTAGGGATGCAGTAAATCTTAAAAAAAAAAAATTGCCTATTCATGATACATGAAAGATTTGTCATTATGGCAAATTATGGCCATAAAAAATTGAACCTCTATGAAACCAATTCAAAATTTCTAACAAAAGATTCAGATCCATAAGTTGAGACCCATAAGTAATTGATACTGACCAGTTCAGATCGATCCATAGTTTAATGAGTTACATCTATTACTTTCCAAATTCATGTTCAATGGTAAAATTTGGAACAAATCTTTTGGATTTTGTGACACCAGAAACTTTAAAATATTAGAAAATTATGGTGATGATGACGACAAATAATAGCAGGCAAGCATTTGATGACACAGTGTATATACATGATTAAACGCACAATCATCTTATTAAAAAAATCAACCAAAAAAATTAAATGATATCAAAACTAAATATTCAAATAAAAACAAATCAATTTATATGTCATAATCAAGCAGCTAAAAATCTTGTAATTCAATTGACACATTATATTATTTTTAACAAAAGCATCCAAAGTTCAAAATTTTCACACCAACTATTGATGTATAAAATATAAAAATAAAAACCCACAAAGCACATCAATAATTCAAATGCAAGCCACTCTAACCCAGGAAATAAAACCTAATACCACCAAATAACCATATAAAACTGAATTCTAATTAAGCAGAACTAAAAACAAAAACAAAAAAAAAAAGAGAGAAGAAGATCTGAAAAACCTTTGCATACTGACTGCGTAAGATTAATACCGCAGTCCTTACGAAGCTTCATGAGCTCCACCGGGGTAGTGTTGAAACTCTTCAAGACGTCGGTATGGGCTAATATGTCGCAGAGGCACTTGAGATCATGGGTGATTGTCTCCTTCAATTGCTCACAGCATATTGCCGGTGCAATATAGGAGCTCTTCAAGTATGGTTGACAAGGAGCGAGGTTCTGCAAGCATGGGAATGATTCAACACCCCCTGAAGCTGCCGGCCCAAACATGTCGGAAGTTATTTGAGAGAAACCCACAAAAAACCACGAAGAGAACAAAACAAGCAATGTTAAAATATGCTGTTTGTTGGAAGCCATGATGTTAATTTTAATGAGAACACAAACAAGGGAGGGTTTCTATATGTAAAGAGCATTGAATACATGGATGGAAACCGCAACTCTCTATGTAGGTTTTAAGATGTAGTCTCTCTTATAAAACAATTTCACAAGCCTAAGGGCAGGCATAACCGCATAAGCCGTAACTCTTTAAAGTTTGTTACTTAGATTTTGTTATGAAATTGTTATGAAAACATTGTGGCCGTAGCTTTATTCGGAATTTAAATATTTGTTTTGGAAGTTACTCCTACATCCTACTCTGTCTCTGTCTCCATTAAATGACCATTTTTTTTTTTTTTCTGAGGAAAATTATTCAATACTTAGTGATGTGGGAATGAAAATCTTTAATCCCCTATTTCGTGTTCCACTTCATACTTCACTAATTGTAGTATACATGTACGTGATTTTTGTCCAATTATTTTATTAGTAAAGTTGGACTCATTGTGATGGTGACATGTATCTATTTTTGATCACATGTTATCATTGCAACGGGTTTAGTACATTGAAGGTACTGGTCTTAAGTTTTACCCTATATATTAGCATGAATCTTAGCTATAATTATAATTTAAGATTTTGTAAAGTGACACATTTTTTAAGAGGCAACTAGATTCTCTTCATTTAACATTTCACCCCACCAAAATCAAAAGTTTGCATGTATTAATTAATAGACAAAGTTTAGCTACAAAATTAGTTAATAAAAGAAACATTACTACATATTTTGAAAATCTAATCATTAAATTGTATGTTTTTTACGCTCTTAATATACATGTCAAATTTTGTGTCAATCGAATATTATTTACTATATGATCTATTAGCTTATATTTTATACATAATTTTAAACTACAAAAACTTGCAATTTGAACAATTTATTAATGACATAGCTATTGATCTTTAATTTTCTGGAAATTTTGCAAGCATAAAGGATATAAGAAGAAGATATAATCCAATGATGGATTTATCAAAATTCACCTCAAATAAAAAGATATTAAGCAAGGTTGTAGCCTATAGCTACAACCAATATTGTAGCTAAACTTTGTCCTTAATTAATTGCCATGTGTTAATTAGTCAAATGCATTGATTCTCATGTATTCATTCTTTACTAGTATTTAGCCCTTGCATTGCATGAATGTTTTTATAATTTGTTTCCCAATTATTATTATTATCATTATTGTAGGGAGTGGAACAATCACATCCCGAACCTGAAGCCCAAGGAGCAGCTGGGCTACGGGAAAGAGTAGGGCCTGACCTATGTCCAGAAGGGGAGCTCGGTGGATAATGCACCATGCGAGGAGAATAGTAGGGTCATCCCAAGCATCACGGGAAAAATGAGTGATGCAAAAGATTAGTTCCCGTGGAGACGATAAGGAGCAACTTTACCTAAGGTGCGGGATGTAGGTGGTCCACGTGTGATCACCAGAAGATTCCTGGAACCACGGGAAGGTTTAGGAACATGCAAGAAGGTTGAAGATCTTTACTTCCGCGTCAGTGATGAGGTTCTTATCTCATCTCTGCCACATTAAATGCAAGTGAGATAGCCTGAACAGTAGCATCAACCCCCAAAAATCAGAGTTCCAGGATAAGGGAGAGGAGGAATCCGATAAAGTGAAGAAAAATATCCCTGAGGTTCTGGTAAGCAATATGACAGCTGTAATGATAAGAGTAAGGATTGAAGCTATAAAAGGAAAGGGGAGGTAAAGTAAGGAGGATCAGAAAAATCTACTTGGGGAGAGAAATAGAAAGAGAAAAAGAGTAACACTAAGCGTGTCACCATGGGAGCAGTACATTTTCCTATATTAACACCTATAGTTGTAATTGTTAGAGGAATGGTAAGAGAAATCCACTGTTTGTGTTTCCCATTATAGAGTGTTTATTCCTTGTTGTTTATTTATATTTAATTTGTGTAAACTATTATTGTAGAGTTCCGAGGTGAGCTCCTCAGGGGCTAAATTCTGTGTCCCTACAATCATTATTATTATTATTATTATTATAAAAATAATAATAAGTAGAAGTAACAATTGTAAATAACTAAAACATAATTATAATCAAGGATTTATTTTAAAAAATATTATAATCAAGGAAAGCAAGATGGTTTGAGAAAAGCATGTGTGTCATCAATTCATGTATCCTCATATTTCACATTTAAAAAATAATTACACATTTCTAGTTTCATTGTAAATAATTTTTTTTTTTTTACTTGAACTACCCAAAAAAAAAAAAAAAATAGATTTTATATTTTTATGTAATTACTATTATTATTATTATTATTATTATTATTATTATTATTATTATTTGGACTACCAAAAGTATTTATGGGAAGAAATTAATTGGTTCCACGATTGTTGTCTCATGGAATATAATATAATAATTCAAATGATAATGAATAATTGAAGATAGGATTTTGAGTCTTTTGAAAGATGTATAATTCTTTTTCAGAATACATGTGTATAATTAGATATTTTATATACAACTTTCCATGGTGTAACCAGTAAATAAACCAATGAGTAAAATCAACCAATAACCATTCATTTCTTTCTCATACATAATTTGTGGGCATATAGAAAGCAAAATTTTAATAAACCAGGGACTGCTACCTACAATGGAAATTTGGTAAACCAACAAAAATAAAAAGTAAACATCATGCAGATAGCATCAATAACTAAATAGTACAAATTTTGTACCTGAGCATGATCACTGAAAATGTTCCACTTTGATTTTGTTTAATGAATTCCAATCTGCACTCTAATTTCTTTGATTGAGCAAAGGCATGAAACTTAATAAATAGAAAGGACAACATTGCAAAGACAAATAGGTAAACACGTACGAAGGAAAGAACTTTGAATAATAGATATTAAAAAAAATAAATAAATAAATAAAAAAAAGGAACAAAAAACCCTTTGTGGAGCAATTGGAGATCTTCCTCTTCGCTTTCACGATGAGGATAATGATCACTTTCATCATAAGGTTATGGCACAATTTTAGCCATTGATGCGGTATAACATTTGTTAATTAATGTATTCTTTTCAAAGCCAAGCCTAAACCATTTCGTCAAACACTTTGAGAAAGATGAAACTGATTTCCATTAGCTCATGTTAGGGTCATATTTTCTATGTAATTGACTAATTGTATGGGGGTTGGTCCCGGGGTCGTTGGGCCTTAGGCCTTGAACTAGAGATACAACACCTGACCCCCTCCCCATTGAACTTAAGACCTTGATCCAGACACCCCCTTGAGGCTCACCGTGAGCCCAATAAACATAACGGGACCATTGAACCCTGAACGTCAAAGGCGAACCGCTCCTGACCAAACTTATCTTGACCGGGTTTGTGGTTGCTCGGCAGAATGATGACTCATCTTCCTGGTATTGTCTTAGGAAATATTGCTGTCGAGCAAGCTTTATGGAGGTGGGAACCAGTTCCAAGGCCACTACCACCTCACCCACTTAAACATCCACCTAAAGGCAATGGAATTGGACCTTCATTCGCACTAATAAAGGGAAGTAATCATAACACCCCTACTTATCTGAAACTATAAATAGGGGATTAAGGGAGAAAAAGGGGGTTGGCAATTCTGTGAAGAATACTAAGAGAAGAAATAAACACTCAGAGAGAGCAAAGGAGCGATTCTGTGAGGAAGAGAGAAAGGCTTGAGGAGATAGGAGTGTATTTGGGTCTGCCGAGCATAGAACCACCCACAATAGGAAACCTAAAAGCCCACTAAACAAATAGATTGTGAGCCTAAGTAGAGGTTAAGCCCAATAGCCATATATTTTGGGTATGCACAATTGGCGCCGTCTGCGGGGATCTCCTACATAGCTGTGGTTCCGTTAAGACATGCACAGGAAAATTTTTGAGGGTTAACTAGGGAGTTATGCTAAAAGTGGCTTAGGGAGGTCTTCACGGGGATCCACGTGGTGGGAAAGAAGGCAGAAAAGGCGCGAAGATAGGGAGCATGATGAGGAAAGGCAGTCTGGCCTCGGAGAAGGGTCATTTCAAACGTATCGGACAATGACTGGTGCCTCGGGACATAATCGTTTTGACAGAAGGGATGAAGAGCTTGAGCGAAGGGACAAGGAACTAGAGTGCCTACAAAGGTTGGTAAGGGATTTGGAGTTGCAAGCGAGAGGTAGGCTTCAAAGAAGGGACCACGGGGAGCGAAGAGAAAGGTCGGCTAGTGTCGGGGATCACCATGGAGTAGGGTCCCCTCAATCCGGGTCTCATCGGCACCGGGATTGCTCATGGGAATATGCAGACCGGAACTCGATATCCCCGGAGGAGAGGCGACCTCGGAATGCGGCCATGGACGTTATGAGCCGTGCATTATGCCGAGCTGCCCAATCACCATTCTCGAGGGACATTGAGAGGGCACCTATGCCGAGCAAATTTACACGGCCGCCATTCAATTCTTACGATGGAAAGACGGACCCGGTAGAACATGTAAGCCATTATATTCAAATGATGTCTTTGCACACTCATAACGATGCACTGATGTGTAAAGTGTTTCCCTCGAGCCTCGGCCCCACTGCTTTGAGATGGTTTAATGGGTTAAGGAAGGGCTCGATTCACATTTTTTTCGAATTGATTCAAGAGTTTGGTGTACGATTCATGACCTGCAGTCGAGTTCCACAGCCCGTGGATGCGTTGCTTTCAATGAAAATGGGGGCTGGGGAAACCCTCCGCAGCTACGCTAGTCGATACTGGGGACTGTACAATGAGATTGGCGAAGGTAATGAAAAGATCGCGGCGAGTACTTTTCGGATGGGGTTGCCCGAGGTTTCCGTACTACGAGAATCGTTGATGAGGAGGCCTCCCGAGGATATAAGGCAGTTGATGAGGCGTATCGAGGAATATAAATGGTTGGAAGATGATCGGTTACAGAATAACGGCAAAGCCCTGGTCATAAATCATCCTCAGCATATTGGTTTCCAATCCAAGCCCCGGAAGGATTTAAGGATTCAAGAGCCAGGGCCACAAATGGAAAAGGTGAATGTGGCCTTCAAGGAACTGGTGCACAGGATTGTGGATCGAATCAAGAATGAACCATATTTTCGGTGGCCGAATAAGATGGGAGGAGACTCGTCCAGGAGAAACCAAAACTTGTATTGTACTTACCATGGAGATAGGGGGCATACCACTAAGCAGTGTAGGGTGTTAAAGGATCATCTAGAGCAGTTGGTGAAGGCAGGGTACCTGAGGGAATTTGTGACGAATCTGAGGAATCAAGAAGCTGGGCAGGGCGCACGGCCGTGAGGGAATCCTCTCCCACCCTCATTGGGAGTGATAGAAGTCATCCATGCAGCTTCAAGAGACCTAAGAGTCTAGGAGAAGGGGGGTACTGGTTGTAGCACCAGGGGGAAGTTGCACAGGTGAGCAACCCTTCGAGAAAAAGTTGAAGTATACTCGGGAGCCCATTGCTTTTAACGACGATGATCTAGAAGGCATAATTCAACCGCACGACGATGCTTTGGTAGTTACAGCCCGGATAAATGGCTTCATAGTAAAGAGGGTACTGATAGATCAGGGGAGTGGCGCTGAGGTGATGTATCCCAACCTGTACAGGGGGTTTGGCTTGAAAAAGGAAGACCTATCCAAGTATGACACGCCCTTGATGGGGTTTGATGGCCGAATGGTGATCCCAGAAGGGCAGATTTCACTTCTCGTGAACATCGAGGGTAAGGAGATGATGGTAACATTCATAGTGGTCGCCTCGTTTTCTCCGTACATGGCGATTCTTGGAAGGCCATGGATTCACGCAATGGGGGCAATACCATCCACCCTGTATGTGAAGGTCAAGTTCCGCACCGAGCAAGGTATTGTTGTGGTAAGAGGTAATCAGCAAGTGGCCAGGCAGTGCTTGGTAGCCGTGGTTGACCAGGGAGCTAAGCCAAATGAGTTAACTGAGGAGACTCCCTTGTAATAATTACAGGAGCCCCAAGGCGAGGTAGGGGCTAACCGTGCCGAGGATTTAGTGAAAGTAAGGATATTAGCGGATGATGACAGGAATTTTCTGATAGGATCAAGTGTAGCCGAGGAAGAGAGGGTAGAGATGTTGCTGTTTCTTGTACAAAATATAGACATGTTTGCTTGGAACCCGTATGAGGTGCCCGGGGTGGACCCTGAGTTCATAGTTCCCAAGCTTAATGTGGATCCGTTTTACCCTCCCAAAAAGCAGAAGCCGAGGAGATTAGCTAAGGAGCATGTTAAAGCCATCAGGCAAGAGGTTAAGTAACTGAAGGAAGCTGGAGCTATAAAGGAGATATTTTTCCCGAGGTGGCTTGCAAATACCGTAGTGGTAAAAAAGAAGAATGGCAAATGAAGGGTCTGTGTTGACTTTACCGATCTGAACTGAGCATGTTCGAAGGACCCGTTTCCTATGCCAAAGATTGATCAACTGGTAGATGCCACTTATGGGCACCCGAGGATGAGTTTTCTTGACACTTTTCAGGGTTATCATCAGATCACCTTGGCTGCAGAGGACCAGGAGAAGACGGCGTTTATCTCACCCGGCGCTAACTACCATTATACTGTGATGCCATTTGGGTTGAAGAATGCTGGTGCCACATATCAACGGATGATGACTAGAATGTTTAGAGATAAGATTGGGCGCACCGTCGAGGTCTACATCGATGATATGGTGGTAAAGAGCAAGCAGAAAATGCAGCATATTGGCGACCTCAAAGAAGTGTTCGAAGTACTTCGATGGTACAAACTGCGACTCAATGCCGAGAACTGTGCTTTCGGAGTGGGGGATGGCAAGTTCCTGGGGTATTTGATCACTAACCGAGGAATATAGGTCAACCCCGACGAGATTGAAGCAGTGAAATGCCTTAAACCGTCGAGAAATCCAATGGAAGTTCAAGTACTAACCGGCATGTTAACTGCCCTTAATCGGTTCATTTCCAAGTTTGCCGACCGTTGCCGACCATTTTACCAGCTTTTAAAGAAGTGGAAGGGATTCCAATGGAGTGAAGAGTGTAAGAGAGCCTTTCAGGAACTGAAAGAATATCTGGTGTGGGCACCAATGTTGACAACCCCAGAGTCTAGGGAGGATTTATTCATGTATCTCTCAGTATCCGAGCACGCCATAAGTGCCATGCTTCTGAGAGACCAAGGAGTACAACAACCAGTTTACTACATCAGTAAAACCCTAGTTGATGTCGAGACAAGATATTTGTCATTGGAGAAGTTGGTGCTAGCGCTAGTGCATGCTATGTGGAAGTTACCCCATTACTTTCAAGCTCACACCGTTTACGTGTTGACCGAATACCCCCTGCAGCCATTGTTGAAAAGATCTGATTTCACGGGAAGAGTAGCAAAGTGGGGAACTCGACTGGGTTCTTTTGATATTAGGTATAGGCCAAAGAGCTCAGTGAAAGGCTAGGTCCTAGTTGATTTTGTTGCGGAGTTTCCCCCGAGAGGGGGGAAGGAGATGGTCTGCCCTGGAGAGGTAATCCCGTGGAAGGTATTTGTGGACAGTGCATCCAGCACGTTAGGAGCCGGGGTTGGGATCGTAGTCATCACCTCGGAAGGAATAAAGTTGGAACATTCCTTTAGGTTAGGCCTTAAGGCCTCCAACAACGAAGCTGAATATGAGGCCTTGCTGGCCGGGTTGAGAGTTGAATCAGACTTGGGTGCTAAGGAGGTAGAAGTCTATTCAGATTCTCGGTTGGTGGTCAATCAGGTACAAGGAAGGTTTGAGGCCAAGGATCCCCAGATGATGGAGTACTTACGGCTGGTGAAGCAAACTATGGACCACTTTCTAAGCGTCAAAGTGGTTCAAGTGGCAAGGAGGCAGAACCGGCACGTTGACTCGTTGGCCACATTGGCATTATCATCAATCAAGGGAATTCCTCGATTAATAAAAGTGGAGTTGGTAGCAGAACCAAGTATCAGTGCAGGAGTAGGTGTCTCACTAGTGGCAATAGTTGAGCCCTGTTGGATGGATCTGATCATCAACTTCTTAGCCGAGGACCGTGTGCCGGATGACGAGAAGGAAGCAGAAAAAGTACGCCGAACAGCTGCTCGATATTGGTTGTTTGTCGATCGTAAGCTATATCGAAGATCTTTTGGCGAGCCTTACTTGCAGTGGTTACACCCCAGCAAGGTTGAGGAACTACTGGCCGAGCTACGTGACAGGGTGTGCGGCAGTCACGTGGGGTGACATTCGTTAGCTCACCGTGCAATGACCCAAGAATTTTGGTAGCTGCAAATGCAGAAGGATGCTAACGAGTATGCGTGGAAATGTGAGCAATGTCAGAGGCACGCCCCTATGATCCACCAACCGACAGGGAACTTGAATCCCATTAGTATCCCTTGGCCCTTCGCACAGTATGGGCTAGATATCGTTGGTCCATTCCCCCGGGCGACAGGAAATCGGAGGTTCTTCCTAGTGGTCGTGGATTACTTCACCAAATGGGCAGAAGTAGAGGCATTGGCGAACATTCAGGACATGGATGTGAAGAAGTTTATGGGGGAATATAGTGACAAGATTTGGGGTACTGAAGTCCCTAGTGTCAGATAACGGGTTACAGTTTGATAGCAAAGCTTTTTACGAGTTTTGTGGCAGCCTTGGTATCACAAATCGGTATTCCACCCCAGCATACCCATAGAGCAACGGCCAAGCTGAGGCCACTAACAAGGCCATTGTGAACGGGTTGAAGAGGAGGTTAGAAGGTGCCAAAGGCAGGTGGGCAGACGAGTTGCCCAGTGTTTTGTGGGCGTACCGAACTACTCCGAGAAGGTCTACGGGAGAAACCCCGTTCTCCCTAACATATGGAGTAGAAGTAGTCATACCGGCAGAAGTGAACTTGTGCAGTGCCCAGGTTTCAGGATTCAGTCTCGTCGAGAATTCAGAGTTGATGCTGAAATAGTTGAACCTGTTGGAGGAACGCCGGGAATCAGTAACTATACGGCTGGCAGAATATCAACAAAAACTTGCCTGAGATACAACAGGGATGTGAGGAAAAGGGAGTTTGGAGTGGGAGATCTGGTACTTCGGAAGGTAGTGGGGAATACAGGAGACGTCAACGCAGGGAAGTTAGCGCTAACTTGGGAGGGACCATATAGAGTCGTCGCCATTGCAGGCGCAAGGGCATATTACTTGGAGGATTTGGACGAAAAACCACTTCCCCGGCCATGGAATGCCTACAACCTGAAGAAATTCTACCATTGAGTATCAGTACACGGGGGTACATATTGAATGTAATGTTATATGTGCATATTGTTAATTAATACAAAAGCGAGATTTATCCATGCAGGTGTATTTGTACTTATGATTTTATCGTTGTTAACTCATTAGCTCCGGTTAACACACACGGGGAAATTTCATACAAACTTTTCTAAGGACAAAAACCTGTTCCCGGTTCGATTTTTATCGCCAAGCAGGTGGAAACCTTACGCTGAATTTTTCTAAGGACAGAAACCTATTCTTGGTTCGATTTTCATCGCCGGTTCCCAGTTCGATTTTCATCACCGAGCAGGTGGAAACCTTACGTTGAATTTTTCTAAGGACAGAAGCCTGTTCCTGGTTCGATTTTCATCACCGAGCAGGTAGAAACCTTACGCTGAATTTTTCTAAGGACAGAAACCTGCTTCCCGGTTCGATCATAATCGCTGGGTAGGTTGAAACCTAATCTTAAAATTTTATCCAAGGGCAAAAGACCAGCTCTCGGACGGACGGGAACCTTACATTGAGCTATTCTAAGAATAGAAACAAGCTCTCCAGCTCTATTCTAGTCGTTGGGAACATAGGGAGTACATCAAAATATTTAAGGAGGGCTAAAGCCATTATCTCGGACACAACCCAAATCACAGGGAAGGTAATAACCCTACATTTTTCTAAAGAGTCAACATGTGTCAAATTTAGTAATTATCGCCGAGGAGTCAATTCTTTCTAAATACAGGTGACCTATTCCAGGCTAGGCCCAGGAGTAAACTACCCGGTCATCTGGAATATATATATAAAAAGAGAAAGACAATCAAAGAACATGCCCGAAAGAATAACTTAGTAGCAAATGTTCATAAACACAATTAAAACAAACAAATAAAGTTTAAACCAATGTTTAGTCGCCACAACCCGGCAACTATGGGGAAATAAAACTTAGCAAAATAAAAGTTAAACCATTGTTCCGTCACCATAGCTTGGTGACTCTAGGCAAACCAAACAAATAAAGGAAAAGTAAACGCTGATAAAAAAATATAAAAACTAGTAAAAAACATAAGTATCAAACGGCAGGATCGGCGAACTGCGACAATGCAAAATCATCGGCAGGCTCTGTTGGCGGTTCCTCGATTGGCTGATCAGACTGGAGTTGCTGGGCCTGTACGTTTACGATAGCGTTAAGAGTACTAGTGACCTCAAGGTCCACCATCTCCACGTGCGTATCAATTGCTCGCACCAGCTCCCTCATGCTGGGGGTGTCCTCCTCGTCGGCAGTGATGGCTTGACTCTGGACGGGGGGAGAGGGATCCGGATAGGGAATTTGCTCGAGGTTCCTTAGGGGAGAATCCTCAGCTACCCCCATCCCCTACAGGGTAGCCAACCACTCCTCTCCGAACCCATGGCGCCGGGCTTGGTGGATGATAGGCTCCACGGAGTTTTCGGCGTTCGCAAAGCCTTTGTCATACCACTTCTCCTCGCAGGCCTCCAAGGTTGCCTTCAGGGTAGTTATCTCTTCAACGTGGGCCAGACTTAAGCTTTTTGCCTCCGCTAATTTGAGCTCTGCACCCCCCAGCCTAGCTTCAGTATTGACCAGTTTCTTCTTAACCAACGGCCGGGCTTTTTTCGAGGATTGAGCCTTCTTTTCGGCAGCCTTGCCTTTCTCCTTTGTCCTGGCGTTAGTGATGTCTTTAAGTGCCTTTTCTTGTTCAGCATCCTCGGCGAGCTCCTTCAGCCTCTCGCCGATGATGTGCGTCAACTACGCGGACTGATAACACAAAATAATGAATATAAAGGGAAGAAGAGGAAAATTACCGCCACAGTGTGCCACTACAGTCGCCATGCTAACGAATCCTCGTCTCCATCTGAGAAAAATTGCACGTCCTCGGGTAGCAGAAGGCTATGCACCAAACTCTGGGCCACCCTCCCCCCATGGCCCTTATCCCAAGTCCTTATGCTGGCGGTCACTGGCAGAGGCCCATTGCCGAACTTAAAAGTTGGCTGCCAATTGACCATGGGTCGGGAGGAAGACGCCACATCAGCACCAACTTGAGTAGTTGGCCTGGAATCACCCACCAGCTTCCAGATCACGATCCCGCTAGATGGCCGGGGAGGAGTCTTAGAAGGTGCATCACTAAGGATCTGAGGCGGTTGATTGTCAACGCGCTGCTTCATTTTGGCGTAGCTGGCAGAGGGGGGGAGGAGGGGTGTGGCCCTTGCCCTGAGGCTGCTGAGGCTAGGTGGCAGGACGAGCGCCGAGCAGGAATCGTTCGACTGTCATTTTTCACTTTGTCACCATCTCGACGTCTAGCCCGACCTCGGCTGTTTCTGGTTCGGCTGGCTGGGCTGGAGCTTCTGGCTCTCCAACAGGTACGTGGACTTTTCGACTTTGAGACACACGCTCGGCTGACTCCTCTCTCATCAGTGCACGGTCCTCTGCGGTGGTATATCTGGGTCCAAGATCCTGAGCTTCACTAGTGGCCAATGAAGGCGGGAGAAAGTTGGTGTGCCGGATGTCAATATAAGAAAGGAGAGGGCTGTCTACTAACAATGCCTGGCTGAATGTTTGCCAGGTATAATATACCGGGTTAACGCCGAGTATCAAATGGGACGCTCGGAGTTGTCCGTTCGCGTGCACAAAAATTTCTGACCTAAGTACGAAGTTAAGATCTCTCACGTGTATGACTTGGAGATTTGGTTGGAACCTTTTTCCTTCTGCAACAAATCAACAAAAAGACCGATTAGTTTGTATGTAAGCAACTAAGTAAAAGATTCAAACTTAAAGCAAAAGAAGGTTCTCGGTACCGACCAACGTCACGCGGCGAAAATGGGCAAGGGAGTTCGTCGGTAAGCCAATTGCCACTCACCCGGAAAAATTCCCCCATCGAATTTCTGTTAGAATCGGGAAGGCATGATATCAGTCGTACCCGCATATCCCTAGTTTTTAAGTGATAGTCAGACCTAATGTTTTCGCACAGACTATACATGAAGTTAATATCATGGTGGTTTAACTGTAGACCAAATATCTGGTTTAACCTACTCACGCAACTCACCACTCGGTAAAAGTTGTGGGAGAGTTGGTCGGGACACAATCCATAAAATCTAAGGGTACCTATAATAAGAGGGTCCACGGGGAACCTAAACCCACCCTCAAGAATAGCCATTAAAGGGAAAAATACTGTGTTTAAACCAGAACGCCTATGGAGGTCGATATCACCCTCGTGACAGTAGGCGATATCAAAATCTCCGGGAACATTATAGGTTGCCCTAAAGCTAGCCAAGGATGCTTCAGAAGAAAGGAGGTAAGAATAGCCCATTCCTAAAGTCTAAGATCAAGGGGAGACTGAAAGAAAATGAAAGAGTAAAGAGGAAAGATAAAGAAGACTTATTGGGGACTCCAGGAAGTGATGATCTGGGCGGGAGGTTTTTTGCACAGGAAAACTACGCTCAAGAAGTGTGCTCGGCAGAGTGGGAACTGAAGAAGAGAGGATGCAAAAAGTGGTATGGGAAATCAAGAGAAGCTATTTATAAGGTTGGAAGCATTTAATGGAGGAAGAGGCAGGAAAACCTCTCTGATCCCTTATTGGTAACCCTCACACGCGTGGGTGCGGTTCACGAACCATCAGATGGTTCGCGAACCGTCAGGCCATAATTACTGACAAAAGTGACAGCCTGGCGCAGCACTTCTTTTAAAGCAACATTAATGGCCATTTTTCTTGTTAAACGGTTGACGATCGAGCTTTCCGAGGAGACAACAATATTCAAATAATCCTTGATTCGCTCTCGGTGGCCGGTCACAAATCAAGGGGGGGCTATTGTACGGGGGTTGGTCCCAGGGTCGTTGGGCCTTGGGCCCTGAACTAGAGATACAACACCTGACCCCCTCCCCCATTGAACTTAAGACCTTGATCCAGACACCCCCTTGAGGCTCACCGTGAGCCCAATAAACAAAACGGGACCATTTAGCCCTGAACGTCAAAGGCGAACCACTCTTAACCAAACTTATCTTGACCGGGTTTGTGGTTGCTCGGCAGAATGATGACTCATCTTCCTGGTATTGTCTTAGGAAATATCACTGCTGAGCAGGCTTTATGGAGGTGGGAACCAGTTCCAATGCCACTACCACCTCACCCACCTAAACACCCACCTAAAGGCAATGGAATTGGACCTTCATTTGCACTAATAAAGGGAAGTAATCATAACGCCCCCACTTATCTAAAGCTATAAATAGGGGGATTAAGGGAGAAAAATGGGGTTGGCAATTCTGGGAAGAATGCTAAGAGAAGAGAGTAAACACTCAAAGAGAGCAAATGAGCGATTCTGTGAGGAAGAGAGAAAGGCTTGAGGAGATAGGAGTGTATTTGGGTTTGCCGAGCATAGAACCACCTACAATAGGAAACCCAGAAGCCCACTAAACAAATAGATTGTGAGCCCAAGAAGAGGTTAAGCCCAATAGCCATATATTTTGGGTACGCACACTAATTTTTTGACAAAACGCGCTTTACTTATAAATTGGGTAGATCTAAGTTGGGTTTGATATATATTAAGTGATTGTATTAAAGACATGAATATTGATCAAAGAAACAAGTGAAGAAAAGCTGTTTTACTGAAACTCGACAGATAGCTCGATAGAAATCTGCTATCGAGATTTAATAGGCAGCTCGACACAACCTCGACACAAGCTTGATCTATCGAGCTTTAAGAATTTAAAATTTTCAGATCTGAATTTCAGCCCATGTTGATGTATTTGTTTAGGGTTTCTTTTCTCACAACCCTAGACATATATAAGACTTATTTTAAGAGCCGTCACACATGGATACAGAGACTAAGAGTTTATTTTTCTCTGTGAGAAGCTACTGCGTTTGTGCGCCATAGGGTTTTGTAACCAAGTACTTCTTGATCTTCATTGTTGATGAAGTGAAAAACTTTGCAGCCAACAACAATCATTCAAGTTGCCGGAATTAGTCACGTACTAGGATCCGTGCAAAAAGGTTAGTCACAGATTGGAAATTTGTGCAACATAGGAAAGAATGCTACTACAAGATAAAGTCCCATTAGGTATTGGAGCAAAGGTTCAGCTGTAAGTTAATATTTTGGGATAGGCCAGGGTAGTAGTAAGATTCCTTATACTTGTAACCGCTTGATTGTTGATTAGTGTATTCTTGGGAGTGATGACCTTAAAATCACTTGGTAGGGGGTTTTTGCCTTGCGAGAGGTTTTCCTCATTTGTCAACAAATCACCGTGTCAAATTTATTTTCTACTGCATTTAGTATTTTTGGTGATTTGTTGGTGCCTCCACGATTTGCATGCAATTTAACCTAATTCATCAACATGAGTAATTGAATTAATTAATCGAGGTCAAACTATCCTAACCCAACAGCTCATATAAGCAATCCACCAACAAAAAAATAGATTGACGAATTGGATTTCAAATTTGAGAGAGAGAGAGAGAGAGAGAGAGTTGATGCTTCACTTCAAGGCCAATGCAAAATAACAGCAGAAGACGATGGGAACTGCTTATTTTTCTAATTTTCAAGGCTTTGTTTTATTTACACAAAGAATTAAAAACCGAAAAGCAAAAAGAAACGAGCAGCCATTAGTTACACCAATGCCCAAAAAAAATGAATAGCTACGAGTTGCAAAGCGTAAAACACCAAGTGCAAATGAATTTCAAAACAAATAATGAAAGGTTGATCTAATAACTATAGTAATCTCTGCCTTAGGTTGTCCTGGTCTGGCAGGGGGTGGTGGACTCCTTAGGAATCACCACGGCAGATGGATTAAAGGGTTCTGCAGGGCTATAGGGTGGGCAAACAGCTTACATGTTGAGCTTTGGGCTGTAAGGGATGGCCTTTCCCTAGCATTCAACTCCAAATGCCTGAACTAGAGATAGAACTTGATGCTAAATCAGTGGTGCACCTCCTGAACAGCAACAGTGCCTTCCTTGCTGATTATGCCCCTTTGGTTGATGATTGCAGGAACTTAATGAACCAGATCCCCAGGTGGAAGCTAACTGCTTTAGGGAAGCATATGTATGTGCTGACCAACTTGCAAGAATGTCACTTCATTTCCAGCAGCCTTTTGTTATTTTAGACACTCCTCCTGTGGAGTTGTCCTCACTTATATTATATGACCTCACTGCTCTGATGTAATAGAGTATGTTCTAATATTGGCCCTAGGGCTATGTAGTTCTGCTTCCGTTATATATTCCTTATTAAAAAAAAAAAAATACAAAAGGACGTGTAATCTAATACGTGTAAGTCTGTAACTAATTATTTTGAAGTAATAATTTTTTTTTTTTTTGAGAAGATTGAAGTAGACTAAAAGAAATTAAAGGAATGGTAGAGGAGAAGTCATGCTAAACATTCTTGTATGGACCGTTAGATTAACAAAAGATGGCATATGTCATTATTATGTATATATATATATATATATATATAGATTCAAGTTACACCTGGTGTAACTCTAAGTAATGTTACACCATCCAATAATTTGTTATTAAATTCATATTTTGAGAATCTCACCATTGAATTACATGTTCTATATGTTCTTAACATGCATGCCAATTTTCATGCCAATCGGATGTAATTTATCATTCAATTTATAAACTCATATTTTATGCATTATTTTAAATTACAAAAACTCGAATTTAAACAATTGATTGATGACATTGCCATTGATCTTTGATCATCTTTAAATTTTGCAAGCATGGAGAGTATACGAAGATAATGTAATCTAAGGGTGAATTTGTCGAAATTCGCATCGAATTAAAAAATATTGAGTAGTGTAACATTGTTTAAAGTTACACCAGCTGTAACTTGAACCTAACCCATATATATATATATATAGATAGAGAGAGAGAGAGAGAGAGAGAGAGAGAGAGAGAGAGAGAGAGAGAGATCGGTTCAAGTTACACATTTTTTAGACCGTAGATTTCTAAAAGATCTGATGGTTAAAAGAAACATCATTAAATGTGATTGATTTCCACCTTATTACCTAATTAATACTAGCATTCTCTCTCTCCTTATTTATTGCTTTCTAGTTTCCACTAGATAATATTTTATTCCACACAACCTAACAAAACAAATAAAAAAAAATATCTATTTTCTTTGATTTCACAACAACTACCAATTAAAAACAAGAGTCAAATAAAAATAACTTTCAATTGCTCCTTGAAAAAACAAAAACAAAACAATACAAAACTTCAATTTTGAGCCTATCATACACTAAACAAGCAAACCTCCCACCTTTTCATCAACAAGCAATTGAAATTTTGAAAGGTAGAGCTTCTGGACTTGCTACTTCAACGCAGTCTTACCAAAAAAGAAAAAAAGAAAAAAATCATATATCACACCATATAATAATTGTGTAGGTTTTGTTAAAATTTTTAATTATGTAAATGTTTTTTGTTTATATTTATCTATTTAAACATTGATAATGTAGAATTCAATTAAAAAAAAAAAGTGATATTCTGTTTAGTGTATGATAGGCTCAGACTTGTTTTGTTTTTGTTTTTGTTATTATTATTATTATTTTTTTAATTTTATGGAACTTTTCTTTTGTTTTGTTTACTGGTGTTTGGCAGCCATGGCCCACCGGGGTGGCCCATGTGTTCAAACTCAGTTTTTTCTTTGTTTTTTGTTTACACAAATTATACTTCTATCTTCACCGTAAATTAAAAAAAAAAAAAAAAAAAAAGTTATTTGATGAGAAAAATATATCTGATAAAAAAAAAAAAAGTTATCTGCTGTTTCAACGCAGTCTAACCAGAAAATTAGATTTTTTGTTTAAGTTGTGTTGAACAAAATATTATCTCTTAGAAAGCAATAAATAAGGAGAGAGAGAGAGAGAGAGAGAGAGAGAGAGAATGCTAGTATTAATTAGGTAATAAGGTGGAATCAATCATATTTAATAATGTTTTTTTTAACCATTAGATCTTTTAGAAATCAACGGTCTAAAAAAGATGTAATTTTTGTAGAGTTATACCAGGTGTAACTTGAATCCATCTCAAATTGAGATGAGTTTAAGTTACACATGGTGTAACTTCAAAAGAGTTACACCTATTTAAACCATTGATTTCTCACATATCTAATGGTAGAAAAAATGCTAGTATTTATTGCTTTCCAACTCATCTCATTTAATTAATACTAGCATTTTTGTCTCTCTTATTTATTACATTTATAAGTATCTTAACATTTAGGGAGATAAAAAATGTATTATTACATTTATGAGCTTATTAACCTTGAGGGAAATAAAAAAGAATTGCAAAATCACCGATAACTACGAACCTGGATTACATCCAAAACTAAAGAAACAATGAAACAGGAAATTGTGAAGCTATGTAGGTTTAGTTAAGTGTATCAAGTAGGGAGAGAAAACAAAGATGACGACTTTTCAACATGAACTTTGCTAGAGCCTCTAGAAATGGATTTTTATTGGGTACTAAAGAATTCCTTTTTTAATTTATGTTGATCTAAACAAACCTTGTTTGATTTTTCTCCTATAAAATAAAAACATTTTTTTTTTTTCTAAAATCTAAATCAATCCCAATATTTTTTACTTTTAAGTTTTCCCCTACTTATTATGGGCCAAGGCAACTTGAGCATGGTCTTCCTTGCCACCTTTGGGTAAGGTGGCAATGACTTTGGCTTGCTTTTCCCTTTCCATGGGCATGTAGTCAGTGAGGTAGTCGCAAATATTGGCTCTCAATTTCACTGAAATTGCTGAATATTATTGAAAATGTTCTTGTGATAGACATTGATAAATATCTGCATTTGGGTTTAAGAGTTAACCGAGAGATATTTTTTCTTTAATGGTACAAACGAGAGAGATAGAGATCAGAGAAGTTAGCTGACTTTTACTTTATTATAATTTATAAGATGCTTATAAATGGTTATATTTAATAAATAAGAGAGAGACAAAAATGCTAGTATCAATTAGATGAGATGAGTTGGAAAACCATAAATACTAGCCTTTTTTTCTACCGTTAGATATGTGAGAAATCAATGATTTAAAATAGGTGTAACTTGAACCCATCTCATATAAATTATAAATAGATAAATGATGCACCAAGTACTTATATAAAATGGTTTCTCAAAGAAAAAACAAAGTACTTATATAAAATGAATTTATATGGATATTTCTTATTTAAAAGAATTATAATAGTATGGTATTAATTGCTTCTCTCTTATGTTTGTCCAATTGTGAGGTGTCGTACATAACATGCTCCCAATTTCAGTTTTGTTCTAATTAATGCCCCAAGTTCTAATCTTTCCAAGCTTCGGTAGAGTCAAGTCTTTTTTTTTTTTTTTTTTTTTTTTTTGGGGCCGAGTTAAATATATCAATATTTGTTAGCCACAAAATAACACACACCACACAATACGTCAAAGATGGTTTTAACATGATTTATTATATATATATTTTTCTAGTATATTAGAAAATTTCATCAAGTCAATTTTAATTAATTCAAAACAAATATTTTCTTTTTATTCAGTTAGGTGTAATTATCCTTTAAATTATATTAATCATGATTAATATTCTTCAAATTTTTTTAAATCAAATTTTTTTTTTTGTCAAATAAAATAAAGATTACATATTAGAGTAATAACAATAATTTTACAAAATTAAAAGTATACAAAGCAATTAATTTCAAATAAGTTACCTTCTCAAAAATTTTTTCAAATAAGTTAGATAATAAATGTCATTTTTATATGCCTTAACGCATAAAATCAGGGCTATAACCGAGACAAGCCGAGCCAAGTATTAAATGTTCAAGCTTGTTTGTACGTTTTTAGACCCCTTAAAACACGACCAGATTAACCTAGTTAATTAGCCAAGTGATTACTTAGTCAAATTATCAAATCTAGGTTAACACAAATATCATATTATTGTAAAGTGCGGAAAATAAAGAACACAACAATATAATAACCTAGGAAAACCAAACCGGTAAAAAACCTGGGGAGGATTAACCTAGCTATTCTCAAGGTAAACCAAATCCACTATGAAAGAATTGAAGTTTACACAATAGCGACTTAGACCACTAACATCCTATTGCTAGCTCGAGTAGGAAACTTACTACTATGACCCCATGATAGCTCTGAGTCCACGAACTACTTCTTTCTTGGATTCACAGTAAGCACAAGCACTCCCGCTTGTATATCTTTAAGCTCTTGAATCAGCAACTGAATTGATCACCAAACTCTTGACATCAATCTTGAGATTGGAAACCCTAAGTGTTTGTGAAGGCAAACACCTCTAGATCTCACAAGAGATTCACACACACAGCATAAAGAGCAACTCTAAAACGTGGCTAGGGTTTTCCCTTTTATACTTAAGACAAAACATAAAACCCTACACGTCAAACGGGCTTAGGTTGAGTTGGAAAATTCTGCAGAAAAACAATTTGCACGAGCTTCGATCGGTCGAGTCTAAACCTCGATCGATCGAGCCAGGCAGATTTACACAGTAAATCCTGCAGAACACTTGATTCCAACTTTACACATAAACATACTTTGAGCAAGTCTAAAACAAGACTAAAACGTTTTGATCATGGTTTGCCAATATTACAAAATGAAGTTCTAATACATTAGTTCCTAATACTTTAGAACCTAACATTGTTCAATTAATTTTTTTCAAACACGGGCTGAGCTCAAGCTTATTATCAAACAAGATTTTATGTTTAAATTTGACTCATTTTCTTATCGAGCAAGCTCGAGCTTGTTCACAAGTTACTTGATTAACTTATTCTTTTCCTTTATTGTGTTAAACCATGACTAAAATGTTTTACTTTTTCATAATTTTATAAATTTGGACTATGAATAGACTATTTATATCATTAATAAGCTACAAATAATAATTTAATATCATATAAATCTCTTGACAAACTTATACATTCCAATTTCAAGTCTATATAAATATATTTTTAGACAAGTACACATATAAAATGTAATATTATATATAGTTAAATCGAGCCCTCATGTTCACGAGCCTGTTCATGAACACATTATTTTGTTTAAGCTTGGCCTGTTTAATAATCGAGCCTATACTTATTAAGGCTTGAGCTTAACTTGTTTTCTAAACAAACGAACATAAATAAGTTTTTTCTCAAGACAAGCTCGAGCTATTCATAAATAACTTGGTTCATTTACAGCCCTGACAATGCAAGTAATAAGTAATAATGACAAAAACTAAATGAAAAATCGATTTTTTAATGGATAACAAAATAAACATGTCCCAAAATTTTAACCATAAAAACCATTACATCTTTTTTCCTAATAGTAATAGGGAAAAAAATCCTTTGCATTCCAATAACCCTAACCATAATTAGTAAACTTGATCGGAACTTAACCTAGTTGATTGTGGCTCACCAGTGAAACTATAGATTTAATTAAAATTTTATACAAAAATTAAGAATATGTTACAAAAAAAAAAATGAAAAAAAAAGGTGCTAGTAAAAATTGGATAGGTCAATTTTAAAAGTATAATAAATATATACGTATATATAATATTCACAAAATAAAAAATATTTAATTTCTTTTCAAAAAGAAAAAAAACTTTTACAAATGAGATTTACTTTATGTATCTTTAAAATCAAGAGCATTTAGACTTCTTAGAGTATCCGCATCAATAGATGTAAAATTTCTGTCTATTTTACAAAAAAAAAAAAAAACATACTTTTTTTTATTTTACCCACCCACTTTTACAAAACACCCACATCAGTTTGTCTATTCTGCCATCTATTTTATTTAAATAATAATATTTCTTTAATTTTTTATTATATCAAACAAACAACTACCCACATGGCCCCACCCACCTCTTTCTTTCTTTTTCTCACGCAAAACCTTTTTTTTTTTTTGATGAACCATCTCCCTCTTTCTTGTTCTCCTTTTCCTTCTTCCTTCTTCTCTTTATTCTTTCTTCTTTTTCTTTACAGATTTCTCAAACTCGAACCAACCTCACTGCCACCATCATCACACTGCCGCCAACAACCCAAGCAAGCCCCAGTTGCAGTGACCCACCACTGCCACCTCCGATCTTGATGTAGTGCTACCATGGTCCTCACTTGACTTCATTTGGGTTTTGGTTAATTTTGGGGTTTGATTTCATCTGGTTCTTGCTGGTTTTATGATGGGTTATTGCTAGTTTTAGTTTTTGGGTTTTTGTATTATGATGGGTTATTGCTAATTTTAGTTTTTGGGTTTTTGCATTTGGGTGGTACCACTTGATTTGTGGTTGAGGCTGGGCATGGGTGGTTTTGTGATTTTGTTGTTGGAAGAAGATAGAGATCAGTGGTTGAGGTTGGGGTAGGGGTGATTTTGTGGTGAGAAGAAGACAGAGGGGAAGAGCAAGATGAAGGGGCAGAGAGAAAACAAGAATAAAAAAATCATTTACACGTGAACGGTAACCGTGCATATATGCATGGTTATTGTAGCACTTTTGTATATATGCACAATTTTGCAAGCACTAATGTGGGTGTTTTTTTGGTTAAAATGGGTAAAATTAACCACTTTTTGTATTTTGCACAATTTTGCAACCTCTGATGCGGTTTCTCTAAGATCCTCTATTTGGTAGAGTTCTTTAAAATCCTCAATATCTTTTTTCTTTCTAGAATAAAATCTTCAAATTATGCAATATCGACCAATTCAGTGAACATATGTTTTAAACACTCCTAAATTAATGACTTATATATGACCCCCAAAAAAAAAAAAAAAGTGAATATTAAAACAAATGAAGCTGTTTTTTTAATAATTCTAAATTATTGTTGCATTCCAGCTGAAAAAATGAAGTACAGTAAGCCTCCATTTGGATACCAATGAAAAATGAAAGTTATTTCACTATTCAGCTTATTTTTGTTATTATTCATGGGCCCCACTGCACTTTTTGGTACTATTCATGGGCCCCACTATACTATTTCAACTAACTTTTACCTTTATCTACAGTACTTTCAGCAATAAATTTTCAGTTTCAGCAAAATAAGTAGTATCCAAACATACCCTAAATAGAAATTTCTATTTACCGTGCTTCATTTAAAGCCCCAGTAAACTATAGCCCATGACAGTCTTGATGCAGTAGATGCAGCACTGTTGGTGACTTTATTCTTTGCCAGGTTAGCTAGTTCATGTGCCACTGTGTTATTTTCTCATTTTGTATGCTGAAGTTTTATTGACCTAAAGCAGGGACAGAGCCAGGACTTGAAGTTAGGGGGGGCAAAAGTATAAACAAAAAAAATTTTGAAACTCTAAATAAATATTTATTTTATAAACCATCAACAAAGAAAAATACACAAATTTATTGTTTTTTAAGATATTACAATGCAATTATTTATGAAAATAAGACATTAAATTTTCCTCAACATTAGTAGTTGGTAATGTTGCACCACTATTATTAGCTTCTAAACCATTTGAAGTTTTTTTTTTTTTTGAAAAAATCAAATATGGTAGTGGACTTTTTCATAATTTACAAATAAAATATAATTTGAAATTATCATGTTATTATATGGTCAATAATCTATAATCATTTCACACAATAAACAAATACCATGCACACAAGTAGTCAACAAATAACCAACAAATTTTAAAGTGGTAAATAATCTCTTTAATTATTTACCTGAAAAAAAAAAAAAAAAAAAAAAAAAAAAACTTTCAAATTTTTTAAAAGACACTAATAAACAACAACACTACCAAACAAAACTACAAATCTACACTAAAGTGCACAGACCTGTCCAAACATCACATGGGCATTGTGTTGTTTTACATAGTTCACAGTTGTTAATCACTACACTAGAGACAAGACACCACCTGACAACCATTTATTATAAAAAAAAATATATATATATATTTATAACCTTGGCCTTATTAAAGATTGAAAGAGAAAGATCAAAGATGGAGTCAAGTCAGAGTCTACCTCTCTCTCTCTCTCTTTGACTCTTTTTTTCTAGTCTCTTCTTCTATTTTCGGATGTGGTGGAGTCTCTCAGCTCTGCTTCTCTTTCAATTTTCTTCACAACACTGTCAACACATATGATTAAATCTAAGTTAATCAACCAACTAACCAAGCATTAGAGATTCAGATATGAGAGAGGGATAAAATGTTACCAGGTTTGAAGCCTTTGGGCGGTGCTAATTGCTGCGGTGGACTAGTAGTGGCCGGTGGTGTCAGGCATGGTGCACTGTTCTGCCTTTGCTTCTGCTACATTGCTGTTCTGCTGCAGTGCTGTTGCCCAAGTCCTCAGTTTTGAGGTCTTCACTCTTCTACCGTAAGTTAGGTTTTAGGTTGATAGGCCAAAAACGAATTGACCTATTGTGATAAATTAATTGATTAATTAGCCAAGTTTATTAATTAATCAAATTAACATGCAAAGTGCGCGGTAGCACAAACAAATCACCAAATAACTAAATATGCAGCGGAAAATAAATGACACGGTGATTTGTTTACGAATGGGGAAAACCTAACGGCAAAAATCCCACCGGGTGATATTCAGGTCACCACTCCCGAAATTTCACTATCATCACAACAATCGGTTACAAGTAAAGGAATCCCAGTACCTTATACTAACCTACAGTTGAACCCTTACCCCAATACCCAATTGGACTTATTCTGTAGTGACAATTTCCCTTTTTGATGCACGGCTCCCAAGTACATGACTAACCAATTGGGCGGATCCCAGTACGCGACTTCAATCACTAACTAGAGAAGATTGTTGAATGCAAAGTTCTTCAGTTCATCCTAACGATGAAGATAAAGAAGATGCTTGGTCACAAAATCCTACGGTGCACAAACATAGCAACTTCTTTAAGAACGATGAACTAGGGCAAAACTGTGTCTCCGGTTACAAATTGCTTGAACAAACTTTGCACAACACTTGTGCAACTTGCATATCCTTTGACGACCCTTAAAATAATCATTTTATATGTTTCAGGTTGGAAGAGAAGAAAGCTCAAACACATAATCCCGAATTAGAGTCAAAACAGAACTGGAATTCTGTTTTTCATAAAGCTCGATAGATACCTGTCTGTCGAGGTGCTGTCGAGCAACTATCGAGCCACGGGGCTAAAACAACTTCTTAAGCTTGATGGACAGTTAGTTGTCGAGCTAGCTGTCGAGATTTAATGAACAACACTTCTTCAGCTTGAATCTTAGACAGACTTGCATGTCTTCAACACTTGATCTTGAAACACAGTTTCTTGAAGTATTAAACACATCCTAGATCTACCCAAATACAAGTAAAGTGCGTTTTGTCAAAGGATAAGCCAATTACATAAAATAGTGACATATGTTCCTAACAAGTGAATCACCTATGTCCTAACAATCTCCCCCTTTGGCAATCCATGACAAAACCACAACAAACAAATGAACATATGAGAGAAGTCATAAATCACTCAACTCATATTCACTTTATGAATATAATAAAATCTATCCTAACACAAACTCTTGAAAAACTTTGCAAGAAGAGAGTTTATGGCAAGTAAACTTTGACAACCTGTATTTCTGAAACACTTTAAACAAAACTCATCAAGGCATCTTTGTGTGAAACAGAAATAATATATTGCATACAAAAATAAGAAGCATGTGCATAAAGAGAGAAAAGAAACAACATATGTAAGGGTAGGTGAAAGAAACATACATCAACATATATAAAGAAGATAAGTACAATGTATGTCAAAAATGGTCACAAGACCCATGTACAAGAACACATGTATCTAAAATAGAGAAGAGAAAAAGATACAAGTAATCCTCACTACATCCCCCAACTCAACACTCCCCCTAACAAAATGTCCTATACTAACTCTCCCCCTAAGAATGACTACTCTCATATCCAAAACTACTCCCCCTTTTTGTCACGAGTGACAAAGGGTAAGAATGTCAAGTAGACATCTCATCGGTAGAGCTAGCATCTCCATCATCATCATCCGAAGCATCATTTTCATCACCATCATCATCATCCTCAGACTCAGAACCCACTAGAGGAGGTGGTGGAGGAGAAGCCTTAGAAGCATAACCACCCATGGTCACCTGTCGTCGTGCAATACGACCAACACGAACGTTCACTTGATACATCTCCGTAGAAAGTGTATCAAAGCGAGCATCCATGCGCTGCAGCTACGCCATGATGTCTCCTAGAGTCACATCGCCCGTAGAAGAGGAAGGAGCAGATATGGATGGAGTAGAATGGGATGAAGCGGAACCGGAGGGAAGAGCTGCTGAATCCGACTGCCGAGACCGAAATTGTGCCTCGCTACATTTAACGGTAGCATAGTCTATGGCACACATGACAGAAAAGTGGTCGGAAGAGGGAAAAGGAACAGAAAAGTGGCATAGAATCCGCATGATAGATGAAGGGAAAATGAGCTTATCACGGGTAGCTGTGTCCTTATACACATCTAGAATAGAAAGAATGAAGTGTGAAGGAAAGTCTATAGTGAGGTGCTCTAACAAAGAAAGCAAAAATCGAGCACGAGGCTCTGTGATAGAGTTATAGTGAGAGAGTGGATGCAAAACAAAAGTCATCACCATGTTCATGAATCTAGGACCTTTAGCAAAGGCCTTACATGGTGTGAACTGACGATCACCCCAATCAGAAGGGCGCACACAGAAAGCAGAAATCATCTCGTCTTTGCACACAGTCTTCAGACGATCACAATCGGGGTAGTCAGGATGCTCTACCCTCGGTACATGAAGCACATCCGCAACAAGCTGCGGTGTGACTACAAGGCGCGTACCTCGAATGCGAGTATGAAAGAGAATTATTGAATAATCGAATCCATGCATGTTGGAGTAAAACTCTTGAATCAGAATGGTTGGACAAGTGATCGGGATGTCACACAGTGACTCCCATCCCTGACTGTGAATGACAGTGGGAAGGTCAGTGTCGGCGAAGTCTGCCAAAATGACTCGGCGTTCCGAATGAACACCTCGTCAAGAAAAGTTCTCCGAGAAGTCCTTTCTGGCATCCTCATTACGGAACCGAATATGAGAAGGAGTAGGATCAGAAGAAGACGATGCCCTAAAACGTAAGGGGTTCTGGGACGAAGTTGACTTACGCTTAGGTGCCATAGACATGACTAACGTAAACAGAAAGAGAGGGAGAGAAAGAGAGACAATCAGAAAAGTCCTAAAGCAATTCAAATATAACAACTATATTGAAAAGAGAGTACGTATGCATGGGGAATGCATGAACATGTGACATGCAAAAGGAAATGCATCATGAGCTCAGCCCAATCCAATCCTACCAGCACACAATCAATTTGCACACATCTAAATGCATGATAATACTGTTATTATGCTAATGTGATGTAATGCATAAGATTTTAAACTCATTTAAGTAAAAACCCATCCCAAAATTTCAACAATAACTCATCAATTTTGAAAAACCCCAAAACCTAGGTTTCAAAACATGAAATGCATGTAAATGAAGGAGATTAGAAGCTTACCAAGTGAAGGAAAACTTGAAAAGGCTTGAAAAAAAAAAAAACTTGGGAAGAGGTTTTGAGTGAGAGAGATAGTGTTTGAGAGATGAGTAGGTGCGGACAGGTCGAGAGAGATCGAAGAAATGAGAACCAGATCGCAAAGAACCAATATATAGCTCCTCAGTAATTCTCGACAGATAGAGGTGTTGAGATGTGTCGAGAAATCTATCGAGGAAGGTGTTGAGAAAACAAAATGTCGACAGATAAAGCTATCGAAGATCTGTCGAGGGACACATCAACAAAAGGCAAACAGAAGCTTGATCGATCCACCAGCTGTCGAGAAGCTATCGAGGGTTCAGGAGATTTCTCGTTTGATCCACCAGTTGTCGAGAATCTGTCGAGATTGCGATAAGAAAAGACCTTAAGATCTCGACAGATAGCCAGGTGTCGAGGAGGTATCGAGGAAGTGTCGAGATTGTTTAAAAACCGTTTTTCAAGAAGGGAAAAACACAGATATAAATGCAATCAAGCATGCAACTCAACCAAAGATCCAATCAACATTTTAAGCTCTCAAAATCATTTCTCAACAAAATTTTAAGCACAATGATCCCAAAAACACACACACACTAAACAAGTCTAACCAATTTTATATTTCAAAAACAAGTTAAGACAGTTTAGTGAGCATACATTAACACATGTAAAACCTTGTGATGGCCAAATCACATTGTACCTGCACATGTATCAAAAGTAGCAAAGAATATTGCGTGTTGTGTGTGAAAAACATCGCAAGATTGCATAAGTGTATACATGCTATGACGATTTGAGATATGACAAAATCACTTTAACTCACACACAATCATAACTGTTTGATGGGGACTATCACCTTTGAGGTACATCCTATAACTCCCACATCTCCTTGAATACACGCTTGCAATCATATTTAAAGCATTTTTTTTATCTTTTATCTTTTTATTTTCTTTGCATATTTTTAGTTAAGCAAATCATGCATGGGCATATAAGAAAGAGAAAATAAATACCCAATGATGGTAAGCATTTGACATTCCAATTTTGCTATGCCAAAGGACACAAATGTCATATTATGATTGGCGGGCAACAGTGGTGAGATAATTATTTATGCCTTTCTCTTAGGATTTTTTTAGTCATTCTCGTCAAAAAGAGTGATACGAGTGTTAAGTACAAGAGATAACTTAATCTTACTCATCACAAACAAGAGCCATAAAGCTCACTTGCTTAGTTGTGCATAGAGATGCTCATCTAAGCTACAAGAGATACAAAGTTTAGAAAACTTTGTTTCAATGGCCATCCAAGGTACACAAGTACCAATGTACACATAACACACTGTTTTTGTATTTTTTTGATTTTTCAAATTTTTTTTTATATGAAAAACAAAACAAAGCAAAACTGAAAAATAATCAAACAAAAACATGTTAAACAATGCATAGTATAAAAAAACTAGACTGACTCAAAACTTAAAAGCAAAACACACAAGTAATGCACACACAAAAACAAGAAGAGAGAAAGAGAAAAGTGATAGAATCACTTGGAGCCCTTTTCCTTTCACACCCTGGAAGAACCTTTCCTTTAATTAAACCCTTGAACCGGCGGTGAGGGGGAAGAATTGAAACCGTTCAAGTTCGAAAGGAACATGAGGGCTTTGAGAAGATCTCCAAGAGGAGCAAGAAAGGATTGAAGCTGATTCTGGCTTCTAGATGCTATCATGCCGTTACTCTGTTGAGTGGCAAGCCACTTATAGCAATTTGGTCGAGTATGACCTGCAACTCCACAATGATGACAGAGATGCTGGTTCTTTTGTTTAGGCTTTTGAGAGTTAGACTTCTTAGCCCTAGGGTTCTTAGCTTCCTTCTTATCTTGCTCAGGGGGTGCTCCTAAGATAGATTTACCTTTGTCTAAGTTCTCACTAGCTAAATCAGTTTTAACATTATTGTTCTCAATTTCAACTTATTGCTATGAGGAACAAAAACAGTAGTACTAGTAGAAGCAGTATTAGAGGAAGAGAAATCATACTCTAAACCTGTTCGAATAGAAGCAGATTTCTGAAGATTGAGCATCTCATCAAGCTTTGCACTTGAAGTCCTCTCCAATTGAGCTCTGACTTGAAATAGCTCCACTTCAAGTTTCTTGGTCTTCTCAGCCAATAAATTATTCTCGAACCTTAGTACTCCAATAGTCTGATTAGCCTCATCAAACTTTATGGATAGCTCTTCACAATCAAGTTCCACATCACTGAGCTTCTTGGTGGCCAGCCTATAAAGTTTCTCATGCTTTTTAGAAACTTTGTACAATTTTTCATAGGCTGTATAGATATCATCTTGATCATCCATCTTCTCAAACTTAGACTCCACCAATTCCTCTTCTTCATCCACATCTTCAACAATCTCATCAGTAGGATTGACAGTGGCAGTGAAAGCATTCAAGATTTTGTCATCTTCATTGTCGGAATCATCCTCAGGCTCGGTGTCGCTCAAAGTAGCAGCAAGTGCCTTGCTTTTCCCAATACTCTTGAGATATGTAGGACACTCCTATTTCATGTGACCGAAGCCTTGACATCCAAAGCACTTAGGTCCTGCGGGACCAATGTACTGACCGCCATCCCTTGCATCTTTCTTCCCTTTGTCTTGACTTTTGAACTGAGAAGAACTTGATTACCTACGGTCCTTGTCAAAGCCCTTTCCATTGGCATTCTTCATAAACTTCTTGAACTGCCTGGTGATGTAGGACTTCATCTTAGAATCTTCATCATCTGAAGATTCATCTGTCTCACTGCTCTTAGCCTTCAGTGCCATGCTCTTACCTTTACCCGTCTTGCCAATCCTAGTCAACCCTAGCTCGTAGGTCTGCAGGTTACCAACCAGCCCAGTCAAAGGAATCTTGTCAATATCCTTTGATTCTCCTATCGCTGTGATCTTGGCATGGAATCTCTCGGGCAGAGATCTGAGCACCTTTCTCACAATCTTGGGTTTAGGAATGGTTTCCCTAAGATTGAACGCAGAGTTTACTATGTCCTTCAGCTTGGCATAGAACTCATTGAACGACTCATCCTCCTCCATCTTAATCTCTTCGAAGCTTGTAGTGAGCCTTTGTAGTTTCGAATCCTTGACAGCCTTGGTTCCCTCATAGGTTGTCTGGAGGATGGTCCATGCCTCCTTAACAGTTTCAGTAGAGGATATCTTCTTGAATTCCTCATTAGTGACTGCACTGAATAAAGCATTCAATGCCCTGCTGTTGCAGTTTGCCGCCTTGATCTTGGCTTCATCCCAATCGCCCAACGCTTCCTTTGGCTTGGTCCAGCCTATCTCAATAGCTTGCCATACCTTCTCATCTAGAGACTGCAAGAAAGCTCTCATGCATACTTTCCAGTATGCATAGTTAATGCCATCAAATAAAGAAGGTATGATTAACGACTATTCTCTATCCATGACAAACAAGGGTCAATGGATCAACACAGCAAAGATTAAACCTAATCAGAGTGTGTTTGCTCTGATACCACTTGATAGGCCAAAAACGAATTGACCCCTTGTGATAAATTAATTGATTAATTAGCCAAATTTATTAATTAATCAAATTAACATGCAAAGCGCGTGGTAGCACAAACAAATCACCAAATAACTAAATATGTAGCGGAAAATAAATGACACGGTGATTTGTTTACGAATGGAAAAAACCTAACGGCAAAAACCCCACCGGGTGATATTCAGGTCACCACTCCCGAAATTCAACTATTATCACAACAAGCAGTTACAAGTAAAGGAATCCCAGTACCTTATGCCAACCTACAGTTGAACCCTTACCCCAATACCCAATTGGACTTGTTCTGTAGTGAAAATTTCCCCTTTTGATGCACGGCTCCCAAGTACGTGACTAACCAATTGCGCGAATCACAGTACGTGACTTCAATCACCAACTAGAGAAGATTGTTGGCTGCAAAGTTCTTCAGTTCATACCAACAATGAAGATCAAGAAGATGCTTAGTCACAAAACCCTACGGTGCACAAACACAACAACTTCTTCAAGAACGATGAACTAGGGCAAAACTGTGTCTCCGGTTACAAATTGCTTGAACAAACTTTGCTCAACACTTGTGCAACTTGCATACCCTTTGACGGCCCTTAAAATAATCCTTTTATATGTCTAGGGTTAGAAGAGAAGAAAGCTCAAACACATAATCCCGGATTAGAGTAAAAATAAAACTGGAATTCTGTTTTTTATAAAGCTCGACAGATACCTGTCTGTCGAGGTGCTATCGAGCAGCTATCGAGCCACGAGGTTGAAATAGCTTCTTAAGCTCAATGGATAGCTAGCTGTCGAGATTTAATGAACAGCACTTCTTCAGCTTGAATCTTGAACAGACTTGCATGTCTTCAACACTTGATCTTGAAACACAGTTTCTTGAAGTAAACACATCCTAGATCTGCCCAAATACAAGTAAAGTGTGTTTTGTCAAAGGTAAGCCAATTACATAAAATAGTGACATATGTTCCTGGCAAGTGAATCATCTATGTCCTAACGTAGGTTTTTTTTTTTTTTTTTTTTTTTTTTTTTTTTTTTGTTTTGTTTTGGGCTGTTGTTTAGGCTTAATTTCTGTTGTTGGGATAATATTTATAGCTCTTAAAAATATCAATAATATTGTTGAGGGGGCAAAGAGCAATTTTATTGAAACAAATTGCTAAAAATAATAGATTATATATATAGTAAAATTTAAAAAAAAAAATCTGGGGGGGGGGGGGGGGGCACTGCCCACCCAGGTCCATCTCCGTCCCTAACCTAAAGCCTCCCAATCCAGTTGTAATTCCTTGGATAATACGGCCAATTGACCCTACCATTTCCTCCGAATTTACCGCTTGAATAAATCATTAACACTTTAAATGAGTGCTTGTAGTTGTACAATTATTTTTTTCAATACGAAGGGGCCAAGTAAAATGTACTTATAATTTGAAACTTATAATGTGGGTTCCAGTTAGCTCAACTAGTAAATTTTCTGATGGTTGTATAAGAAATCTAAGATTCAATCCCTGCCTACACCAAAAACTGATTAGTGTCTTGGTTTGAAGATAAAGAGCTATCATCAAGAGCGGACGCCATAAGTTGAAACTCTCTCAAAAAAAAAAAAAAAAAAAAACTTATAACAGTAAAATAGCAAGAAGGGGGGAATTTTTAAAAAAGTCATGACCCTGGGTTACTGTATGGTGCTTGTTAAGATTTTCCATAGTGGATTCCACACCAATTGGCAAAAAAATATTTGGCAAAATTTCCCCCTTAAAGAAGACATGGCTGGCAGCAGGGGTATTTTTCTTTTTTGGAAAAAATTTCCCTCTTCACACATTTCCCTCAATTTCACTTTTTATTTCCCACCAAATTTTATTTTACCAATATTTTACTATTCACTTTCTTTCACTTTACCAATATCAAACTCAATTTCTTCCCCTTTACCAATATCAAAGATAAGAAGGGATAAAGAAATGTCAATGAAGGATTGAGAAATAATTAAACAAGGTACCACTATTGCATTTTATTTGATTCATAGTTATTTTTTTAAAATATGTTAAAATTAATATGATATTAATTTTTATTTTTAATACATGTATATTATAGCACCAATTGATGGGAATGTAGTTGCAAGTGAGACTCAATACTTTGCTCCAAAAGATTGCTTTGACTTAAATGAACCACTTCAAGAAGGTATTATAATATTTTATTTGTGATTTACATTTCATATATCTTAGAATATTTTTAAACTCTTGTTTTAATATAACACCAATGGATGGGAATGTAGTTGCAAGTGAGACTCACTACTTTACTCCAAAAAATTGTTTTGACTTAAATGAACCCCTTCAAGAAGGTAATATAATTTTATTTTATTTGTAAATTTACATTTCATTTATCATAGAATATGATGTTTATATTTTAAACTCTTGTTTTAATATAGCACCAATGGATGACAAGGTAGATGCAAGCGAGACTCATCAATTTGTTCCAATGAATTGTTTTGACTTAAATGAATTGTCTCAAAAAGGTTCTATTGTTTTCATTTTATTTGTAATATATAATTCATATATCATATAATATGATGTTGATTGTTTTTTTTTTTTTTTTTAATTTTTGTTTTAATATAGCACAAGTTGATGATGATTTGATTGCAAGTGAGGTTTATGGAAGTGTTTCAAAGAATTGTGTTGAATTAAATGAGCTTCAAATGATGGAAAAAATAATAATACTTATGGAGATGAAATAATTGATTGGAATGAATGTCCAATAGATGAAATGGGAGTTATTGAAGAACATAAAGATATAAATTCAATAGAAAATGAGTTTGAGCCTTTTGTTGGTCAATGTTTTCCTAGTGAAGAAGAAGCTTTCATTTTCTATAAAAATTATGCAAATCAATATGATTTTACAATTCGAAAAGGTCGTACTGAGAAAAAAAAAAGGAGAAATAGTAAGATGTGATTTCTTTTGTCATCGACAAGGTAAACAACCACAAAAAATAGTGGATCCATCTAAGGAGCAACAAAATAATAAGTCTTTAAAATGTGGATGTAAAGCTCATCTAAGTATCATTTTGCAAAAGTCATTTGATATTTTTCCTCAAGAATGGCATGTAACTAAGTTTGTTGTAGACCACAATCATGATTTGTTCTCTCCTTCGAAAGTGTGATTTCTTCCAGCCAATCGAGTTATCACTATAGATGATGAATACACATTTTCTTATTGAAAGAAACTGAGCTTTCAATTAGAGAGGTAATGCGTGTTATGGAACTTGAGAGGCATTTGAAACATGGACAACTTCCATTTTTTCGAAGGGATATTCATAATCTTTATGTGAAAATGAGGAGGAAGAATGCAAAGAATGATGCTATGGATCTTCTACAATTTTGCAAAGTTGCTAAAGAAGAGAACTCTAGATTCCACTATGCATTTACAACTGATGAAGAAAATAGATTGGAGCATATTTTTTGGTCACCTACTCATTTTTTTTTATTGGTACCAAAAATATGGAGATGTGGTTATTTTTTTATACTATTTATAAGGTGAATGCTTATGATATGCCTTTTGGTATTTTTGTTGGTGTCAATAATCATGTAAAGACAATTCTCTTCGGTTGTGCACTTCTTTGAAATGAAACAACAAGTGTCTTTCGATGGTTAATGAAGGTATATTCTTTGTCTTATAAATTTGTACAATTATTTTTTAAATTTAATTTGATTAATTAGTAGAATAATAATGTATATCCTTTGAAATATTTTCATGATTTAGTAAATTTGTATTTGATTAGCAAACTTTTGCATGCTTGGTGAAGAATCAACCCAAGGCAATTTTGACGGACCAAGATCCATGGATTACAAAGGAAATATCAAAAGAATTGCTGGCTACAAAGCATGCCTTTTGTATATGGCATATTACCACTAAATTTAGCGGTTGGTTTACATCAATTCTTCGTAATCAATATTCAAATTGGTGCATGGACTTCTATAAGTTAGAGTCATGTGAAGAGTTTGACAATCAATGGCTTCAAGTTATTACAAAATATGACATGCTCTCTAACAAACATGTAATTGGTTTATATCAAATCAAGCACTTTTGGGTACCATGTTACCTTCGTGGGCATTTTTTGGTGGAATGACAACAACCGGAAGTTTGGAAAGTATAAATGCATTTATTAAACGGTTTGTTAGTTCTCACACAAACTTGATCCAACTCATCAAACAAGTAAGTCATTATTTACCATTGATTTCTTTTGTTGTATAATTTTTTATTTATTTGTTAATATTTGTAGTCTTCATGCGTCATAAAAAAGTTTTTAATTTATTTTAGTATTTGAAATTCTAGGTTGATCTTGGCATTGAAGATATTGAGCAAACACAATCACATGATACGATGTTGGAGACATATAAAGGTTCTTCTTTAAGATCAATGTCACCGTTAGAAGACCAAGCACATAGTGTTTTGACGCCCTATGCTTTCAAGATTTTTCAAGAGGAGTTTGGGAGAGCAACACAATATTTGGTGCTTCAAGAAAATTGTATTGAATTTGTGCTACAATATTATAAAGATGAAACTAGTCAAAGGAACAAAGTATTATGGGATGATAAGATGACATATTGTAGTTGCAAGAATTTTGAATTTTGGGGTATACTTTGTCGTCACGTACTTAGTGTATTCCTTCATAAGATTGTTACCAAATTCCATCCTTGTATTTACTACCACGTTGGTGTCATGAAGCATTATTAAGTGAAAAAGAATTGCTAGTGGTGGATGATGAAAATGACAAGGAAAATATGGTTGATACTAATGTTAATGATATGATTAATGGAGATTGCTTCATTAATTGTCCTCCACCCTCAAAGACAAAAGGTCGCCCAAAGCAAAAATGAATGAAAAGTGTAAGAGAACTAGGAAAGAAAAAGAAGTCTTGTGGCCTTTGCAAGCATGTTGGTTATAACATCTCAACATGTCCAGAGAAAGATAATTGTACTTCCTCATATGGTGTGAAAAAAAGAAAAAAATGTACTTCAAGTGAAATGGGATTGAATCCAATATTTTCTTTGAAATGTTAGGCATAAACTCTTGAGCTTGTAAAAGAAAAAAATTATGACAGTATTGTGTTTGTTAATTATGACAATATTATGTCATTGGACAAAGATGCTTCTCCATGACAATATAATGCCTTTGTTAATTTTGACACTTCTCGTCTTTTTTTTTTTTTTTGGTTTTACATTTCCATTTTGACAATATTATGCTGGTGAATATTCACATTATCATTTTCAATATTATGTCATAGTACTAAAACGCTTCTTCCTACTTTTTATTTTTATTTTTTATTTTATAATGAATTTACCTAAATATTTATAAGGGATCCAATAAATACTAATTTAAATTAAATATTCTTGAAGAAATTTAAATCATGCATAAATTGCCCATTTATAAGGGATTCAAACCTAAACTCTGATCCACGCTGATATTACATTGTTAGTCCCTAATATTTATCTACCAGTGCTTTAGTCTTCAAAGTATCAAGTGATTGTTATTGGTCTTTAAAGTATCAACTTTGACAACTTATTATTATTTTTTATTGTTTTAACTTTTTTTTTTTGGCATACCCATAGCATAAACAATTCAATCAAAATTAATAATTTTCTTTAGTCCCTATTATCTCATGCCTCACTACCATTGCCTTGTATAGGGGTGTGAATGGGTCGGGTTGAGGAGTATTTTCAATTCGGCCCACCATAGTCGGGTAAAAAAAAAATCTAACCCAACCTAGCCCACCTAGATCGGGTTGGAATTTAAAAAAATAATAATAATTAATTAAGCATTCAAACAACACCAATACAAATAAGCGCAAATTTATAACCTGTAATATAGCTCTATCCTAACTCGGTTGATAAAAAAAAGAATAAATAATAAAATTACATAATATATTTTTAAAATATATATTAAATATAGATGGGTCAGGTTAGGCAGATCGGTTTTGGCGGATCAACAAGTTGGTTGCACACCCCTAGCCTCGTATAGCAGAATAAATAAAGGGTAAAGAGTTGAAGAAGAAAATTTATTATGTTCTCTTATTCTTCCTTATTTGTTCAGTTTACAAACCTTTGTCTTCTTTTAATTTCTTACTAGTCGCAAACTCACGCAATGCGCGGGAAAATTTGACGTCATATTTCTTTCGCCAAGTAAAGAATGAGAATTGTAGTTGAGAATTATAAGTAATAGTCCCAAATTCATCACACAATAATGTGATTACATTGTAATATATATAATATATTTTATGCAAGTAAAGAAGTCTATATCTTGATTTTTTGTATAAATATATATTTTTTTGGCAAGGAAACATGTTGCATTTTACTTTCAATTATTATATATGACAATATTTGTAATATGTTATAATATAGTGAGATGTGCATCAAAATAGAACACAATTAAAAAAATGGAAAATGTATAATTTTTATTAGAACATAAAAATGAATCTTGAAGGTTTCATATGAAAGCTAACATTATTTTGCATTTCTTGAGAAGTTAATGAGAAATTTATTCAAACTTTGTTTCCACTTTATCACATAAGAACTATTAAACAAAGTTATAACAATTTATATTTTCATAATCACTAAACTCATATATGAGAATCAGCTATTACAAAAAATTTTCTCCCCAAAACAGATACTAATTTCTATTTTTCCTTTCCATACAATTTGAAAAATGTTTAAACTAAGGAAGTTAAATGTGCAATTGACCTTAGTCAATCAATAAATAACATAAAAGGGGTAGGGGAAAGCAAACATATTCACTGTATAATTATTTATATATGTCCATATTTGTTTTTGTATATATTAATACTCTTGATTTCTGAAAAGGAAAAAATATAGGTTGACGGATCCTTCTATAATGGGCCTGACGGTTCTATATACGTGGGCCGATAGCGGACGGGCCCAACGCGTGCAACAGGGATGGATCAAGCACCTACATGGTAGCCAGAAACCCTATATGGAAATACTTGCGACACACGCTTAGCCACCACAGAATCCTAAGGTAAATGGAATCCTAGCACAAAGAGGATTCCGGAAGACACGCATACTCGAAGATCTTCTCTATAAGGAAATGTCTTGTCCATTACGTTTTGGACTATTCAAGAGGATTCCTATAAGGAAAAGACTTCTACACCAAGGAAGAGAGTTCTACCTTCTACTACTATAAAAGCCCCAATACCCTCATAAATCAAGGTACGCATAATTTACCCTCTCTAGCACTCAAGAGTTGTAAGAATAGTTCTAATTTGACCTTCGGAGGGTATTCGGCCGGCACCACACTGGTGCTCTCTGCTAGGTCTTCTCTTTTCATTGTGTAGGTTTCCTTTCAGGCGTACGAAGACTGTGTAACTCACTGGTGATTTTTACGGCATCATCAGTTGGCGCCGTTTGTGGGAAATTGAAAATTGTTTTCATAAGCCATAACAAAAGCTTCCCGGAAAAAAGAGTTGCATGGTGTTGACTCGCTCGATGGCAACCACGAACAACGTTCAGGGAGATGAAACTCGTGCAGCGGCCCTCGAGAGGCAGGTTCAGACCTTAGCCGTCGTCGTGGAGTGCCTCACTAAGGAGAACCACGATCTGGAGGAGCAGTTACGCCAGAAAAACGCAGGTCACGACACTCAAGAGCAGGACCAAGAAGGCACCAGTGCCGATAGGAGAGAACGAGAGGGGCCAGAAGGCAGTAATGCTCCAAGTAGACCAGAGCAACAAAATTTGAGCATGCCATCCCTCACAGACGTAACTCCACCATATATTGCCGCGGAGATGCAGGCAATAAAAGAGCAGATGGAGGTTATGATGAATGCATTCAAGGGACGAGTGTCCAGTGACCTTGACGATCTGGTTGACCGCACTGACTCGCCGCTCACTGCGGCCGTCAACTCCTTCGCTCTACCACATAAGTTTCGCATGCCACAGATCGACAGCTACGACGGAGCGAAGGACCCTCTGGACCATCTAGAAACCTTCAAAACCTTGATGCACCTTCAAAGAGTAGCGGATGAGATCATGTGTAGGGCTTTCCCCACAACCCTAAAGGGCGCTGCGAGAATCTGGTTCAGCTGGCTGACGCCTAACTCCATCAGCACTTTCAAGGAGCTAAGTGCCCAGATCACTTCGCAATTTATTGGAGGGCACAGGTACAAGAAGTCTACTGCGTACCTGATGAATATTAAGCAGCGCGAAGACGAGACTCTAAGGTCCTACATAACCCGTTTCAATAAGGAGGCCCTCTCGATTGATGAAGTAGACGACAAGATACTAGTAGCAGCATTTACTAATGGGTTGCGGAAGGGTAAGTTCCTATTTTCACTATATAAGAACGACCCAAAGACCATGTCGGATGTACTTTACAGGGCCACCAAATACATGAATGCAGAGGATGCGTTGCAGGTGCTCGAAGAGAAGCCCAGAAAGAAGGAAAGACAGGAAGACACAAGGCAGGATAGGGGGCGGAAGATGCCAAGAACCAGGGATCGACGGGATGATAGGCGCTCCAAAGCCCCCACTGGGAAGTTCACAAGCTTCACACCATTAACAGCCCTGATAAACCAGGTCTTGATGCAGATCAAAGACGAAGGAACCTTGACGTTCCCTGACAAGCTAAAAGGAGATCCCAGTAAGAGGTCAAGGAACAAGTACTGCCGCTTTCACCGTGACCACGGACATGACACAGCCGACTGCTACAACCTGAAACAACAGATAGAGGCTCTCATAAGACAAGGGAAGCTATAGGTTCGTTAGCAAGGAAAGAGCCGATCCTTCCTAAGAACCAGCCCCGCGACAGGAGAACAAGCGCCCTAGACCACCCATAGGAGATATAAGAATGATCGTAGAGGGCACGACTGTTGCAGGATCTTCCAAGAAAGCCCGTAAAACTTACCTCAGAATGGTCCATAATGTCCAACTTACAGGCTCCGTGCCTAAGATGGCGCGGATTGATAACCCCGTCATCGGGTTTTCGGAAGAAGATGCTCGTAGACTTCACCACCCGCATGACAACGCACTTGTAGTCAGCCTACAGGTGGCTGACTACAACATACACTGGGTCCTGTTCAACAATGGGAGCTCGGCAGACATCTTGTATTACCCAGCGTTCCAGCAAATGAGGATTGATAGAGAACGATTGTTACCGACGAACGCTCCGCTAGTTGGCTTTGGAGGTACAAGGGTATTCCTATTGGGCATCGTCACACTTACAGTAACAGTAGGCGATTATCCTTAGCAGGTCACTAAGGATGTGACATTCCTCGTGGTCGATTACTCGTTTGCTTACAATGCCATTCTCGGACGACCCACTCTAAACTCGTGGAAGGCTGTAACATCAACATACCACCTAATGATCAAGTTCCCTACAGATTATGGGGTCGACGAGTTACGAGGGAATCAGGTGGCCGCACGCGAATGCTACATTGCCATACTGGAGATGGAAGACCACCAACAGACCATATGCAAGAAGAGCAACGGACCATAAAAGAGCCAGTTGAAGATCTAGAAGAGGTAACCCTTGATGAATCAAGACCTGAACGGACGACTAGAATAGGGACGTTGGCCAGCTAGCCAATGTGTCAAGCCCTCACAGCATTCCTAAGAGACAATCAAGACGTGTTCGCCTGGAGTCACGAGGACATGCTGGGGATTGACCCCTCCATCATAGTTCACAGGTTAAATGTGTCGCCCTCATTCCCTCCAATCCGAGTGTTCGCTTAGGAGTGAGACAAAGCGATAGCAGAAGAGGTTAAAAAGCTACTAGAAGCGGGTTTCATTCGAGAAGTATACTACCCTGACAGGTTAGCAAACGTAGTTATGGTCAAGAAGGCTAATGGAAAGTGGCGAATGTGTATCAATTTCACGAACCTCAACAAAGCGTGCCCGAAGGACAGCTACCCACTCCCTCGGATAGATACCTTGGTAGACTCGACAGCAAGACACTAGCTCCTGAGCTTCATGGATGCCTTTTTGGGCTACAATCAAATTAAGATGGAGGAGGCGGATCAAGAGAAAACCTCCTTTGTCACTAGCCAAGGGCTCTTTTGCTACAAGGTGATGCCATTTGGGCTTAAGAACGCGGGTGCGACATACCAGAGATTGATGAACAAAATGTTCACGCACTAGATTGGGAGAAACGTACAAGTTTATGTTAATGACATGTTGGTGAAAAGCCTGCGCAAACATGATCACCTAGACGACCTCTGGGAGACCTTCGACACCTTCCGGTCATACAACATGAAGCTGAATCCAAACAAATGCGCATTCGGAGTAACGGCGGGGAAATTCTTGGGCTTCATGGTATCCTAAAGAGGAATAGAGGTTAACCCAGAAAAGATACGGGCTATAATGGAGTTACAACCACCAAAGATGGTCAAAGAAGTGCAAAGCTTGAATGGCAAAATCGCGGCCCTGAATAGGTTCGTCTCGAAAGCGACGGACAAATGTCTACCCTTCTTTCGCACTTTGAGAAAATCATTCGAGTGGACGGACGAGTGCCAGAAAGCTTTTGAAGATTTGAAGAAGTACCTTTCATTTCCTCCATTGCTCAGCCCGTCCAAACTAGGGGAAGAACTCTACCTCTACTTAGCAATTTCGCAAGCAGCGGTCAGCGCAGCCTTGGTAAGAGAGGAAGATGGATCTCAAAGACCCGTCTACTTTATAAGCCAGGCATTCCGAGGAGCAGAAGAGAGATACCCCCAAATGGAGAAATTGGCCTTCGCATTAGTAACTGCGGCACGAAAACTGAAGCCGTACTTCTAGGCACATACCATCATAGTCTTAACAGATCAGCCCTTGAGAAGAGCCATGAGTAGCCCTGAGGCTGCCAGACGGATGGCCTTATGGACAGTAGAACTGAGTGAATTTGATATACAATACCGCCCACGAACTACGATAAAAGGCCAGGCTGTCGTTGACTTCATCGCCGAGTTCACCTAGTCAGAAGGCAAGGGGGCAGAAATCATCACACAGTGGAGCATCCATACGGACAGATCTTCAAATAGACAAGTAGGAGGGGCCAGTGTGGTGATCCAAACCTCGGAGGGGGATAAGATCGAGTGCATGATCTGACTAGATTTCCCCACGACCAACAACGAGGCCGAGTATGGAGCATTGGTGACGGGGCTAGACCTTGCAAAGGCAGCAGGTGTTGAAAACGTGGTCGTACATTGCAACTCCCAGGTGGTAATAAGTCAGATTAATGGCGGCTACGAGTGTAAGAACGAAAGGATGAATAGGTATCTAGAGGAGGTGAAGAATTGAATCAGCAGCCTCAAAGTCAGATTCGTTCAAATCCCAAGGGAGGAAAACGAATGTGCCGACCGTCTAGCAAAAGCTGCCTCAGTAGAATTTATGCTTGTCCCCGAACAGGTATTGTCATTTGTTCAAGTGTCCTCACTTATTGATAACGGAACAAATGTGCAGGAAGTAGATTCTGAAAGCAATTGGACTACGCCATTAATATCATACCTACGGATTGGCATGTTACCAGACGAGAAAGAAGCCGCTAGGAAGCTGAAGGTCCAAGCATCACGATTTGTACTGATAAAAGATGTCTTATACAAAAGAGGATTTTCTCGACTGTACCTGAGGTGTTTAAGACACGAGGAGGCAGATTATGTAATGAGAGAAGTCCACGAGGGTATCTGTGGAAACCACTCGTGTGCACGGTCATTAGTGCACAAGTTGATCCGAGTAGGATATTATTGGCTGACAATGCTGAAGGACGCACAAGCTTATGTCAAGGCCTGCAACAAGTGTCAAAGGTTCAGTAATTTCATCAGACAACCGTCCAAAGAGCTGACATCCATGACGGCCCCTTGGCCTTTCGCTCAATGGGGACTAGATATCATGGGCCCCTTCCCGACAGCAGTTATACAGCTAAAATTTCTGGTAGTTGGTATCGACTACTTCACTAACTGGGTGGAAGCAGAAGCCTTAGCCACTATCACGGAGAAGAACATTCGAAGTTTTGTATGGAGGAATATCATCTACAGGTATGGGATACCCAGAGTGCTCGTCTCCGACAACGGGAAGCAATTCGACAACAGCGCATTTAGGGACTTCTACTCGGAGCTAGGCATCAAGAATCACTACTCGTCGCCCGCACACCCACAGGCCAATGGGCAAGTTGAAGTCACGAACCGATCCTTGCTCAAGATCATCAAGACCAGGCTCGAGGGGGCAAAGGGTATCTAGTCGGATGAGCTACCAAGCGTTCTGTGGGCATACCGAACCACAGCAAGAACACCAGCTGGAGAAACGCCATTTCAACTAGCATACGGAAGTGACGCTATCATCCCAACAAAAGTAGGGCTCACAATATATTGGGTGGAAAACTACGACAAGGATAAAAACGAAGAGGCCACGCACCTTCAGCTGGACCTAGTGGATGAAGTTCGAACGACAGCAGAGCAGAGGCTAGCGCGGTATCAGAACCTCATGGCGAAACACTACAACTCCAATGTCAGGCATAGGGACTTTCCCGTTGGAGATCTTGTGCTACGGAAGGTAATGGGCTCAACTAAAGATCCCTCGCAAGGAAAGCTCGGCCCCAACTGGGAAGGACCCTACATGATCGCATCATGGCAAAGGAAGGGTACCTACCGCCTCGAGACACTGGACGGGCGAAAGCTACAACACCCATGGAACACGGAGCACTTACGGAAATACTACCAGTAGAGATAATAATATGAAGAACAACACGACCCCCAGTTTCCTAGTTTATTTAATTTTACTACAATTACTTTTACTTAGACAATTTTATGCTATAATACTTTATGTAGTACCTTTTTAGCCCAAGGGGGCAAGTACTTTTCTACAAATGCATGTTTTTTAATTAATAAGATGAATATTCAGACACAACTATGTTTTTCTACCTGAGTACTTAGTCCATAAAGGAGACGGGTAAAAACTACAGTCCATAAAGTGGACGGATCATCCAAAAAGGATGAAAAACATAAGTCCACAAAACGCTCCCACAATTGTTTTTCTCATGGAAACAAAATCAAAAGACAACTACGTGAAGAATTTAAAGGTAAAACTGCAGCTAGACAATGTCCACATAGTCTCTAGACTCAATACAGGTGGTGGCCTCGTACTGTTTTTGAGCAGAGACATCAATCTACACGTGATGGATGCAACCCCAACTTACATTGATGCAGTGGTGAACCCAGGAGTGGATGACGCCTGGCAGTTTACGGGATTCTACGAAAACCCTGTAACGGCCAACCGGGAACACTCCTGGGCACTACTAAAACATTTAAGCCTCAAAATGGATCTCCCTTGGTTTTGTGCGGGGGACTTCAATGAGATTGTCAGAGCATAAGAGAAACTGGGTGGTGCAATGTGTCGGGAGAGACAAATGATTGACTTTAGAGAAGCTCTTGACTTCTGTGGATTCCAGGACTTGGGTTTTGTTGGCTCTCCGTTCACATGGTGCAACAACCAGTTTGATGGTACAGTGACTTGGATTAGATTGGACAGAGGAGTAGCAACCAACCCATGGATTCAAATGTTCCCATCAACCAAAGTTCATTACATCTCTGGTTCGCTCTCGGATCATAGCCCATTATGGATTTGTACTGACGATGAAAATGCCCAGTTTTACAGGAAAAGGAAACCTTTTAGGTTTGAAGCGGTCTGGATGAGGGATGAAGGGTGTGAAACGGTGATAAAAAACTCATGGGAGGACCATGCAATTGAAAATCCGATTGGCAGAGTGGCAAAAAATTTAGAGGCATGCCGATTATCCCTTCAGTCTTGGAGTAAACATTCATTCGGCAACATCCGTCGCATGCTGCAACAAAAGAAAAAATTGCTAAAGCAGGCAGAAGCAAACTCCATGAACGGATCCAACCATTTTTAGGTGAGAAGTTTGAGGGCTGAGGTGCATGATTTGATGGTCAAGGAAGAATGTCTATGGCAGCAAAGATCAAGGGTGAATTAGCTGAAAGCGGGGGATCTAAACACAGCCTATTTCCACAGTCGTGCAAACCAGAGAAATCGAAGAAATTTCATCTCCAAACTGACCCTTGACAGTGGGGAAGTTGTTAAGGATGAACAGAAGATCGGGGAGGCCTTTGTGCAATATTTCCAATCTATCTTCCAATCAGTCAACCCAGCCGGGTTTGATCCAATCCTTCAAGGGATTGAACCCAAAGTGACATCACAGATGAATGCCGATCTAACCCGGCCTTTCACAGCCATGGAGGTGGAGCAAGCACTCAAGCAAATGAAACCTATGACAACTCCTGGCCCCGATGGTATGCCCCCAATCTTTTACAAATCTTATTGGAATACTGTTGGGTCTGATGTTACAAAAGCAACCTTATCTGTCTTAAATTCGGGAATAATGCCTCCAAACCTAAACCATACTTTCATTACCCTCATCCAAAGTGGACGGATCATCCAAAAAGGATGAAAAACATAAGTCCACAAAATGGATGGATCATCCAAAAAAGATGAAAAACATAAGTCCACAAATTGGATGGATCATCCCAGGAGGATGACAATTCTCAGTCCAAAAGTGGACGGGCATAAGGTCCATAAACTGGATGGATCCTCCCACGATAATGAAAATTACAAGTCCAAAAAAGTGGACGGACATAAACTAAAGACCACAAACTAGATGTATTATCCCAAGTAGATGAAAATTGTAAGTCCAAAGAGTGGATGGGTACAAAGTCCACGAACTAGATGTATCACAAAGGCTTAAATCACATCAGCAACATAGAAAGTCAAATAAGACGGGCCCGTCGCATAAAAACTACGAAATAAGCCACAAAGCAAGATAAACATTATTGAAAGATAAAAATATAAAACCCTTGAAGGGCAGTTGTTCATACATGACGGATAAAAAAGATAGTTCTCCCAATTTACAAAAAAAAAAAGAAAAAAAAAGAGAGACACTACTCTTGAACGGCGGCCACTATCTCCTGCTCTAGCTGACGGGTACCGTCCTTAGCAAGTTCAACTTGTCCTTGAGCGTTCTGCGCCTGGGCTGACTCTCCGTCGACTTGGGGTGCTTCATTAGCAAAAAGATCCTCGGTGTCCTCCGAGTCGACAGGCATGACGAAGGCTTGACCTTGGTCTTCAACTTTAATATTGGAAACATCCAAGTCTGGGTAAGCTTTCTTGACCTGACGGAGAGCGTCATTGAAACCCTCCAGGAAGGATTCACCCAGCTCAAACAGAAGGGCATCGGAGTCACGGTATTCATGGATCGCAACCTCCTTAGCTTGACAGAGCTGATCCTTCAGATCTTGGACCTCCTTATCTTTCTCCTCAAGGGCTTTCTTCACCTCTTCCGTCCTCTGCTCGAGCTCCTTCCTCACCTTTTCTGAAAGATCAAATTTTTTCTCCATTTTGGATTTCCAGGCTTTGAGTTGTCTCAATTCATCTTCCGTCTGCTCTGCCTTTTCTTGTACACGCTCCAAGGATGTCTCATGGTTAAGACACCATCCCATCAACCCTTTCATCATGATCATGCCTGAAATGCAAAAAAAAAGGTTAAATGGAAAGCCAAGCATAGAGGACGGATGAAAAGTCGACAGGCATCATTACCTGAGTGATTGCAAAAAGCCCCGTCTCTCCTATTGCCTCCGTGGAGTGGTTGCCTAAGTCCTCATAGTCCTCCGACGTTATGATAGACGAAAGCTACTCCAAGGCATATTTGGAATCTTCTCGGAGGAGGACAGGTGGCTTCTCCTGATTAGTGGACGGGGCCTTTATAAGGCCTTTGCCAGCCCCATGCTTCACTGGGGTGACCGTCTTTGTACCCTCAGCCATTAACCCTACAACGGGCTCCAAAGGGACCTTGGGCTTTTTGGGAGGACGGTCCGTTTTGGACGATTGCCTTCTTTTTAAGGACGGATTGCTTGAGCCCGTCCCCTTGGGATCTACCTCACCGGTCTCTTTTTCTTGGCAGCCTGTGCCTTTATCATTGCTCTCCTCTTAGCGTCATCCATCTCTGAAGAGGTGGACGGATGAAGTTAATTACTAAAATTAAAATCAAAACCACAATCATCAAACAGGATGAGGACGACGGACTTACGTTGGCGAATTCTGGGGTTGTATTTCTTGGCTGCTGGTGTTGGTGCAAGTCCGTCACAATACCAATGGATGGTATCAAGTGTGACTAGTTTGACCCAAGTCCTTTCCTCTGACTTGGTTTTGTTAAAAATTTTCTCAAGAAAACTGAATTCCTCAAGATCAACTTGTGGGCGCCGTCGAATTGCAAAAAAGAAAACGGTTTAAGGTTCGAAGAAATTATAATAAACTGAACGGTTATATAAAAAATTCAAGCACTAGGACAAGTACGTACTGGACGGAGGCAAGATGCCCCAGGTCGTGTCGACGGGCATGTGTTCCGTGTCCCCTGGACGACACATCCACCCGTTACCCTCTAGGAAGAAATAACTGCTCTTCCAGTCCCTATTTGAGTCTGGGGTTTCAAATATAACCTTCAACAACGGACTCCTTGGCACAAAACTATATATCCCCCGTGATTTGTCTATTTCATCTGGACGGTAGCAGCGAAGGAATTCCCGCACCATCAACCTCCTAGCACCGTTTGACATAGCACCATATAGGACCTCCATTGCTATGAAGACCCTCCAGGCGTTAGGGGATACTTGGTTGACGGACAGGCCAAGGTATTTGAGAAGCTGACGGTGAAGGAAGCTTAGTAGAAATCTAAGTCCTGCCTTCAGCATTTGTTCATACACCCCGACACCTTCTACCCCTTCAGAATACCATTTTTCTGACTTATAGGGCAGACAGATGGGGATGTAGTCTGGAATTTGGTAATTTTCCCTAAGAGTGTTGAAGTGTTTCTCCTTGATGGTGGAAGTAAAATAATTCACCGTCTACTCTGGTAGCATGATGAACTCCCTAAGTCCATCAGCACCTACGACGGACTTTATTGGTTTTTCCTCGACGATATCAGAACCCTCCTCGGGGTCAACCATCTCCATATCCTCATCTGTTGAGGACGAGGAAGAGGCGGACGGATTCCTCTCTTCGCTTGGACTCTCTTGGTCTTTATGACATGACGGGTATACTTCCTCGTAATCCACCCTGTCACGAACAACAGACTGGTTACTTGACGCACTAGACATTACCTACACGTGAGGACAAAGCCTAAGACTCTGACGGGCCTAGAGGGGGTGACGGGGGTATAAAGTCTAGAAAATAAAAAATGTATATCCGAAGTAAAAAGAGACGCAGAAAGAAAATACTTACCTAACGAAGTGAACGGAAGAAGGGCGTTGATGATGGATTCAGATACTGAACGGAGCGGTCTCTGACAAGGATAACGGAGGCGCTTTGACAAAGTATTTCAGCAGAAAGTAGAGAAATGAGAAGGGGAAAATGTGATATTTATAGAGGAAGTGCACGGGAGACGAGGCGACGCTTCGATTCAGGACAATACCCAATGAAAGAACGACACGTGTCATATGTGATAAATGATTTCCAGACGACCTGTTAGGGGTAGGTACAGTTCACAGAGTTTGTATTGAATCCGTCGACCTACAGTCCTTTAAACCGTCATCCCTTTAATTTTAAACAATCACCTCATGGGTCCTTTCGCTGAAAGATGACAGACCCATGGGGTGAGAGGGCAACTAAAGAGGAAAAAATATAGGTTGATGGATCCTTCTGTAATGGGCTTGACGGTTCCATATCCGTGGGCTGATAGCGGACGGGCCCAACGCGTGCAACAGGGATGGATCAAGCACCTACGTGGCAACCAAAAACCCTATATGGAAATACTTGCGACACACGCTTAGCCACCACAGAATCTTAACGTAAATGGAATCCTAGCACAAAGAGGATTCCGGAAGACACGCATACTCGAAGATCTTCTCTATAAGGAAATGTCTTGTCCATTACGTTTTGGACTATTCAAGAGGATTCCTATAAGGAAAAGACTTCTACACCAAGGAAGAGAGTTCTACCTTCTACTACTATAAAAGCCCTAATACCCTCATAAATCAAGGTACGCATAATTTACCCTCTCTAGCACTCTAGAGTTGTGAAAATAGTTCTAATTTGACCTTTAGAGGGTATTTGGCCGGCACCACACCGGTGCTCTCTGCTAGGTCTTCTCTTTTCATTGTGCAGGTTTCCTTTCGGGCGTACGAAGACTGTGTAACTCACTGGTGATTTTTACGGCATCATCAATTTCTATAATTTTCATGTAGCAATTGTATCTTGTTTGATATCTCCCAGGTCTTCAGCTTTAGGCCAACTCACAACAAATAAACCAATGATCATGAAAAAGAACCTAGCAAGATGAAGTCCAACATAGTTTCTAAATTTTCTAAATTTTAACAAATAGAAGATCAAGATTATAGAGAAATCGAAATGTGAGGAGAGAGAGAGAGAGAGAGAGAGAGAGGTACCTTTGATAGTAGATATAAAAGAAAATGTAATGATAATTAAAAAAAATTCCATCACAAATACTTTACTTATTGGTTTTAAGAGAGATTAAAAGAGAAAATATATAAATATAAAAGTTATGTAGGGGAAGGGGAAAAGGTATATACAATACATAAACGTTGAGGGAGGGGAAGGTTAGGGAAGAGGAAGAGACTTTGTATGTTTTGGTAATTGAAAAATGTGTGTGTGTGTGTGTGTGTGTATATATATATGTTCTTATAAAAAAACTCATCAAATCCAATGTGGTAACATATACATATATATATATATATATATATGTTTGAATAAAGGATTTTTGGGCTACCATATAAGTTTATGAAAAATTTGAGACTTTCCTTCATAAATGAGAATTTTATTGTTTTTTTTTTTTTTTTTCAATTAGATAAAAGAAATATATAGATAGGGAATGACTTTTTCCCCCCAATTATACCAGAAGGGAAATTGTATGAAGAAATTAATTGTTTTAACTCTTGCCTTTTAGGTTACTTCCACCCCCTCCCCTAAAAAAAGGACTTTTAGTTACTAAAAAAAATATATATGCCTCTTAGGAATAATTTAAGAGGAAAATTATACCCACTTTAGGGGAAAAAAAATGGTTACGTATCTAAAAGAGCAAATAGTGAATATTTAAGTACATATTATTTAAGAATTATAATAATAGTGGAATTTGTAGTATGCATTTAAGAAATTTTTTTCTTAAGTACCAAAAAAAAATTCCTAGTTGATTTCCTGTTGTATTTTTTATATTTATGTATAATTAAGGAGTATGATGGATTGAAGCGCAACATATCATAGCCAAATTGAACTCAGAATAAGATATAAGAAATAAGTTTGAGTTTTTTTTTCCTCTCGAGAATTAGATAAGTTTAATTAAGTTTTTTTTTTTTTTAGAAATAATTACAACATGCTGCTAACCCTGCAGCTCAAACCCTTTTCCCCCTAGACCCCCAAGCACTTTGTACATGGGGAGGTGCCAATTCAGCTACAAGGCCTTTGACTAAGTTTAATTAAGCTAACTAAGGCAATATGATTTAATTTGTGTTGGACTGTACAAAATCATTCTATTTGTTTATATATATTGGTTAGCATGATTGAATTAAGTTGCAGGATTTCTTAAGAATGAGATCACACCAAGGTATATGCTTCAATTGAGAGAATTTTTTAATTCCAAAGTAATGAACATTAGTATTACCATGGAAAACATAAATCAATACTGCATGCATGTCCACAATCATAAAATGGATGCAGTAGTTAAACATTGTAAGTGTCCAAAAGTTATTTCCTTAAAAATTTTAAATTGTAAGATTTTTTTTTTTTTTTTTTGAGAAGATAAGTGGTAAGAATTAGAGATTAGATCTTTAAAAAAAAAAAAAACTTTAGTATGTCTGACTTACAACAATGTAATTTACATCATAATTTGTCAAAAAATATATGAAAATAACCATATAAAACTAAATTATAATCCCAAATACAAAGAAAAAGAGGAACACCATACGGTCCATACCTATCGATCATAATATTTTGTTTCATCTTCCAAGTTATCCTAAGAACTAAGAAGGTAGAAATTAGAATAGATTTAGATGAGATTAAAAGAACATTAGCAAGAATTTATGTAGTGTTTAATTTTAAAATTACAAAGCCATTTAGAAATTAAAATAAGCAAATGGGAGGCAAATGATCATGTACTAAATCAATGCCATTCCAATTATTTAGACACAAACAATTTTAATGGGTAAAACACAATTATGTAAAGAAAAATTGTAAACATGAATACAAAGAAATAGACTCTCAATTGAAAATTTTTTTAAAAAAAAAAAAAAAGGAAAAAGAAAAAAAAAGAAACATGGTATTTACAACCCTACAAAAGAAAATCCAATATAGACCTTTACATTGTAATTTTTCAAAAAAAAAAAAAAAATAATGAAAATAACCATATAAAGCTAAGTTATAATCCCAAATACAAAGAAAAAGAGGATCATACGGTCCATACCTATCAATCATAATATTTTATTTTCCTCTTCCAAGTTTTCCTAAGAAGTTAAAAATTAGCATAAATTTAGATGAGATTAAAAGAAAATTAGCAAGAATTTATGTAGTATTTAATTTTAAAAAATTACAAAGCCATTCAGAAAATAAAAAAAACAGATGGGAGGAAAATGGTCGTGTACTCAAACAAAAAAATGCATTCCAATTCTTTAGATACAAAAAAATTTAATGGGTAAAACGCGATTATGTAAAGAAAAATTGTGAACATGAATACAAAGAAATAGACTATCAATTGAAAATTGAAAAAGAGAAAAAAGAAATATGGTATTTACAACCCCGAAATAGAAAATCCAATACAAACTACAAACCATAAAAATTGCAACAGAGAAACAAAGAAATTGAAGGGAAGAAAAAGAGAAACTAACCTCAAATAGACTTTCCAATTCTAGTTGTAATTTGGTGACTTATGGGGTGGAAAGAAAGCAATACAAACTACAAACCATAAAAATTGAAGCAGAAAAGCAAAGAAGTTAAAGGGAAGAAAAAGAAAAACTGACCTCAAATAGACTTTCCAATTCTAGTTGTAATTTGGTGACCTCAAATAGACTTTCAAAATCTATATATAAAAAATTAAATCGGTGGGTTTTAAATCCGAAGGGAGGCAATTGAATGTTTTGATGGGGAGAAAAGCCGTTTTTTTGATAAGGAGATGATAAGTCAAAGAGAGAGAGAGAGAGAGAGAGAGAGAGAGAGAGAGGGATTGATTGCTGAAATGAAAGCAATTTGGATTCAATGGGAAAGTCAATAATAGTATAAACATTAGCCGTTTGTTTGATGGGAAGATGATGAGTTGAGAGAGAGAAAATGGGATTGATTAAAGAAAATGTATGAAGTGGAAACCCAAAAAAAAAAGGGAAAAGAAAAAAATTTTGTGACATGGCGATGATGTGGCTCAACTAGAGCGTAGCAACAATATATACTACGCTTCAGCTTTTAGATATATATAGATATAGATATAGATTGGACCTTCCTATCCTTTTTTTTTTTTTTTTCATTAGTTTTCATTAGTTTTTCTTTTTGGTTAATGGTAGATAAAAAAATATTAATGTCACTAGTAGGTCCAGATGAGAACCAATAACAACTTATTGTATAAACTTTATTATGATATTGTTATGAAAATATTATATAAATAGCGCAATTTTTTTTCTAAAGAAAAATAGCACTAATTTAAAAAGTTTGGAGATACAATAAATTTGACAATATTTTCACAATAATTTTTGTTTTTAGTTGTGGCCAATCCTAGTATAACATTTTATTATTTTATTTTATTTTATTTTGACATATGAAAGATTTGATACCTCAACTGTTGTGAAAATTTTGTGATAAATTGTCGTGTTGTAACACAATTTGTAATTTTTATTTTGTAACATTCCGCATGATGGACACATATCCCACCTTTCACCCTTACCCTTGTGAGAGACCGCGCCCCCGGCCCGTTTTATAGGATGTTGGGCCAAACCCACGTGAATAGGTGGAGTCGTGTTATTGCCTCTCAAAATGGAGGTTCGACTAGTTATATTTTCCTCTTTAGATTAAGGGTTTTATAATGGAGTCGCCACTTATTTAATTATTGGGATAAATAAGAAAACCAAAATTGAAAAATTCATAATTTTATTAATTTTCAATTGAATTTACATTGATCATAGGAAAATTACATGGCTTTGGTCCTAGATACAATCTAAGATAAAGTACATAGCTTTATTTCCTAGTTACAATTTAGAAATTGAAAATTACAAGGATAAGCATTGGTCTATCAACCCTTGATCTAAGTTCGGAGGCAATGTTACAAGGTGGGAAGGTGTTAGGCACCCACCTTGCCCGGTGAAACCGGTCTTCTAGACTATTGTGGCCAACATTCATATCACATCATCCAATATGTTATCCATCAATTTGCATGTTGAATTCATTGTGTGTGCATGTGATAAACCCTAATCCCATTTATTAAGCATTTCATTTGGATTGAAAAATAAATTCTAGTGAATGTGTGTGGATGGTGATATCCTAGATTCAAGGATTTGAAAGAATTATTAAACAAACATGTTTTTTATATTTTTTATGTGGATTTAAGATTAAAATTAGTGTTATACATGAACATGTGATGAACAACCAAGGACATGTGAAGAACATATAAGAACAATTAAGAACATTCAAATATATTCAAGGGAATTTAAATGATTACTATCATGCTTTAATCTTAAACTCTCATCATTGCAACACAAAAAATAATTAGGGAAAGGGATTATACCTTCATGCAAGATCCATATGGTGAGGGAGGTCCTAAGGGTGGAGGAAAAGAAGAGCTAGGAGAGGGAGAGTGAGTCTCACTCAATATCTTAAGTTTCAAGAAGACCAAGATATGACAAGACTACTTAATTTCACTAGAACTCAAGAGTGGAGAAGAGAAGGGGATTTTTTGTCTTGGAATGAAGGAGAGGGGGGGGTTTATATAGTAGTGGTAGAGGAAATATGAATGGAAGGCCATTTAATGAGTGTTGACAAAGAATCATGAACTTAGACCTCATTTTAGCCTTTGGGGAAATCTGGTGCATTAAATGTGGAGATTGATGAGAGTGAGGAGCAAGCAAAATTCGGTTTTTTAGTAGCTACTGTAACATCTTGTAGAGCCAACTTCAAAAAATCATATTTTACTCAATTCGGATCGGAATTGTCTCATTCTTGTGCTCAAATTGAAGCCTCAGATGTCTAGTTTCTGGGAAAATTAACTTCATTCATAGATTCAACAAAATATTCTAAGAGATATTAACGATATGGTGAGCAAAGGTCATTTGTTAGAAAACAATTTCAACACAATTACCATTAATAGGTCCCAAATTAGTTTCCAATTAACATTAATAGGCTCCAATCACTCCCATTTCAGACCTAATTAGTTCCAAATTTACCCTAATTAAAAGATAATTGAACAAATTACTCATTGAATGATTAATGTTTAACTATCTAGTTAATTAGGTGTGTGCAACCCTACCATAAAATGTAGTCCTAACCAATCAAATTATGACACATCATCAATCTTAAATTGATTATACTTATAACCAATTAAAATCAATTGTTCATAATCACATATAGTTGGACTCAATTTGTGATAGTGCATCTCAGCCATTAAAACTTGATTTGATGATAACTTTCAATCTGGTGGTCCGATTAGGGCTTATGACCAGTCGATTTGATCGTTACAACATCAAAATCATTTTGGTAAAATGAGATTAAAGATCTAATGACCAGAATCAAGATGCATATTTTCAAGGCAAAATTACCCTTTTACCCTCCAGGTGAAGTTAAATGCAGGTTGCAAAATGAGGTGTCAACAACCCTTATCTTCTTTCACTTTTACCTTCTCCCAACCACCTTTATCTTTTCTCTGCTACTCCTTTCTGCTTCTTTTAATATTTTTATGTTCTCCCCAAAGACTAGCTCCAGCTCACCTGCCCTCTTCCCCCCATTTCTGTTTTCATTCCGAATACACAATAACCTCTAAGCAATAGTCACCACCAAAACCTTATGGCTCAACTTCTGTCTTTTATTTATTTATTTTTTCACAGCTTTCTTTTCTAATTCAGTTCATCTCCACCTTGATTTCCCCACCATCAACCCAATTCGTCTCCCTTAATTCTGGTATTTAAAACCTTGATTTGAAGCCCCTCCCTTTAACGTGGCGCTGCCACTAATTTTGGCAGCATCTTAGGCATTTCTCATATGTTCTTATGATTTATTTTTTTGGATGTACTGATGTTGGTTGTTTTCCTGTGAGATGGTTTTCTTTTGGATGTATTGATGTTAATTGTTTCTTGTGAGATGGTTTTTTTTTTTTTTTTTTTTGATGTACTGATGTTGGTTGTTTCCTATCTGAGGATTGTGATTTTATTTATTTATTTATTTTTAATGTTGGTTGTTTCCTGTGAGAGGATTGTGATTTTAGGGATTTTTTTTTTTTTTTTTCCTTTAAGGATAAACATAGAAATATGACTAAAGGCTTGAGTTGGTGAGAGATGTGAAAAAAGGGTATTTTGGTGTCTTTATTAATTTTTCTTTCTTCCTATAAAGTTGACCTAACATCTGATAAAAAGACTGCATAAAGTGTGTGAGACAGTCATAAAAGCTGGGTATTAATAGCCACCTTAAGGTGCCCATTAACACAACCCTTTATTATAACACAGTATTTCACAACTCACTCTATATCACATCTCTTTATATATATATGTGTGTGTGTGTGTGTGTGTGTGTGTGTTTATTTATATAAGTACGAATTTATTTATTTTTATATTTATCAACATAAAATTTAAAATACACATATTTTATAAGCCTAAATATTAGCTTAAGTACATTAACCAATGTATTAGCTTATATAACATGTTTTTTAAAACAAAAATCAATTTTTTGACATTTAAATTTTTTTTTATTGTACTGTCCGAAACATCTAAAATATGCCTGGTACAACCCAGTTTTTTTACGGTATATTTTATAGGTGTACCGATACCAGTTTAGTGGCTGATATAGTATATTTCCCCAGTACAGCCGATACCAGTATGATATTGACTTTAGTGAGTGATTTATAAAGACTATCTATGTATATTATTTAAACAAATCATATGACTCATTAACAAAGTCATGTGACTAAAATTACATATAAATGGTCACTTAACTGCCTCAGAATTTTTAACGAGATATCTAGGATCTACATTTCAAATAAGTCGAATCTTCAAATTGTTAGTTAGCACCCAAAAAAAAAAAAAAGATCTAAAAATTGTCTTATAAAATATAGAAACATTTCAAATTCACTTACCGACTGTTCTTGAAACAAGGAACACATTTTTTCTTTTGTTTTATCCAATTCCAAAAGTGATCCCCACCAGTACAATTATTATTAACTAGTAAGTTGATTATGCGATGCATGGATAATGTTTTTTGTAAAATGGTTTTGGAGAATTTTGTACATATATTATAACATAATTATTATAGAACTTTGTTAGTAATGAATTTATCATAAGAAGTAACAATTATAAATTGCACACACATATCCATTATAATTATTCAATTCAATTAATGAGAAATAAAAAAACAACTTTAGAGGAATATTGTAGAATAAAATTTGATATAAAACGTTTCTTTCTTTTTCCCTTAATTTTAAAACAAAATACACAACTCAAACACACACTGTCAATCACATTATTTGCAAAACCCACAAGTCCACAACGTTTGACCTTAACATCAAAGTCGTAATTGCCGTTGTCACTCAATATAAAATGCAAATCCTCTTACTTGGTTGTAGCTAACTCATAAGGGATACAATTAGATGAGACAATAATGTTGGAGCTAGGTAGGTGGTGTCGAAAGATTGAAGGTAAATAACAATGTTTTTTGGCATGTATATTTCATATATGATGGTATGAAGGGCTATGGGTAGGTATATAAAGGAGTAGAAGTATAAGAGGTGAAAATGGTGAATTAAGATGCAAAGAATTTTGTATGTGATGATGCCAAAAGTCTTCAGTGAGTCGCACGGTTCTCACGTGCTTTAAATAAAACCTGCGTAACAGAGACAAAGGAGACCTTGCAGAGAGTAACGGTGTGGTATTGACCAAATACCCTCCGAATGTTAAGCAGAAAACTTTCACAACTCTAAAGTGTTAGAGTTGGGGTAAATTATGCGTACCTTGGTTTATGAGGGTTTTGGGGTTTTAATAATAGCGTAGATCTGGCATTCGTTTCTTGGCGAAGAGGGCCTTTCCTTATAGGGAAGATCCTTATAAATAAACGTAATTAGTGGGATCCTTTCCTTATAGGGATTCCCTTGATTAGGGTTAATCGTGGGGTGCAAGATATTTCCTTGTATAGATATCCGTGGGGGACAAGCAAGGCCATGCTGGACTTGTCATGCTCTTTATTCCCGTTGGCTTCTTTTACTTCCGTCAGCCTCTCTCTTTCGTCAGCCTGGAGATTCCCATCGTCTCATGCAGATACCGTCAAGTATTGGGGTGATGTTGTCGGCTTATGGCGTTGTCAATTTCGTACTACTTCACACGCGTATGAAGCTGACGGGCTCAATGGAGTCGTCAGCTACTTTGTATGTAACGATTTTATTTCTTCCTAAAAACACCCTTGTCAGCTACCCCCTACTTTATGGCTCCGTCAGTCTTAGCTGACGGGTGTTGGAGTGTAGCTTTCCTTTTACTATTTATCCATTGGAAAAAAAGGTGCTCATTAATGGCTTTTTGAGCAGATTTTATTAAATGCTAGGACACATGGCATAGGCTGGTTGGCCTCGATTCTGAACAAAGACATCCCTTTGTTTCCCATGCTCTTTCGCCCTATATATAGCTCACCACCTCTTCTCATTTTTCCTTATTTCATCTTTGCTTATTTCATCTTCGCTAATCTTAAGAGAGAGAGCTGTCATTTCATCACCTTTGCTGCCGTCAACTTGCTGATACTGTCACCTTCACGGAATTGTCTATTAATCTTGCAAGTCCTCTTCTCTTTTCATTCCTTTTTTTTTATTTCCGTTTCTCTAGTTGGTCGTCACTTCTATGGAGAGAGAGACCCATCAAATAGGTTCTTAGAATACCTCCGTCGCTTGTAGGTGAATAGATGTCAGGAGATAGAGAAGCGACGAGTGAGCAGTCGTCGTCAGTCCGTGAGGGAGCGGGCTACGACGAAGTCTACCCGTCAGGTTATGGGCCTGAGGAGGGCTTATCCTGGTCGTCAGGGAGAGAACTGTCTACCCATTCTTCTGTCAACGAAGAGGAGGATTATGACGGAGAGGAAGTAGAGGAAAGAGAGGGAGATGAGGATGAGTACGACAAGGGAGAAAGGGAGAATGAAAGGGAGTGCGAGGGAGAAAATGATGAAGACGAGGGTGAAAGTGATGAGAGAGCTCCTAAGGGAGGATGTTTGGGAAGCTTAGGGGATGGTCATACGATAAGGACAGTCAATGACTTTAAGCCGACGATGATGACTAACGTTTTCAAAAATTTACGGGATCGTTACCAAATCCCTGATAACATTCCAATTCGTCTGCCTAGGAAGTTTGAAAAGTGCTACTTTGGGAAGACCGCGGACGTCGACCTGTATGACGCTATGTTTGTGGCAGCCTACAGGATTGAGATTACCATTGACGGCATTACACCGTTAGTTGGCCATTTTCCTAGGTCTATCCGTCAGCCAAATTGCCCCTAATGCTTAGAGGATATTCATAGGGGTTGAAATCCTTTGGGGTCATCTTAGTGGGGGAAACTGTCAGCTTACTCTGGACGAGTTCTTTTGGTACTACAGACCCTAACATATCTCCTCGTCTAAGGGGATATATCATTTTGCAGTGAGGAAGAAGACACTTAAGCTGGTGTCGGACATACCCGACTCCAATATAAATTGGAAGGATAGATACTTTTTTGTCCAAAGGACGGACTGGGTATGTTGTCGGGAAGAGTGAGTGACGATGCCTCATGGTTTTGACAATACTTGGAGTATTGTCAAGGATTTAGGTCTAGCATTGTCCGCATTTTCACTTTTTCTTTATTTATTTGTTTAAGTGTTTAACGTCATCTGCTTTTTTCTCTTTTTCAGCTATCGTTCATCTGCATATAACTGACGAGCAGGATGCTTTCATCCGTTGAGTGCTTGAGATCCCTTTTGACGAACGGAAGTGCAGGGACCTGATCACCCTTGACACGTTGCACACCTACTGTGGTGGTCCTATGCCGACGCCTGCAGCCCGTAGACTAACCACATACTCTTGTCGGCGTAAGTTCTTATTCCTTTGCTTCTTTCTTCCCATTGTCTTCTTTTCGTCTACTTATCTAACGTCCGTCTCTTAGCCTTCGTAGAAATGGAGGCAGCGAGGCAAAGAGTTTTGATAAGGGCATCAGCCACGGCGCACAAGCAGAAGGAGAAGGAGGGGGCCTTATCGTCAACTCCTAAGGTCGTCATCAAGGGATCATCCAAGCGAAAGAGCGAGGGGAAGGATGACCGTCCACTTAAGAAAGGGTCGGGCACTTCTGCTGGTGACAAATCGTCGAAGTAGCCATCACCTCCCAAACCCAGCCATGGAGCTGGTAAAGGTTTAATGACAGCGATCGGTCCCGTCACCCAGGGAACCGTTCGTCGTCTTCTCACGCATAAGGAACATGCCGTTGACATGGTTGAGTCAATCATCAAGGAGATGGACTTGGACCCTTTTGCCAAGCAGATGACAGAAGACTTAGGGGCGTCGGGCCTCTTCGACCTAGCCAGGGTATTTTTTTCTCATACTTTGTTCCATTTCTTATTTTCTTCCCTTGCTAACGGTTGTTTTTTATTTTAGGCGTTGGTGCGCATGAAGGCACTCCAGGACAGGTGCATCGTCAGAGAGGGAGTGATCCATCAGCTCCGGAAGCGTCAAGATTTTAAAAACAAGGAGATGGATCAATACAAGGAGGCCATCCACACCCTTAACAAGGAGCTAACGAATGTTACTAAAAAACTAAAGCAAGAATCCAATCTTCGAGAGAAGGCGTAGAAGGCTAAGGAAAGCTTGGAGTTGGAGCTGATGACCCTTCGTGAGCAGACGGAGAAGGCCAAAGCCGATGCCGTGGTGGATTTTAAGGCCTCGCAGTCTTTTATTGATGCATGCGCCATCTACTATGGTGAAGGTTTTGATGACTGCCTGAAGCAGGTTGGGTCCATCTATCCAGGCCTTGACTTGTCCAAGATCTCCATGGATGACCCGGTGTCGACGACTCCTACAAGTGGTGGCACTGTCAATGAGGAGACCGACGACTCTACTTAGTCAGAGTGGGATCCAAAAGATGACGGTGTGGTTCTTGCTCAACCTGCTGTCGAAGGACCCGTTACTCCCTTGGTTCCGTCTGTTGATTTAAAAGATGCTGAGAGCCCTTCTGCCCCGGACTCTGAGAACCCTTCCTCCTAGGACGCCCAGAACCCTTCAGTATGGTTTTCATTTTTTAACCTTTTTGTATCCCATCTTATTTTCAGATGATGTTAAGTGCCCTTTTTGTTTTTGGGCTTTGTTGTAAAAACTTCTTTTAATTTATGGCGTCGGTTTAATACTTTGTTATTTCATCCGTCGCTCTTGGTATGCTTTTGTTATGTGTTGATTCTTATTTTGAGATATGCGTATGTCCGTCCATCTTTGTGCATACATGTTAGGATGTACTTGTCCCCTTAAGGACTTGGTGAATAATTGGGATGAACCTGTCTATTTTGGTGTACTCATCCACTTATAGACTTAATAATGAACTTGTCCACTTATGGACCTAATAATGAACTCGTCCACTTATGAACTTAATGAAGAACTCGTCCATTTATGGACTTAATGAAGAACTCGTCCACTTGTGGACTTAATGATGAACTCGTCCACTTGTGGACTTAATAATTTCAATGCATCCCCATGGGATGAACTCGTCCACTAATGGACCTAATAATGAACTCGTCCACTGGTGGACTTAACAATTTCAAGGCATCCCCATGGGATGAACTTGTTCACTTGTGGACTTAATAATTTCAATACATCTCCATAGGATGAACTCGTCCACTTGTGGACCTAATAATAAACTCGTCCACTGGTGGACTTAATAATTTGAAGGCATCCCCATGGAATGAACTCATCCACTCTTGGACTTAGTCACAGATGTAGTTTCGTAGAGGCACATACATACACAGGTCATATTTGAATAACTCCTCTTATTATGATAAATGCGTGCATAAGTAAAAAATTGTTCTTGAAAGAGTAAAAAGCTGCCTTTTGGGCTTAAAAAGTATTGTAGATAGTAAAAATTAACTAAAAGGAAGTAAAGTAAAAATAAGAAGTGTTGTTCTTCATGCTATTGTCTACTGGTAGTATTTCTTTAGGTACTCCGTGTTCCATGAGTGTTGCAACTTTTGCTCGTCTAGCGTCTCCAGGTGGTAGGTTCCTTTCCTCTACCATAAAGCGATCCTATAGGGTTCATCCCAATTAGGTCCTAGCTTTCCCTAGGAGGGATTTCTTGTAGCGCCTGTCACCTTTCTCAAGATGAGATCTCTAACCTGAAAGTCTTTGTGCCTGACTCTTGAGTTGTAGTGCTTGGCCATGAGGTTCTAGTACTGCGCTAATCTTTGTTCAGCCTCTGCTCTGACCTCATCCACCAAGTCAAGCTGCAAGCGCATAGCTTCATCATTCCTACTCTCGTCATGGTTTCCCACTCTGTAGCTTATGAGTTCGACCTCAGCTGGGATGACGACCTCGCTTCTATATGCTAGTCGAAATGGTGTCTCTCCTGTAGGCATCCTTGCTGTCGTCCTGTACGCCCATAGAACGCTTGGTAATGCTTTCGACCATATACCCTTTGCCCCCTTGAGTCGAGTTTTGATGATTTTGAGCAAGGATCGGCTCATGACCTCGACTTGTCCGTTGGCCTGAGGGTGGGTGAGTGAGGAGTAGTGATTCTTGATCCCTAACTGTGAGCAAAAATCTTTGAACGAGTCATTGTCGAATTGCTTCCCATTGTCTGAGATCAGTATTCTAGGTATGCCATACCTACAGATGATGTTCCTCCATACAAAGCTTCGTATGTTCTTCTTTGTGATGGTGGCCAGGGCTTCAACTTCCACCCATTTAGTAAAGTAATCTATGCTGACCATTAGAAACTTCAGCTGTCTCATCGCTATTGGGAATGGGCCCATGATGTCCAGCCCCTATTAAGTAAAAGGCCACGGGGCCGTTATTGGAGTGAGCTATTCTGTTGGCTGTCTGATGACGTGGCCGAACCTTTGACATTTGTCTCATGTTTTAACATAGGCTTGGGCATCCTTCTGTATGGTGAGCCAATAATATCCAGCCTGAATCAGCTTGTGCGCCAACGACTGTGACCCGGAATGACTCTCGCAGATCCCCTCATGGACTTCTTTCATGACATAGTCTGCTTCCTTGGGGCCTAAGCACCTTAGCTATGGGCAGGAGAAGTCTCTTTTGTACAAGACATCCTTTATCAGGACGAAATGTGCTGCCTGGACCTTCAGCTTTCTTGCTGCCACCTTACCGTCAGGTAGTGTGCCGTCCTTCAAATAAGAAACTATAGGTGTGGTCCAGTTGCTTCCCGAGTCTATTTCCTGCACTCTGACGCCATCTATCAAAGGTAAGAGCTGAACAAAAGAAAGTACCTTACTGGGGATGAGCATGTGTTCTGCTGATGCAGCTTTCGCAAGACGATCGGCTTGCTTGTTCTCTTCCTTTGGGATTTGAACAAACTTGGCTTGAAACTCGCCTATCTGTTTCCTTACTTGCTCTAGATATTTCTTCATTCTTTCCCCTTTGCATTCGTAGTCACCGTTCACCTGACTTGTGACCACCTGAGAATCATAGTGCACAACCACACTTGTGGCCTCTGCGGCTTTGGCGAGACCTAGTCCTGCCACTAGAGCCTCGTATTCCGCTTCATTGTTGGTTGCAAGGAAGTCGAGACGAACCATACACTCAATCTTGTCCCCTTCTGGAGAACGAAGCACTATACCTACTCCATCAGCCTGCCTGTTAGATGATCCGTTCGTGTGAATGCTCCATTGGGGATGTTTTCCTGCCCCCTGGCCTTCCATGTTGGTGAATTCTGCAATGAAATCAGCGACCACCTGTCCCTTTATGGCAGTACGCGGGTAGTACAGTACGTCGAACTCGCTTAACTTTATTGCCTATAGTTCCATTTGTCTAGTCGCTTCAGGGTTACTCATTGCCCGCCGTAAAGGCTTATCTGTCAGAACGACCACAGTGTGGGCCCGGAAGTATGGCTTGAGATTACGGGCTGCGGTAACTAAAGCGAAGGCGAGCTTTTCCATTGGTGGGTACCTCTCCTCTGCACCATGGAGTGCCTGGCTAGTTTAGTACATGGGCTTCTGCACCCTATCTTCTTCTCTGACTAAGGCCGCACTGACGGCAACTGGGGAGACAGCTAGATAGAGAAATAGGTCTTCCTCTAGTTGGGAGGGACTTAGCAACAGTGGGGAGGAGAGGTATGTTTTTAGATCATCAAAAGCTTGTTGGCATTCAGGCATCCACTCAGACTTCTTCAGCATGCGGAAGAAAGGTAGACACTTGTTCGTCGCCCTTGAAACAAACCTGTTCAGCGTAGCTACCTTACCGTTGAGGCATTGCACTTCTTTTGTGTTCCTTGGTGGTGCCATCTCCATTATGGCTCGAATCTTGTCTGGGTTGATTTCGCCACCTCTCTAAGACACCATGAACCCTAAGAATTTTCTAGCCGTTACCCCAAATGCGCATTTGCTTGGACTGAGTTTCATGTTGTAAGAGCGGAGGGTGTCAAAGGTCTCCTTGAGGTTGTCTAAATGATCATCCTCCCTTTGGCTTTTCACTAGCATGTCATCCACGTAAACTTGGACATTTCTTCCAATCTGATGTGCAAACATTTTGTTCATGAGCGTCTGATACGTTATGCTCACGTTCTTGAGACCGAACGACATCACCGTATAGTAGAAGAGGCCTTGGCTGGTGTCGAACAAAGTTTTCTCATGATCAGCTTCGTCCAATTTGATCTAGTTGTAACCAGAAAATGCATCCATAAAGCTCAATAATTGATGTCTTGCTGTCGAGTCTACTAGGATGTCAACCCGCGGGAGGGAGTAGCTATCCTTGAGGCACGCCTTGTTAAAGTTTGTGAAGTCTACACACATCCTCCATTTTCCGTTAGCTTTTTTAACCATCACTACATTGGCCAGCCAGTTGGGGTAGTACACCTCCCTGATGAACTCCGCATCTTGCAATTTGCGGACTTCTTCCGCTATAGCCCGGTCTCGTTCTTGGGTGAGCACTCGTTTCTTTTAACAGATAGGGGGAAAATAGGGTGACACATTCAACTTGTGCACCATGACTGAAGGGTCGATCCTGAGCATGTCTTCATGACTCCAGGCAAAGAGGTCCTGGTTTTCTCTTAGGAATGCTGTGAGCGCTTAATGAACTGGCGAACTAGTGAGGGTACCGATCCTAGTCGTTTTCTCAGACCTAGAGTTATCGAGAAGTATCTCCTCCAATCCTTCAACGGGCTCTACGACCACCCTCTGTTCTTCAATGCTTATGGTTTGCAAGTGATCATCCATATCCAACATTGCTATGTAGTACCCTCGTGCTGCCACTTGGTCCCTACGTACCTCTCCTACTCTATACTCGGTGGGGAATTTGATCATCAAGTGATAGGTTGAAGTCACGGCCTTCCATGAGTTGAGGGTAGGTCAGCCCAATATGGCATTATAGGCAAATGAGCAGTCGATAATAAGGAATGTAACATCCTTAGTAATTTGCTGAGGGTAGTCGCCAACCGTTACGGGTAATGTGACCGCGCCGAGGGGGTATACCCTCGTTCCTTTGAACCCAAAGAGCGGCACGTTGGCTGGTATGAGTCACTCTCTCTCGATCCTCATCTGCTAGAATACCGATAGTAGAGAATATCAGCAGAGCTTCCATTATCAACCAGGACCCAATGAGTGTTGTAGTCCCCTACCCGAATACTAACAACAAATGCATCGTCGTGTGGGTAGTGGAGACGTAGAGCATCTTCTTCCGAGAATCCAATTATAGTGTTGTCGACTCGCATCATTTTTGGGACAAAACCTGTCAGCTGGACGTTCTGAACCATCCTAAGGTAGGTCTAACGAGCCTTCTTGGATGAACCAGAAACCATGGTGCCCCTTTCTATCATCATTTTGTCCCTTATGGGTGGCCTAGGGCGCTCGTTATCCCTTCTAGCAACCAGCTCCTATGGTGGGTCTGCCCTTTCTTTGTTGACGAATCGTTGTAGTTTCCATTGTCTAATAAGAGCTTCAATCTTCTGCTTCAAGTCATAGCATTCAAACGTGTCATGACTGTGGTCCCAATGAAAACGGCAATACTTGTCTCTAGACCTCATGCTGGGATCTCCCTTTAACTTGCCAGGCCACGTCAAGGTCATGTCGTCCTTGATCTACATCAACACCTGATCAATCGGGGTAGTTAGCGGGGTGAAGTTGGTGAACCTTCCAATGGGGGGTCTAGAGTGCCTGTCCTCCTGTCGGTCTCTGGTTCTAGTCATCTTTCGTCCCCTTTCTTGCCTTTCCCTCTTCTTGGGTTTCTCCTTTCAGGCTTGTAGCGCGTCCTCTGCGTTCATGTACTTAGTAGCTCGATAAAGCATATCTGTCATGGTCTTTGGGTCGTTCTTCTATAAGGAGAACAAAAACTTCCCCTTCCGCAAACCATTGGTGAATGCAACAACAAGTATCTTGTCATCAGCTTCGTCTATCGAAAGAGCTTCCTTATTGAAACGGGTTATGTAAGACTTCAGTGTCTCGTCCTCTCATTGCTTGGTGCTCATTAGGCATGCAGTGGACTTCTTATACCTGTGTCCCCTGATAAAGTGCAAGGCAAACTACGCGCTCAGCTCCTTGAAGATACCGATGAAGTTGGGCGTCAATCTGCTGAACCACACCCTTGCGGGACCCTTCAGCGTAGTTGGGAAGGCTCGACACATGATCTCATCTGCCACACCTTGTAAGTGCATAAGGATTTTGAATGACTCTAGGTGGTCCAAGGGATCCTTTGACCTATCATAGGCTTCTATCTGCGACATACGGAACTTTGCAGGAAGGGGGAACGAAGTGACGGGTGCTATGAAAGGCAAGTCCTTCTGATGGACCAACTCGTCAAGGTCGTTTGACACCCGCCCCTTGAGGGCGTTCATCATGAAGTCCATCATTTCTTTCATCATCTACATCTCTGCAACCATATGTGGTGGTGCCATATCTGTGACGGATGGACGGCTGGTATCTTGTCGCTCTTGCCTACTTGGGATATGGCTGCCTTCTAGTCCTTCTCGGTCCCTCCTTTTGGCATTAGTGCCTTTTTACTCCTCCCCGTGACTGTTGGGCCCAGCATCCTTTTGGCGTAACTATTCCTCTAGCTCGTGGTTCTGCTTGGTAAGGTGTTCCACAGCGGCGGCTAGGGTCTACACTTGTCTTTCAAGGGCAGCAGTGCGTGGTTCTTCTTCGGTGTGGTTATTGGTTGCCATCGAGTGAGTGAGTACCATACAACTCTTTGTCTGAGAAGTGGTAAAATGGCTGTTACTGTTTTACTCATTCCCACAGACGGCGCCAACTGATGATGCCAAAAATCATCAGTGAGCCGCATGGTCCTCACGTTCTCTTGACAAAATTTGCATAACAGAGACAAAAAAGATTTTGCAAAGAGTATCAGTGTGGTACTGACCAAATACCCTCCGAATGTTAAGTTAGAAAACTTTCACAACTCTAGAGTGCCAAAGCTGGGGTAAATTATGCGTACCTTAGTTTGTGAAGGTTTTGGGGTTTTTATAATAGTGTAAAGCTGGCATTTGTTTCTTGGCGGAGATGGTCTTTCCTTGTAGGGAAGATCCTTATAAATACACGTAATTAGTGAGATCCTTTCCTTATAGGGATTTCCTTGATTAAGGTTAATCGTGAGGTGCAAGATATTTTCTTGTATAAATATCTGTGGGGGTCAAGCAAGGCCATGCTAGACTCATCATGCTCTTTATTCCCGCCAGCCTCTCTCTTTTCGTCGGCCTGGGGATTCCCATTGTCTCATGCAGATACCGTCAGGTATTGGGGTGATGTCGTTGGCTTATTGCGTTGCCAATTTTGTACTATTTCACATGCGTATGAAGCTTACGAGCTCAATGGAGTTGTCAGCTTCTTTGTATGTAACGAGTTTATTTCTTCCTAAAAACACCCTTGTCAGTATGTATGTGTGAGGGAGGAAAATTCTAGAAATATTGAACCAAAGGAAACAAAGAATATTTAGTTTTTAATATAAAAAGTTTTAAAACATTTAAACAAATGAAACAAAAAGTTAATATTTAATTTGTTATTTTATATATATATATATATATATATATATAACTTGGCACTTAGCTATTCACATGTAAAAGGAAGGATTTAATAAAAGAGAGAGAGAGTGAGAGAGAGATTTATATATATATATATAAATAAATATATATATAATGGAAAAAAACAAAAACAAAAAAACAAAAAAAAAATTTAAAAAGAAAAATAAGCTAAGTTTGGGAATCTATATAAATCAAAAATATGTTTTTACATCCTTATAAATCAGTGCTACAAAAAAGAGGAAAAAGCCTTTTTTTTTTTTTTTTTTTTTTGGATTGACACCCACTTTTAAAAATAAACACCCTCTCTGGATCTCTTTTCCTTCCTTTCACTTTATCTCACTCTCAACCCCTTCTCTGGAAAAATTCGAATGACATAAATTGAAACTAGTTAATATTTCTTGCTACAATTTCTTCACATTCTCCACTATTCAAGGGAAAACTTTTCCATGGTCTCCAGTTTTCGTATTATTCTTCCTTTTAGTTATGGGCCTACTCCAATGCAAACTGGGCTTGTCATCCTATTGACCACTGCTTTACAACTAGCTACTATTTATTGCTTAGCTCCTCCCTCATTTCTTGGCTTAGTGAAAAACAATCTGTTGTAGTCTATTCCATAGTCAAGTACCGAGCTCTTACTGATACTACTTTTGAGCTTTCTTGGCTTTGCTAGCTCTTTGGGGACATTACTCCCCAGACCCTGACTACTCTTATCCACAACAATAATCAGAATGATATCCGAATCGCCCATAATGATGTCTTCCACGACTGCACACATTAAACATATTAAGATTGAACGTCACTTCATCCAGCCTTCATTTGCACTCAGTTTCCTCTAAAAACCAATTTGTTAGCATTTTCACTAGGTCTTATTTGCCAGGCCGTTTTCATGATCTCATCTTCAAACTCAAGTTGTCTTCGTCCTCACCCCCTCAAGTTTGAGAAGAATGTTAATATATTATCACATGTTTGAATCTTTAAGACATTAATTATCCTTGATCTGCCTAATCAAGGGCTACACATAGGTAAACTAAAATCAAGGAACCTGAATTGTCCCTGATCATAGCATACTTAAGAGCTCTCCATAGGTCAAATACTATGTGTGTATATATTCACATAATCACGTTTGTACAACACTCTTGATATACGTAAATACAGAGATTATTCAAAACTTTTCCGCTAGTTCTTTCTTTGTCCTCTTTATTCAACTATAGGAATGGAATTCAGTGTTTTTAGTTTACTTGTAGGTCAACAGTTACTTTATCAGGGCTTATACAAGATTTAGAACAAACAAACCACAATTGAATTTAGGAAGATCCACTTAAATGCTAGAGTAGTTCCACCGCCACAGCTAGCTTTTCTGACTGTGTACCAAAATGGCATTCACTCCGGGACTATACTCTAATCTATCAAGCCTGGGTTGCTGAAATAATTACAGCCACAAAGAAAATTGCCAAACCAAATAGACCAAAGTGATCCCATAGGCTGCACTTTTTAGACTGCTTGAAGGTGTAGAGTCATGTGAGGAAGAACCTGATAGAGAAAACAAATTATAAAATTAAATTAAGAAAAAAAAAAAAAAAAGAGGTTAAAATCTAATTTCAACATTTTATTTACACGACTTGTATTCAAACACCGGACATAATTTATAAAAAAAATAAAATAAAACATGTAACTATAACTAAGATTAAAAGCAATTCAAAAGATTAAAACATTTCTACTAATTACCACCACACACCCTTGGTGCGGTGGTCACTCCACAAGTATAACTGCTTGTGGAGTGTGGGGGGTAAGGGTCGGGGTTTAAGTCTCCAGGAATGAGCTTCACACACATACACTTAGATTAAGCTAGAGTAAAAATTCTATCTTGTATAAAAAAAAAAAATTTCTACTAATTGTAACCATATATCAGACATTAAAGGTTGATATATTAAAGTAATTAAATACAAAAAGAAAAAGAGGAAAAACTCTTAGGTTAAAGTGCAAAAAGAAAAAGCGGAAATACTCTTAGGTTAAAGTGAGAGCATTGTAAAGTTGGCATTATTCAATTAACATCTTAACTAGAATCAAAATTGGATTTGAACATATTCACTCTCCTCTAGGTTGGAGCTTTTCCTCTCACTTTGGGTGAGCTTTTCCTCCACTACCTCCATCACAATAGCAATGGATTCTATTCTATTACTTCCATTTTGTCTATCACAATACCATAGAGTCACAAACATGGATCCGGATTTTATCGAAAGAATGCAGAGAATAAACCTCACAGCAGAGGAGGGTGAAATTATCCAAGTGTGTCCAAGGCAAAGGGAAAGATTACTAGAAGAATGTTCACTTAGTTTGTTTGGAAAATTCCTAACAACTAAACCAATTAATCAGAGAGCGGTGAAGAACTTGTTACGCACAACGTGGAAGTTTGGCTCTGACCTCAAAATCATCGATGTGGGAGAAGGGCTATTCCAATTCAAATTCACTATGAAAAGCCAACTGGTGTGGGTACTTAACAATGGGCCATGGAGCTTTGACAACTATTATCTACTACTTCGGCGATGGGAAAAGGGAATGAGCGTGAGCACAATCAAGTTTACACACTGCCCGTTATGGGTGCAAGTGTGGGGACTACCATTTGAATTGTTTAGTGAAGATGTAGCGACGGACATAGGAAAGGGGATTGGAAAGGCGGTCGAGGTGGATTGTAAGGGCGTCACCACAGACCAAGCAAAATTCTTAAGAATCCGAGTAGAGGTACCGTTGGACAAGCCACTTCGGTGAGGAAGCAAAATCGAAGGTCCTGATGGGGAAGTCGTATAGGTGGCTTTCAAATACGAAAGGTTGATCAGTTTCTGTTTCCGCTGCGGAATTCTTGGGCATGAAGCCAAAACTTGTGAGAAGCCACGTGGTACGGAGGAGCAGGAAAATCAGTATGGGGAGTGGATGAAGGCGGGATTCCGGCGAATGGAGGAACCGAGCAGAAACAAGAATCAGAGCCAATCACAGCGGAGAGAAGCGGCGCCGGCAGAATAGACACAAGCAGAAACGGATCGAAACAATAATGGCACTTTCGAAAATCATGGGATCGTGAATGACAGCTCCAAAAATCACGGGATGAAGGTAGTAAATGCCATGAACGTCTCAGGTGTTAATGCGGCATCAATTATGGATGGGAATTCTTTTCCTTCTATAACTGATTCCTCCCCATTGCATCTGGATGTAATTATGGAGAAGGGGAAAAACCAACGGTTGGCTACAGAGAGGCAGAACGAATTTGATGGAGTGCAATTATTCGAATACAAATCCTCTGTACCATTTTTTGTGTACTACTCTATGTTTCACCAATCATTATTTGCCATGTTTTTATTTTACTTTCCTTATAAAATAATTGATGTTTAAAATGGAAAGAAATCATACACATGGTAAATAGTGACCAGTGGAATATAAAGTAATACACAAAAAATGGTACAGAAGATTTGCATTCCAATTATTATCGGTCCCAATCGGAATTGACGTGGCCACAAAAAACATTCCAAACCCTAAACCCAACACCCCACCTACCATGCCCAAGTCACATGAGCACTTAAGTGACACAAACACAGCCACCAAGCTGAACATGACAGAGAGAAAAGAGAGGGCCAAGTCACAGTCATACAGGAGGCTACTACCAAAGAAAAACAACCAAATATCCATGGGTCTAACAATAGGGAAGGCAAGTGGCAAGAAGAGAGGATTGGAAGTGGAGGAAAAATTAGAGATAAGTGAGAAGAACACAGAGTTAAAGAGTAGGAAGAGACAGAAGTACCAAGATGACAGTGATAACATGCAAACACCAACGGCGGCGGCTGCTTTTCAGCCCCACAGAGAGCAATGATAGTCCTAAGTTGGAACTGCCGGGGGCTTGAGAACCAATGTGCAGTGAATGTGCTCTCTCACTTGGTGAGGGAAAAAGCTCCCACTATTTTGTTTCTAATGGAGACAAAACAAACCATTGAGGAGATGAGATGGATACAAGATGAGTTGCATTATGATTCTATGTTGGCAATTCCATGCCTCGGAAGAAGAGGAGGCCTAGCAATGCTCTGGAAGAATGAAGTGGACCTGCACATCCAAACCTACACACAAAACCATATAGATGCCCTTATTATGTCGAATCAAAATTCACCATGGTGAATTACGGGTTTCTATGGTAAGCTGGAAGAACAACTAAGGCATGAAACTTGGTCGTTGCTCAAGCACCTGAAATCAAGGAGTTCAACCCCATGGTTGTGTATTGGGGCCTATAATGAGATTTTGGTATCAAGGGAAAAGGATAGGGGAAATCCTAAACCACTACAACTTATGAATATTTTCCACAACACGCTACTACACTGCGATTTGATTGATTTGGGGTATAGTGGAAACATTTTCACTTGGAATAATGGAAGGGAGGGTGATGCTTTTGTTAAGCTAAGGCTTGACAAGGCATGTGCAACAATGGAGTGAAAGAATTATTCCCACAGGCTCGGGTCTCTCATCTTCAAGCTTCATACTCTAATCATGTCCCTGTCCTCCTTACCACACATCCTCTAAGCCACCAATGCCGAGTTAAAAAAATTCCACGAAGATTTGAGGAGAAGTGGGTGACACACCCTAATTGTGAAGCTATTATCCAACAGGTTTGGAGTAATACTGTGACTACAGGTAGCCCTATGTATTGCTTATTTGAAAAAATTAAACAATGCAGGAGTGCTTTAGTGGGGTGGAGTCGAGTCACTTTTGGTCAATCAAAAAGTAAAATCTAAGAGAAGCAAAGGATATTGGAGGAATTGACTAGGGACAATCCAAGAGGGCACTTGGAATAAATTAGGAGGGTGAAGGAGGAAATTAATACAATATTGTACCATGAAGAGATCCACTGGCGACATAGATCTAAATCTATCTGGTTGCAGGCAAGAGATAAAAATACAAAGTTCTTCCACCAGAGAGCAAGCCAGAGACGCCAGGAAAATAACATTTCAGGAATATTTGATAGAGATGGTGTGTGGCAGGAAACTAATGGGGGTATAGCATAAGCTGCTGAAAATTATTTTCAGGAGTTGTTCACTTCGGTAAGCCCCTCAGAAATGGATAAAGTGTTGAGTTTGGTGGATAGGGTGGTCACTCCGGAGATGAACCAAAGCCTCCTCCAACCTTATACAGCAGAGAAGGTCCAAAGAGATCTTTTTCAGATGCATCTGTCAAAATCTCCGGGTCCCGATGGTATGTCCCCTTTTTTCTTCCAAAATTTTTGGCATACTATTGGAGTTGATGTCACAAATGCTGTTCTATCTGTCCTCCATTCGGGTCATATGCTATATAAAATGAATTATACACATATTGTATTGATTCCAAAAAATAATGAACCACTGTATATGACTAATTTTCGGCGTATTAGCTTAGAAAATATGGTAGCTAGAATTATATCAAAGGTTATTGCAAATAGGCTGAAATTGATTTTGCCAAATGTAATATCTAATGCCCAAAGTGCCTTTGTACCTAATAGGCTGATTATTGACAATACCACTGTAGCTTTTGAAGTGTTACACAGGATGCGAAATAAGAGGAGTGGAAAAAAGGGACAAATGGCGGTGAAGCTAGATATCAGTAAAGCATATGATAGGGTGGAATGGGGGTTCCTTAGACAAGTGATGCAGAAATTGGGCTTTGATGAGAAATGGGTCCAATTGGCAATGGAGATGGTGAGTACGGCTTCATACTCAATCTTGATAATGGGGAGCCGAAAGGTTTTATCCAACCATCAAGAGGTATTAAGCAAGGAGACCTCTTATCACCATACCTATTCTTACTTTGTGTTGAAGGTCTATATGGAATGATAAGAAGAGCTGTGGAAAATAGAGAGCTAGATGAGGTCTTATCTAGCCCAAATGGAGTGTGCATATCCCATCTATTGTTTGCTGATGATAGCCTACTATTTTGTGAAGCATCAATAGAGGAATGTCAGCGCCTAATGGACATTTTGGGCCTTTATGAAGCAGCATCTAGTCAAGCAATAAATAGGTAGAAAACATCATTGTTCTTTAGCAGAAATACAAGAGAGGAGATCAAACAAACAATTCAGCAAATGTTGGGGGCGAGAATTATGACGGATTGTGAAAAATAACTTGGTCTTCCAATGGCATGTGGAAAATCTAAGGTAACTACTTTTAAAGAAATGCAAGAGCGGATTACAAAGCGGGTCATGGGATGGAAGGAAAAATTTATCTCCAAGGTGGGTAGGGAAATATTGATTAAAACTGTCGCATAAGTCATCCCCACATACACTATGAGTCTCTTCAAGCTCCCAAAATCCCTATATGACTCTATCAACTCTACAATAGCTAGATATTGGTGGGGGCAAACAAAAAATGATAGGAAGATACATTGGATAAATTGGAAGAAACTATTTACAACAAAGAAGAAGGGAGGAATGGGATTTCGAGACATACAAGCTTTTAATTTAGCTATGCTGGCTAAACAGGCTTGGAGATTGTTACACCATACACACTCTTTGTTCTACCGGGTAGATAAGGCGAGATACTTTCCAAAGTGTTCTTTCATGGAGGCTGAGTTGGGCCACAACCCATCCTATGTGTGGCGGAGCTTGTTGGCTGCAAGAGAGCTGATACAAGAAGGCTCTAGGTGGAGAGTGAGGAATGGAGTCAATATTATGGTTGAATCAGAGAAGTGGCTCTCCCATAAGCCTGTCTTTAAAGGGGATGTGTGACCAAGCCTAAGAGTTGCGGAGCTGATTGACAAACATTCTTGGCAGTGGGATAGAAATAAGGTGGCTGGGATGTTTGCCACAAAAACATACGACGAGATAATGGTCATCCCACTTAGTAGAGACCGAAAGAGAGACATTGATATGGAAGGAAAACAGGAAGCGCGAGTTCTCTGTTAAGTCGGCCTACCAAGTTGCTATTTGACTGAAACAAGGGGTGGAAGCAAAACACTCACGAGCTGGGGAGGAAGGCAAGCTGTGGAAGATGATTTGGGACCACAATGTGCCACCAAAGATCAGAAATTTTATGTGGCGGGCAGTGTCCAATATTCTGCTGATGCGAGATAACTTGTATAGGAGAAGAGTGGCTGTGGAGAGTACTTGCAAGTTCTGCCGCCAACACCCTGAAACGGAAGCTAACTTGTTGTGGGAGTGCCCCTTTGCCCGCAATGTGTGGTCGTTGGCTGGAAGAAGAGTGCAAAAATGCAACAACAATGCGCGAGATTTTTTCCAGCTCTTCAAGTTTATGCAAGAGAAACTGACATGGGAGGAGATGGAACAGTGGTGCACTACAACTTGGGCGACATGGAACGCAAGGAACAAAGCCTACTTTCAAAATGTTCAGTCACAACCCAAAGTGATATATGAAGGGGCCCTTGAGTTGCTTGCTACATACCAGATCCTCTCGGCTACTCAAGCAACTATGTGACTGGGGAAAATGTTGCTTGTTTGGTGTTTGTTTTCAAGGGTATGGTGGGGTACATAGTGCCTGTTTCAAAAGTATTGTCATTTTAGGCGCAACACAGTGTTAGTTTTCTATTCATTTTGCTGATATGGTCCCTCTGGTATACAACCACTGTGTCATGTTTTTAGCAGCTGCTTGTAATGTTTCTCTTTGGTCTGGTGACACACGGCCATACATGTACCTGATTATAGTTTTCTTACATCAAATAAAGTTCTATTACCTCAAAAAAAAAAAAGAAAAAAAAAGAGAGGTTAGAGCATCAATTCAACTTGTGAGTTCTTAGGCCCCAAATTTCAAATTTCCTATGAACTTCTCCTTTCTTCCCGTGTGTGTTAAAAATACTTAGTATTCTTTTATAATAAAAAAACATAGGTTGATCATCGCAGAAATTCACAATTATTTGTACTCAAAAGCAAAGGAGATGGGTCCAAAAAATATGTACTTCACTGGCATACAACTAGTAACAAAGAAAATCTGGGGACTTACCATTGGTGGAAGATCCAGGCGGGGGTGCAACTGTAATAAAAGAGAAAGAACCAAAAAAAAAAAAAAAAGGTCGGATGAAACAACCATAACATGCTTATAATATTAGCAAAAAAAACTTACTAGATAATCTAAAAAGAATTGATATACAATTTAGGCCTTCGATGAAGTCATCTTGAACATTATAGTCTAATTACATTGATCCCATGTTAATCCTTTTGGACCTTTCCCAATTGCCCAAACTATTCATCTATGAATTAGCCTTTTTAACCAGTTCACTCACCAATTGATGAAAAAGCAGTAAGCAAATTTGAATAGTGAAGAAAGTTGGGAAAGGAAATTCTATCAATATAACCGTAAGCATTTGGAGAAGCCTATCATTGAAAAGCCCACTGAAACCTATAAATTCAATCACGATTTTTCACACAGGTTGATCAGCTAAAGGACATGGACAACAAGATCCAGATAAATGGAGGTTCATTTTAAGGCAAGGATTTGGGAGAAAAATAATTTGGTAACAGTTCTTTCTTTTTGCCTTTTAATTGCAATATTTTCTTTTATAATTTAATAATTACAGAGAAAATGGAAGGTTTAAGTTCAAATATTCTGTCTCGCTTTTCTTACTCCACTTTATTTTCCACGAATAAAAATATGTCACATATTTACCTATTTAATTAAATGCTAAATTTATGGCTTTTTTAATTATAATAACCTAAAATAAATAAACAATCACCGTATTCCCACTGCCACCACCACCAGCCTTCGCTGGCCACCCCTATATATAAAGAGCGCCGATACCATCAACATCACTGGTAATGGCCGAACACTGCCACCAACCCACCGCCTAGGAAGAAATCCATCACTCTACTACTTTATTCCTCTCAAACCCATAAAAAATAATAATAATAATAATAATAAAAAAAAAAAAAAACCACCCAATCCTCATTCACAGACCTTTGAATCAGTGGCTATGCGACTCAGACGCCCTAGCCTCAACCACAGGGCCCCATCTCTGCTCAAACATAAAAAAATTTCCATACATTTGCTTTGATTAGTAGGCATGACATCTATGTATAACTTCTACTAATAATTATTTGAAACAATTATAAGGATACAACTATAAGATCCACAAGAGTGAAAAACTAATTAACCAGATTATAATATGTTGATATCCTGAAGGGTTAATTTTGGTTGATGAAATGGAGAGAGATGAAGGGTGGTAGTGTGGTGGTGCCAGGTGGGTTTTTTTTAATGGGTTTGAGATGGACGACGTGAAAGGGCATAGGTTTCGTTGGAGTTAGTGGGTTGGTGGCGGTGGTTGGCCGTGACTTGCGGCATTGATGGTGTCAGAGCTCTTGATAGTGGCTGTTAGCAAAGGCTGGTGATGGTGGCAGAACACATTGGTTGTTGTTGTTGTTGTTGTTGTTTTTTTTTTTTTTTTTTTTTTTTTTATTGGAATTGGGAAAGACATAAATTTAGCATTTAATTAAATATGTGGACATGTGACATGTTTTTATTGATGAAGTATATAGTGGAATAAGAAAAGTGAGACAGAAGATTTAGACTCGGAAGGTTTGGACAATGGATATCTCACTACACGTTTTTAAAATCCTACTTAATATATTTACAGGGTTGAAATCTCCCCTCCCCCAACTATATACAACTATACTTAAAACAACATTCCACAAATAAGTTTTTAACCAAAAAAAAAAAAAATTTGCATTTTTCTCCCAAATGAAATGTAGAATATATCAAAAAAGAAAAATAGAAACCCGAGATCTAGGATCGATGGTAAAAAAAAGTATGTACATTTATTGTTGCTACGCTTCTGTTGTACCACATCAAAGACCACACCATCCACTTATTTTCGACACTATCTCTGACCTTACAATTACACTTCCTCCAATATTTTCCCATCACTTTTATCTTTTCATCTTCCCATTACTACCGTACCATAACAATTCTTCCATCCTTTCATCATCTTTTATTTTTTCTTTTCTTCTCTCCATTTTATTTACTATAAAAATTGTTATTTTCTTTTCCATTCAATCCATATTTTACAAATGACATCAATCAATCAAGTCTAGAGTTTGATAGCTTTGATCCTAAATTTAGGCCAAAAAAGAGAGTAAAAGAAAAACATAATGGCTTTATAAGAGACTGTAAAAACAAAAAATTTAGGAACAGAGTAAGTTTAGGAGTACAGTAAATCTTTAAAAAAAAAATTCTGTTAATGATACATGAAAGATTTGTCATTATGGCAAATTTTGGCCATAAAAATTTGAACCCCTATGAAACCAATTCAAAATTTCTAACAAAAAATTCAGAATTGAGATCCATAAGTTGATACTAACCAGTCCAGATCCACAGTTTAATGGATCTCATCAATTACTTTTCAAATTCATGTTCAATGGTAAAATTTAGAACAAATCTTTTGGAATTTGTGACATCAGGAACTTTAAAATATCGGAAAAGTTATGGTGATGATGAAGACAAATAATAACAGGCAAGCATTTGATGACACATCATATATACATGATTCAACCCAAACTCATCTCATTAAAAAATTCAACCAAAAAATATTAAACGATATCAAAACTAAATATTCAAATAAAAACAAATCAATTTACATGTCATAACTTAATTGACACATTTTGATATTTTTAACAAAAACATCAAAAGTTCAAAAAGTCCCACACCAACTATTGATGTAAAAAATAAATAAATAAATAAATAAAAAAACCCACAAAGCATATCAATAATTCAAATGCAAGTCACTCTAACTAAGGAAATAAAGACTAATACCACCAAAAATAACCATATAAAACCGAATTCTAATTAAGGAGAACCAAAAAAAGAGAAGAAGATCTGAAAAACCTATGCATGATGACTTCTTGGTATCAATACCGCACTCCTTAGGAAGCTTATTAACCTCCTCCGAGGAAATGTTGTAACTCTTCAAGACGTCGGTATTGGATAACAAGTCGCAGAGGCACTTGAGATCATAGGTGACTGTCTCATTCAATTGCTCATAGCATGTTGCCGTTGGATTAGAGGAACCCTTTATGTATGGTTGACAATGAACTAGGTTCTGCAAGCATGGGAATGATTCAGCACCCCCTGAACTTGCCGGACGAAATGCGTCGGAAGTTGTTTGAGAGAAACCCACAAAAAACCATGAAGAGAACAAAGCAAGCAATGTTAAAATATGCTGTTTGTTGGAAGCCATGATGTTAATTATAATGAGAACACAAACAAGGGAGGGTTTCTATCATGTAAAGAGCATAGATGGAAACTGCAGCTATCTATGTTGGTTTTAAGAGTACTCCCTCGTATACAACAATTTCACAAGCCCATGGGTTTAAGCCTGTAACTCTTAAAAGTTTGTCAACTAAACTTTGTTGTGAAAATATTGTAGCCATAACTTTATAAGGGTTTTAATTATTTGTTTTGGAAGTTATTCCTACTTCCTATTTTGTCTCTGTCTCCACTAAATAGCCATTTTTGTCTAGAAAAAATTATTCAATACTTTGTGATGTGGGAATGAAAAATCTTTTATTCCATTTTTTAATTCCACTTGATGCTAGTATATATACATGTACTTGGTATTTGTCCAATTATTTTATTAGTAAAGTTGACCCATTGTAATGGTGACATATATCTATTTTTGACCACATGTTATCATCGCAATAAGTTTCGTACATTGGAGGTACTGGTCCTCAACTTTACCCTATATATAGCATAAACCCTAGCTATGCATTATGGTTTAAGATTATGGCCAAGTGACACATTTTTTAAGAAACAATGAGATTCTCTTCCTTTAACATTCAACCTTTACCAAAATCGAAAGTTTGCATGTATTAATTAATTGTCCTGTCTAAATTAGTCAAATGCATTGATTCTCATGTATTCATTCTTTATAGATGATGACACCAAATATTTATATAAAATGAATTTATAAGGATATTTTTTATATTAAAAAAATTATAGTTATATGGTATTTTAATTGCTTCTCTCTTATGTTTGTCCAATTGTGAGGTGTCGTACATAATATGCTCCCAATTTGAGTTTGGTTCTAATTAATGCCCCAAGTTCTAATCCTTCCAACTTCCAAGCACTGATAAAATCATGGTTTTTTATTTATTTAAGGAGGTCAAGTTAAATATATCAATATTTTTTAACCACAAAATAACACATACACACCACACAATACTTCAAAGATGTTTTAAACATGGTTTATTATATATTTTATTTTCTAGTATATTAGAAAATCTCATCAAGTCAATTTTAAATAATTCAAAACAAATAATTTCTTTTTATTAAATTATATGTAATTATCCTTTAAATTATATTAATCACGATTAATATTCTTCAAAAAAATTTTAAAATCAAAATTTTTTTTTAATAAATAAAATAAAGATTACACATTAGAGTAATAACAATAATTTTACAAAATTAAAAAGTATACAAAGCAATTAATTTCAGATAAGTTAAATAATAAATGTCATTCTTCCTTTAAGTTATGGACCTACTCAGATGCAAATTGGAATTGTTATCTTATTGACCATTGCTTCACACCTAGCTACTATTTATTGCTTAGCTCCTCCCTCATTTCTTGGCTTAGTGTTCAACAATTTGTTGTAGTCTATTCCAGAGTTGAGTACCGAGCTCTTACTGATTCTACTTTTGAGCTTTTGTGGCTTTGCTAGCTCTTAAGGGACATGAGTGCTCCCCAGACTACGAGTACTCTTATCCACTATAATAATCAAAATATTATCTATATTGCCCATAATCATATCTTTCATAACTACACACATTAAACACATTAAGATTGAATGTCACTTCATTCATCGTCATCTTTAGTAGAGTAGCCTTCATTTGCACTCAATTTCCTCTAAAGGCCAATTTGTTAGTGTTTTCACTAGGTCTTATTCACCAGGCCATTTTCATGATCTCGTCTTCAAACTCAAGTTGGCTTCCTCCTCACCACCTCAAATTTAAGGAAGAATGTTAATATATTATGATAGGCAAAAAACGAATTGACCCCTTGTGATAAATTAATTGATTAATTAGCCAAGTTTATTAATTAATCAAATTAACGTACAAACGCGTGGTAGCACAAAAAAATCACCAAATAACTAAATATGTAGCAGAAAATAAATGACACGGTAATTTGTTTACGAATGGGGAAAACCTAATGGCAAAAAACCCCACCGGGTGATTTTCAGGTCACCACTCTCGAAATTCCACTATTATCACAACAAGCAGTTGCAAGTAAAGGAATCCCAATACCTTATACCAACCTACAGTTGAACCCTTATTCCAATACCCAATTGGACTTGTTCTGTAGTGACAATTTCCCCTTTTGATGCATGGCTCCCAAGTACGTGACTAACCAATGCGCGAATTCCAATACGCGACTTCAATCACCAACTAGAAAAGGTTGTTGGCTGCAAAGTTCTTCAATTCATCCCAACGATGAAGATCAAGAAGATGTTTGGTCACAAAACCCTACGATGCACATACACAGCAACTTCTTCACAAGAATGATGAATTAGGGCAAAACCTTGTCTCTGGTTACAAATTGCTTGAACGAACTTTGCTCAACACTTGTGCAACTTGTGTACCCTTTTACGACCCTTAAACTAATCCTTTTATATGTCTAGGGTTAGAAGAAAAGAAAGCCTAAACACATAATCCCGGATTAGAGTCAAAACAGAACTGGAATTCTGTTTTTCATAAAGCTCGACAGATACCTGTCTGTCGAGGTACTGTTGAGCAGCTGTCGAGCCACGGGGCTGAAACAGCTTCTTAAGCTCGATGGATAGCTAGCTATCGAGATTTAATGAACAGCACTTCTTCAGCTTGAATCTTGGACAGACTTGTATGTCTTCAACACTTGATCTTAAAACACAGTTTCTTGAAGTATTAAACACATCCTAGATCTACCCAAATACAAGTAAAGTGCGTTTTGTCAAAGGATAAGCCAATTACATAAAATAGTGACATATGTTCCTAACAAGTGAATCACATATATCCTAACAATCTCCCCCTTTGGCAATCCATGACAAAACCACAACAAACAAATGAACATATGAGAGAAGTCATAAATCACTCAACTCATATTCACTTGATGAATACAATAAAATCTATCCTAACACAAACTCTTGAAAAACTTTGCAAGAAGAGAGTTTATGGCAAGTAGACTTTGACAACCTGTATTTCTGAAACACTTTAAACAAAACTCATTAAAGCATCTTTGTGTGAAACAGAAATAATAGATTGCATACAATAATAAGAAACATGTGCATAAAGAGAGAAAAGAAACAACACATGTGAGGATAAGTGAAAGAAACATACATCAACATATTTGTCTATCATGTCTTGTACTTTGCAGTTCAGAAAATAGATATGGGAAATAGGCATCTGATACTTAATTAACTGAATCTCAACTAAAGAATATCAAACATTAAGGGTCCATTTGGATATAACTTATTTTGCTGAAAACTGAAAACACTGTAGCAAAATAATTTTTAAATGTGTGAATAATGCCGTGGGGGCCATTTTTAATGAAAAAGTTGCTGAAAAGTAAGGTTTGTGAGTCCCGTGAACAGTGCATAGGACCCACTGGTATGCACTGTCCACCGCTTATTTTGCTGGTGTGAACAGTGCACTAACAAAAAAGTCAAAAATCACGGCTCAAAAAAAAAAAAGAAACGCATACGCAAAACGCGCTGTTTTTCATCCGTATCCAAACCCAGCTTAAAATTCCATTAAAAACTTTTACAAATGATATCAATTAATCAAGCCTAGAATTTGATAGCTTTAATCCTAAATTTAGGCCAAAGAGATGAGAAATTATTAGGTTTACCGGAAAAAATTGTTAGGTCTACCGAGAGGACTGCTGAAGTGGTCCTCTCTGACCTTCCAACCAATAAAATACTGACCAGTTCAAATCAACAATTTAATTGTAAAATTTATGTTTAGTGGTAAAATTTAGAACAAATCTTTTGGATTTTGTGACATCAGGAGCTTTAAAATATCAAAAATGTTATGGTGATGATGACAACGAAAAATAACAAGCAAGCATTTGATGACACATCATATATACATGATTAAACCCAAAATTATCAATTAAAAATTTCAACCAAAAAATTTAAATGATGTCAAAATTAAATATTCAAAGATCAACAAATCAATATACATGTCTTGACTGATGAAGCAGTGAAAAACCTTGTAACTTAATTGACACTTCTAATATTTCTAACATAGACATTCAAAATTTAAATCCTTCCACCCCGACTATCAAAGCATATCAACCTTAATTCAAATGCAAGCCACACTCTAACTCATGAAATAAAGACTAATAGTAATACCACCAAAAATAATCATATAAAAGTTAAAACCGAATTCAAAATAAGCAGAACCAAAAAAAGGAAAAAGAGGAGAAGATGTGAAAAACCTTTCTTGCATATGGATAAGTTGATATCAATACCGCAGTCTTTAGGAAGCTTCATGAGCTCCCCCGGGGTAATGTTGAAACTCTTCAAGACGTCGGTATAAAAAAATAGGTTGCAGAGGCACTTGGTATCATTGGCAATTCCGTCCTTCAATAGCTCACAGCATATTGCCGGTGCAATATAGGGGCCCTTCACGTATGGTTGACAAACAGCGAGGTTCCCCAAGCATGGGAATGATTTAACACTCCCTGAATCTACGGGACGAAACGTGTCGAACTCGAAACTCACTTGAGAGAAACTCACAAAAAACCATGAAGAGAACAAAACAAGCAATGTTAAAATCTGCTGTTTGTTGGAAGAAGCCATGACGTTAATTTTAATGAGAAATGGAAAACATAATCTTTTGTAAGGTGGTTGAGAGATAAAGATCACAAACAAGGGAGGGTCTCTGCAGGCAGTATTATGTAAAGAGCATTGAATACATAGATGGAAACTGCAACTATCTATTTAGGTTTTAAGAGTAGCTCCTGTACACAACAATTTCATGACAAAGTCTAGGGGCTGAAGAGTTTGTCACCTAGGTTTCGTTGTGAAATTGTTATGAAAATATTATGGCCATAGCTATGTTCGGGTTTCAAATATTTGTTTTGGAAGTTATTCTTACTTCCTACTCTGACTTTGTCTCCATTAAATGACCATTTTTTTGGGGAAAATTTGTGAGTACTTACTACTTAGTGATGTGGGAATGAAAAATCTTCAATCTCATTTTTTTGCGTTCCACTAATTGCAGAATACATGTACTTGATTATTTTTTTTCCTGATTATTTTATTAGTAAAGTTAGACTCATTGTGATGGTGACATACGTCTACTTTTAACCACGTGTTATCATCGCAACAGGTTTAATGCATTGAAGACATTATTCCTAAGCTTTACTATATATATTAGCAAGAACCTTAGCCATAAATTATGGTTTAAGATTTTGCCACATAGCACATTTTTTAAGAACCAATGAGATTCTCTTTATTTAACATTCCACCACATCACCAAAATGAAAAGTTTGCATGTATTGATTTATTGCCAATAGTTAATTACTCAAATGCATGTATTCATTCTTTATAGATACTAGCTTGTAACCCCATACATATGCATGGATATACCTAAAGATATATAATAAGATGTATAATATAATTTCTATATATATATATAATTTAAATACTATTGATAGTCATTTTTATATTTTGTTAACTCTTTTAAAAATTTTGTAAGGATATTAATAGGTATAAAATGTAAATTGTTCATATTTAAAAAAAATTAAAATTTATTGTGAAACATTTTTTTTTTTTTTTTACGATTCATTTATTCTAAACTTTTTGGTTTTTGTACTTAATAACTCAATTGGATGAATATTTATAATGTGGTCCCACATTTGATTTTAAAATTAAGAAATAAAACTCTTTAAGAATAAATAATTTAGGACATATGGCGCAAAATTAGAACTCTAATTTGGAATTATAATTTGAGTTTCTCTCAGCTTCACATATTATTTTATATATATATATTTTTTTTTCTAAGTATATTTATAAAATGAATTTATATAGATATTTTTATATTAAAAAATTATAGGTACCTCTCTCTTAGAGCATTCTCATAAGGATCTCAAAAAATTTAGCATTTAACATCTCAAAAACCTACATTATTTATTTTAACAACTCACTTTATAATACACCCAACATCAAAGGTTTTATATTTTTTTTTACCACTTCATTAATTAAAGATAGAGAGAGAGAGAGAGAAGAAAAGATAGTGAGAGAGAGTCCGATGAGAAGAAAAGAGGAATAGTGAGAGAGAGAAAAGATATTTTAATTAAAGTAGTATTAAAATATATATTATTATATTTATAAGATTTGAGCTACAGTGGACTGCTATCTATGATAGTCCACTGTAGCTCAGATGCTAATTTTAACACTAACACCTTTGTTGTAGTGTGCTTTTTTTAAATGAAATGCTAAAAAATAGCATTTTTAGCTTTTGAGAGCTTTAATGTGAATGCTCTTATGATAGTCCAATTGGGAGGTATCCTACCTAACATACTTCCAATTTGAGTTTGGTTCTAATTAATGCCCCCAAGTTCTAATCCTTCCAAGTAATGGCAGAGTCAAGTTTGTTTATTTGTTTTTTTATTTAATTTAATTTAAGGGGTCAGGTTAAATATATCAATATTTTTTAACCACAAAATAACACACACCACACATACTTCAAAGATATCTTTAACATGATTTATTATAAATTTATTTTCTAGTATATAAGAAAATTTCATCAAGTCAATTTTAAATAATTCAAAACAAATATTTTCTTTTTATTAAGTTTTGTAATTATCATTTAAATTATATTAATCACGATTAATATTCTTCAATTTTTTTTTATTAAATAAAATAAAGATTACACATTAGAGTAAAAACGATAATTTTACAAAATTAAAAGTATACAAAGCAATTAATTTTAGATAAATTAAATAATAAATTTCATTTTTATATGTCTTAACGCATAAAATGCATGGTAAAAAATAATAATAATGACAAAAACAAAATGAAAAAAAATATATTTTTAAAGTGGAAAAAAAAAGGAGAAACCATTAGATCTCCCAAATTTTTAACCATAAAAACCATTGCATCGTTTAACCATCGTTTCTTCTAATAGTGATCCTAATTGGATATTAACCCAGTATAGACGACTGTGGGTCACTGGTGGAACTATAATCTATATATATATATATATATATATATATACACCTTGGGCCTGTCCGAGGATGTGGACAACCCGAGGACAGTCCGAGGAGGAACCAATAATTTTAAATGATTCAGGCTCTAGACTTTACGAACAAGGTGACGACAAGAGATCAATCCAAGGACAAACAAGTCCACGGACACCGTAAATGCAACTCAAACACATATCCCAGCAATCCAGGGGGCCCTTCAGAGAATCCTGGTAATAAAGACACATAACCTAAACACGCAAGGATGAGGGAGATTCCAGAAATATCTAAGGAAAAGCTGTTACCACCGCATTAAATGCGTTGTAGCTACTTTTCTAGACGCATTTATGTGGAGAAGACCCTTGAATAGTGTTTCCTTGGCAACCGCAACTCATAGAGAGCTAGAAGAAGTATCTGGTGGGATAGTCACTCAAGTAGCAGCGGGGATGATTGACAAGTGTAGGGTCAAGATTGTCGGGAAGAGGGTATATAATGCAGGAGACCCCTGGAAGAAGGGAGGAGGAGACATTGTAACGATCTAGAATCAGACCTGTAAAAGCTTAAAGGACTGTATTTAAATAACTCATCCTCCTCGAACTTGGCCGAGGACTTTCCTCCCTCAGTAAATACTTCTTATTTCCCCCTTTTTAATACAAAAAAATCTATTGGTTCATCGCCTAACTCACTAAAGCCAAGTTTTTCAGCCCACTCTCTACAAATTCATTACTCTGGGCTCATTGGGCCAAGATCCCATACCTTTTGGGCTTGGGCCGCCAAAACGAGTCCTTACAATTGGCGCCGTCTATGGGAAGAATTTGTGTGTTAGTGAGTGCAACAGTTAAACATGGTGGGTACAGGTCCACACTAGGAAAACCCACGCCAAGCAGGTCCCCAACGAACAGAACCCACAAGATCCCAACAGCAGGGTAATTTTCCCGGCCCTAAACAAGAGCAAAATCAGGAAAATGAAAGAAATCGAAAGGGGAGTGTGCATACGACCCAGACAAGCAAAAGCCACTCCCAAGTGGGCAGTCGCGTATCCTAGAGACAAAGCAACCGAGCCATGTAGCAGGAGATAAAGGACCTAAAAAAGAAACTGCGCCACGCACAGTGGAGGCAGTCTCCTCCCAGTTCTGACGCATCTTCTAACGATGAAAAGGACGGCAACTACAGGCAAAGATCAAGAACCCCTCCAAGTGAGACCTTTTCTTATGAAGATGAACACCATTACAGACGAAAACGTAGGGACCTATCTAGTAAGGGCGTGGGTAGTGATGCCATGAGTAAGGCTCTGGATTAGATCTCTAAGTCACCCTTCACGCACAAAATAGAAGGGGCTAGGCTACCGCGGCGGTTCCATCAGCCTACGTTCACCATTTATAATGGTCGATCAGACCCCGTAGAACATGTGAATTAGTTTAATCAAAGAATGGCTGTCCACTCCACGAACGAAGCTTTGATGTGCAAAGTTTTCCCGTCCAGCTTGGGACCTGTAGTGATGCGGTGGTTCAACGGCTTGAAAACGAATTCCATAGATTCCTACAAGCAGCTCACCCAAGCCTTTGGCTCTCGCTTCGTTACGAACAGCAGAGTTCCTCGGCCTTTAAGTTCACTGCTATTGTTGTCCATGCACGACGGAGAAACTCTAAAGGCATACTCTGACAGATATTTGGAGATGTATAATGAGTTGGACTGCAACTTCGAAGACATCGCCATTAGTACTTTTAAAAGCGGTCTCCCAACCGAGCACGGCTTGAGGAAATCCTTAACCGGCAAACCTGTCACCAGCGCACGTCAACTTATGGACCGAATTGACAAATACAAAAGAGTGGAAGAGGACCAGTTGCAAGGGAAAAGGAAGGAAAAGATTATCCCTCAAAAGGTAGGGGATTTCAGGTCGGACCGATACAGCAATAACCCTCCAAGGAGAGATTTCGCAGGGCAGTCCAAATCAGCCCACATGCAGACGGTTAACGCCGTATTCAGAGAACCGGTGCATCAGGTTTTGGAGAAAATCAAGAATGAGTCATTCTTCAAGGGGCCAAATAAAATGGCTGGAGACTCCATAAATCACAACCAAAGTCCGTATTGTCAGTACCACCAAGACCATGGACATGCTACAAAAGACTGCAGGAACCTTTGAAACCACCTAGATCAGCTGGTCCGAGAAGGGAGGCTGAGGCACCTTTGGCACCCTTCCAATGGTCATCAAGGCCAAGCAAACCAAGAGCCCCGGAAAGACACTTCCTTAAGACCACCTATAGGGACGATAAACGTAATCTTTGTTACTCCGGAGAGGACAGGCTCATGCCCTTCTAGGATAATGTCTGTAGCTCAGCTACCTGCCAATAACTCTGGCCCAGAGCCGAAAAGACCCAAAGTATATCCCCATCCGGTCCTGAGCTTCTCTGAGGAAGACAAAAATGGAACCATACAGCCCCACGACAATGCATTGGTGATCACTCTTCAGATTGGGGGTTACGACGTGAAAAGGGTAATGGTGGATGGCAGTAGTGGAGCCGAGATCATGTACCCCAATCTCTATAAAGGCTTGAAACTGACGCCAGAAGATCTAACGCCCTACAGTTCCCCCTTGATGAGTTTTGATGGGAAGGCAGTCATGCCAAAGGGGCAGATTAGGCTACTGTGAGAGACCGCTCCCCCGGCCCCCCTTTTTTAGGAGTGTTGGGCCAAACCCACGTGAATGGGTAAAGTCGTGTTGTTGCCTCTCAAAATGGAGATTCGACTAGTTATATTTTTCCCTTTAGATTAAGGGTTTTACAATGGAGTCGCCACTTATTTAATCATTGGAAAAATAAGAAAACCATAATTGAAAAAAAATTCCTCATTTTATTAATTTGAAATTGAATTTACATTGATCATAGGAAAATTACATGGCTTTGGTCCGAGATACAATCTAAGATAAAGTACATGGCTTTGTTTCCTAGTTAAAATTTAAAAATTGAAAATTACATGGATAAGCATTTGATCTACTAACTCTTGATCTAAGTTCGGAGGCTATGTTACAAGGTGGGAAGGTGTTAGGCACCCACCTTGCCCGATGAAACCGGTCTTCTAGACTATGGTGGCCAACATTCATATCATATCATCCAATATGTCAATCAATTTACATGTTGAATTTAATGTGTGTGCATGTGATAAACCCTAATTCAATTTATTAAGCATTGCATTTGGATTGAAAAATAAATTCTAGTGAATGTGTGTGGATGGTGATAACCTAGATTCAAGGATTTGAAAAGAATTATTAAATAAACATGTTTTTCATATTTTTTGATGTGGATTTAAGATTAAATGTAGTGATATGCATGAACATGTGATGAACAACCAAGAATATGTGAAGAACACATAAGAACAATTAAAAAACATTCAAACATATTCAATGAAATTATCATGCTTTAATCTTAGATTCCCATCATGGCAACATAAACAAACAGTTAGGGAAGTGGATTATACCTTCATGCAAGATCCATATGGTGGCGAATGGGACTCTTGATGGAGGTCTTAAGGGTGGAGGAAAATAAGAGCTAGGAGAGGGAGAGTGAGTCTCACTCAATACCTTGAGTCTCAGGAAGACCAAGATATGACAAGACTACTCAACTTCACTAGAACTCAAGAGAAGAGAAGAGATGGAGTTTTCTGTGTGTTTTGAAATGAATGAGAGGAGGGGTTTATATAGTAGTGGTGGAGGAAATATGAATGGAAGGTCATTTAATAAGGGTTGACAAAGAATCATGAACCTAGACCTCATTTTAGCCTTTGGGGAAATTTGGTGCATTAAATGTGAAGATTGATGAGAGTGAGGAGCAAGCAAAGTTCGGTTTTCCCGTAGCTGTTGTAACAGCCTGTAGAGTCAATTTCAAAAAATCATATCTGACTCAATTCTGATCGGAATTATCTCATTCTTGTGCTCAAATTGAAGCCCCGAATGTCTAGTTTCTGGGAAAATTAACCTCATTCACAGATTCAAAATATTCTGAAAGATATTGATGGAATAGTGAGTAGAGGTCATTTGTTAGAAAATGGTTTCAGCACAATTAACATTAATCGGTCCCAAATTAGCTCCCAATTAACATTAAATGGCTCCAATCACTCTCATTTCAGACTTAAATTGTTCCAAATTTACTCTAATGAAAAGATAATTGCACAAATTACTCATTGAATAATTAATGTTTAACTATCTAATTAATTAAGTGTATGCAACCTCACCATAAAATGTAGTCCTAACCAATCAAATTATGACACATCATTGATCTCAAATTGATTACACTTATAACCAATTGAAATCAATTGTTCATAATCACATATAGTTGGACTCAATTTGTGATAGTGCATCTCAGCCACTAAAACTTGATTTGATGATAACTTTCAATCCGGTGGTCCGATTAGGGCTTATGACTAGTCGATTTGATCGTTACGACATCAAGATCATTTTGATGAAATGAGATTAAGGATCTAATGGCTAGAATCAAGATGCATATTTCCAAGGCAAAATTACCCTTTTACCCTCCACGTGAGGTTAAATGCAGGTTGCAAAATAGGGTGTCAACAGCTACCTATGCAAACCGGCCCGGAGATAGTGGATGTTGACTTCATCGTGGTAGATACTTACTCCCCCTATACTGCCATCATGGACAGGCCTTGGCTTCACACTTTAGGAGCTGTTGCCTCCACCTTGCATCAGAAGGTGAAATTCCCTTCCGAGGGCCAGGTCCTAGAAATTCGAGGTTGCCAGGTTACGGCGAGAGAGTGCTTGGTGGTTGCTGTCTCACATCGGCCCAGAGCAGAGTTCTCAGCCCAAGTTAAAGAAAACTTATAGCAATCAAAGACCCCGGCATCGCCTGTTAATGCACCATCCGAGGATGTAAATTATGAGGACTTAGAAAAAGTGATCGTTGGCGATGACCAGGAGAGGTTCTTTTAGGTGGGATCCCAATTACCCCCTCGGGAAAAGGATGAATTGGTAAGGTTCCTTAGAAAAAATGTTGATGTGTTCGCATGAGACGCTTATGACGCCCCGGGGGTTGATCCGAGCTTCATATGCTACCACTTAAATGTAAATCCAGCAGTAACCCCTAAGGAGCAACCTCCTCGGCGGCCATCCAACGAGCACGCCGACGCTGTCAGGGACGAGGTGAAAAAGCTCAAGCAAGTGGGGGCCATTAAGGAGGTGTTCTACCCTGAGTGGTTGGCTAACACTGTGGTGGTCAAAAAGTAAAGTGGGAAGTGGCGAGTTTGTGTGGACTTCTCAGACTTAAACAAGGCATGCCCAAAGGACCCATTCCCTATGCTTCGGATAAACCAGTTGGTGGATGCCACTGTAGGCCACCCTCGGATGAGCTTCTTAGATGCCTTCTAGGGCTATCATTAAATACCACTGACCCTGGATGATCAAGAAAAGATAGCGTTTGTGACTCCTATTGGAAATTACCACTACAAGGTGATGCCCTTTGGTTTGAAGAACGCGGGATCTACCTACCAGAAGATGATGACTAGAATGTTTGAGTCACAGCTGGGTAAAAGTATTGAGGTTTACGTAGACGACATGGTGGTAAAGAGTAAAGTGGCGTCTGCGCACGTGGAAGACCTCGGAGGCATCTTTGACATCTTGAGGGAACACAAACTGCGTCTCAATGCCTTTAAGTGCTCGTTTGGTGTTGGGTCTGGCAGATTTTTGGGTTATATGGTAACTCATAGGAGAATCGAGGTGAGCCCAGATCAGATTAAAGCAATTCACAATTTACAACCTCCTCGGAACCCCAAGGAGGTCCAGAAGCTTGTTGGGATGATCGCAGCCTTGAATCGGTTTATTTCTAGATCCACGGATAGATGCCGACCCTTTTACCTCCTGATGAATAAATAGAGAGGATTTGAATGGTCCGAGGACTGCGCTTTGGCCTTGCAACAACTTAAGCAGTATTTATCCCGACCACCCATCATGTCCAGCTCGAAGGCTGATGAAGTCTTGTTCGCCTACATCGCGGTGGCCCTTCATGCTGTAAGCTTGGTACTGATACGAAGTGATAATGGCGGGCAACGGCCAGTCTATTATGTGAGTAAATCATTGCATGAGGCCAAGGTACGTTATTTACCCTTGGAGAAGGCAATTTTGGCAGTAGTTCATGCCACGCAAGAGCTCCCTCATTACTTCCAAGTGCACACAGTTGTCGTTCTAACTCAACTCCCACTTAAGTCAGTACTCCGAAGCGCCGACTACATGGGAAGGATTGCCAAGTGGAACACAGTTTTGGGAGCTTTTGATGTCAAATACATGCCTCGGACCTCTGTCAAGGGCCAGGCCCTCGCTAATTTAATAGCTGAATTTGCCGAACCCCCAATAGAAGTGGTAACAGAAGAACAGAACATGGATGGAAAATCGGTCGGCTCAGTCTCAATGCAAGAACCCTCACGCTGGAAAGTCTATGTTGATGGCGCGGCAAACCAAAAGGGGTCCGGGGTGGGGCTAGTCCTGATATATCCTGAGAAGATTACCTTGGAGAGATCACTGAGGTTAGGGTTCTCGTCCACAAATAATGAAGCCGAGTATGAAACTTTGTTGCAAGGAATGTCCATGGTACAGAAAATGGGGGGTAAGGCACTAGAAGTATTCTCAGACTCGAGATTGGTTGTGGGCCAAGTGAAGGGTGAGCTAGAGGCCAGAAACGAGAGAATGCAGGAGTACTTAAGTCATGTCAAATGCTTACAATCGAATTTTGAATTCTTCTACATATCACATGTCCCCAGGAGTGGAAATACACACGCGAATTCATTGGCTACTCTTGCCACCTCCTTGGCATAGGGGCTGCCTCAAGTCATTCTTGTTGAAGATTCATACAGAGCAGATGGAACTAAGCAGGGCGTGGTTCAGATCCATCAGGTCAGAATGGGTCCGAGCTGGATGGATCCCGTAGTGAGCTTTCTTAAAGACAATACATTACCAGAAGAGAAATCAGAAGCGGAAAAAGTATGAAGAAAAGCTGCTCAATTATGGCTATTCGAGGATCAAAAGTTGTATAAGCGCTCCTATTCCGGGCCATATTTGCTGTGCATACACCCGAAGCATCAGAGTTACTACTCGAAGAATTGCACGAGAGAATTTGTGGGTGTCACACAGGAGGCAGATCTCTGTCTCACAGAGCCATTACCCAAGGGTATTGGTGGCCGGGCATGCAGAAGGAAGCTCAGGAATATGTAAAGAGGTGTGATCAATGCCAAAAGTTTGCCCCAAATATCCATCAACCGGGAGGGGTCCTTAATCCCCTCTCCAGTCCTTGGCCGTTCGCCCAGTGGGGCTTAGATATCATAGGCCCTTTCCCTAAGTCAGTAGGAAATAAGAGATACCTGCTGGTCGGCACAGACTATTTCACCAAATTGGTCGAAGCTGAGCCCTTGGCTAATATCAAGGATGTGGATGCTAAGAAATTTATCTGGAAAAACATCGTTACTCGATTTGGGGTCCCTCATACCCTTATCTCGGACAACGGCCTCCAATTTGACAGCAAGGCCTTTAGAAGATACTGTAGTGATCTGGGAATCACAAACAAGTATTCTACCTCGGCTTACCCCCAGGGAAATGGACAAGCCGAGGCTGTCAATAAGGTCATAGTCAATGGGCTAAAGAAGAGGTTGGATGACGCGAAGGGAAGATGGGTGGAAGAACTGCCCCACGTCTTGTGGACATATCGGACTATCCTACGACGTTCCACAGGGGAGACCCCCTTTTCCATGACTTACGGAGCCGAGGCTGTCATCCCTCTGGAGACTACCTTCCCAACGCTGAGAACGAGTACCTTCATGCTAAGCAACAACGATGGAATGCTAGAAAAATGCTTGGACTTAATTGAAGAAAGAAGAAAAAAGGCAATGATCCAACTGGCCTATTACCAGTAGAAACTCAAGCAGGGGTATGATGCCAATGTGAAACTACGGCCCCTAACACCAAGAGACTTGGTTCTGAGAAAAGTTTTAGGTAATACCAAGAGCCCAACTAGGGGAAAGCTGGGGCCCAACTAGGAAGGACCATATTGCATCACCTCAGTAGCAGGAATAGGTGCATATTATTTGGAAGATCTAGATGAGAAAGCTATACTCCGCCCATGGAATGTAAATAACCTAAGAAGGTATTATTATTAATGAAAGCAATTTTATTTGTACTCCGATTCATTATAATTGTTTGTCATGCGGTTCATTACTCTCTAAAAGTGTTAGACAGAACCAAGATCTTGTCTGGCTTCTCGGACCACAAACCTTGGGGAAACTAATAACTAATGGCTACTCTCTAAAAAGTGTTAGACAGAACCAAGGTCTTGCCTGGCTCCTCGGACCACAAACCTTGGGGAAACTAATAACTAATGACTACTCTCTAAAAGTGTTAAACAGATCCAAAGCCATGATAGGTCTCTCGGACCACATACTTGGGTGAAATTAATACTTAATAGCATTCTTCTAAAAGTGATTAAATAGATCCCAAGTCATGTTAGGTCTCTCGGACCCCATACTTGGGTGAAATTAACACTTAATGGCATTCTTCTAAAGTGATTAAATAGATCCCATGTCACGACTCAAATCCATAGAACATGAATTTAGATACATGACTAACTTGCTGAACTCATATAACTTTCTAAACATAATTAATCCAAAATAAATTAAAACTTCAAAGAAACAATACTCATAAAAACCTCTTACAAAAAAAATCCAAACTCCACAAATTTAGAATAATCTCCAAAATATAGTGAAATCTAAAGCAGAATAAAAAAAATAACTAATAATCTTTTAAGACTACAAGTATTATTGACTTCGCCTAAAACTCCCACGCTCTACCTTGCACTTTACGAAGCAATCCAAAGGTTCTGTTTCCCCAACTAAACTTTAATCTGAAAATTGTAATTGATGGGGTGAGCCACACATTCAATAAGTAATTATACAGAATACACAACGGAATAGAGTCAAGCAAAGCACGAGTATTTTGATTTTTCACAAACTCATTCAATGATATCAAAAATAATGATTCCAAAACATATAATGAATCACTTAATACATATGTAATCACATCTTAAAATCATTAGAAAACACTTACATATAATTGATCAGAGCACATGTCACATATACACATCACATATTCTCACATACAATCCTGTGAGCGGATACCAACATCTAACCCCTGCTGGTGAGGGATCAACACATATTCTCACATACAATCCTGTGAGCAGATTTACACATTTATCTGATCAATTCTAAAATTATTCATTTCAAGTCACATATCACAAAACAAAATATATACAAAATAGAATAATTTTCTTAATATTAACAATTATTCCAAATATATAGGCATAGCGAATATCACAATATCGAATTGAATATAAATCAAAGGATGCTTGACTCTCTTAGGGAATGAATAAGAACTGAAGAGTTTATATAAATATTTTAACAATTCTTGAGTAAGTTTGAAAACCCAATTTGCTAAAAGAAACGTCTTAAATACCATTTGAAAAATAAGAATATGACTTTGAAATCACTTGGTTTTAAACAAACTTAAAGAACAAGAACCTTTTTAGAAAACTTACTTTGAAACTCAATTATTTTAGAAAAATAGTTTAGTTTAGAAATCATCTTTTAAATGAGATTTAGACATTCAAAATATTATTTAAAATTTGAAGTTTCTCTTTAAAACATTATTTAATAGTCGAAATTTCTCTTTCAATGATACAAAAATACTTTTGACAAACTTTAGAAAATATAAGTTTGAAATACAAAACTTTTGAAAACTTTTAACTTCTAAGAACCTAATGGACAAAACTTGTGCATATTATGCATAATTACTTACAACACTTGAATCACTCTAAAAGTCCAGCTGAAACACCCTCCAAATAGCCTCAAAATACTCTTAAATAGGACCTATAATCAATCATGAAAATTTCTTAATATCCTCCACAAAATATAAACCTTATTGACTTATACAAATTAACTCACTAAAATTATACTTGCTTAACTAAATAATAACACTAATGCTAAGCATCTCTACCCAAGAATATGTTTCCTTGAATTTATCAAAACTTAGAGCCAGCAACCAATGCTTTAGGATTTAATATATGTCCTAAACAAAAGTAAAACCTTAAACATGAATTAGGCTTTATATCTGTGTAACTTTGTTCTAAAATACACACTATGGGCAAACCTAGGATTTAATATATATCACAATGAAAACCGTGGGCCAAAACTAGTATGACTTGTTCAGGGACTTAATTTCGTTGACCCTAATGGATTTAAATATCAAAGCATTATTTTGAGATAAAAGTAGAATTTGGGTAAAAGAATAAGTCTGCCATTAACCTTTGAAAGAATTGAAAACGTGTTGATCTCTAATGGTTCATTGTAGTCAAAGTCTAGGCAAAGACTACTAAGGCCATTACTTTATCCATCTCTAATGATTCATTGTAGTCAAAGTCTAGGCAAAGACTACCAAGGCCATCACTTTATCCATCAAAGAAACCTGAACCTTGACAAAATGTGAGCAATCTAGTGTGAACACTATGCAACCTATTCATGGTTTAGTAGCATAATCCCAACGGCAAGGAAAATGGTGGCAGCAATTGTTGACTTATTAATTATATATATATATATATATATATATCCTAATGAAAACATAGGAGTCAGGCCTTTGTTCAGGGGTACACAGCGGCAATCCAACTATAAAATATAAGTAGAATTTTAGGACCAAAATCAAACTTCTGAACAATCTAACATCACAACTGATTTCCAAGATAACCTTATAAACTTTTAATTCTTTGTTTCTAATGGTGAGAAATCATACCATGAAAAATCTGATTGCCTCTTCAATTGTATGTGCTCTAACTCCAAGGAAAACCTCTTAACCTCTCTGATAAAACCCTTTCTATGAAAACCCTGACTGTCTCTTCCTCTACCCTGTAGTTTGTATTAGAGATGTGGGCTTAGTGGGTTAGCAGGCTGCAATTACTAATAAAAAGAATACCTATGGCCCATCAATTATCTTTTAAAAGAAAATATAATAATAACCTCAAATAAAAGTATGTGGGGTATTACATCCCAAGTCATGTTAGGTCTCTCGGACCACATACTTGGGGGAAATTAACACTTAATGGCATTCTTCTAAAATGATTAAACAAATCCCAAGTCATGTTAGGCCTCTCGGACCATATACTTGGGTAAAATTAACCTCGTTTACGTGCCTAAATGCTTGGCAGTGTAGTATGTTTACTCTCTATCGAATCCCCTATTTCTGCCTGTCATTATTAAGTATGACTGTAAGCTAATAACGGATTGCCATCAGTGATTATGATTGTACATAGTTATCACCATTTAAGCCTGTTGGCGGTATTCATAACCTTAAAGACGTATGAAATAGAAGCATAAAATAGTAGGGAAAGTCTTTCTCTCTTTTCATTAGTCACTAAAAGGCACATTACATATGACAGCAAAACGCCCTTACAAGATAAATATACACGTAAAAAAAAAAAAAAAAAAAAGGAGAGAAAGACAAAGGCGCTGCATCCTCGGCACGAGCCCAACGATTACACCTTCGCTTGTGGAGGGACCTCCTTAGTATCAGCCTTCTCGGAGTGGAAGACCTCTGCCGGAGACGTAAGCTCTGCATCCTTGGCATGGGCTACCACGTCTTTGATCGTAAGGGCATCCTCGGTAAGCTTGGCCATCGCCGGAGGATTCCCCCCCTCAGTCTCACCAAGAGGAAGAACCTGAATGGAGGGGGGCTGTTCAGGAAGGGGGACTGCCTCCGGAATCTCTCGAATATCCTCCGGGAAGAAGATATTCTCGATATTCCTCAGCTCGGAGTCCGCAGAAACTCCTGCCCAGTCCATCGCTACTCCCTAGGACTCGGTGTAGTAATCCTTGCATACCACGGCTACCTCCTCGGAAAGCCTGACCTCCGTATTGAGTACCCCGCGCTCATAGGACGCTTTCACGGCGGCCTCTGCTGCTTCCCTAGCTACCCAAGCTGCATCCTTGGCTTTTCGCAGTTCTACCTTCAGATCCAAAATGGATTGCTTCTCAGTGGCCAGATTTATTTCGGTTATGTGCAGCTTTTGGCGCATGTCCTCCACCTACTTCTCCGTGGTCTTCAGACTAGCCTCAGCGCTGTGGCAAGCTTGGACAACCTCCTTGAGCTTCTCAGACAGCCCCGCCTGCTCTTGTTTTATGGCCCCAAGGGCCTTCTCTGCTTCTTGACGAGCGTGGGTCTCAGCAGTGACCTCATCACGGGCGTTCCTAGCCCACTCCTCGGCTACATAAATCTGTTGGGTAACCTGCAAAAAAGCAATAAAAAATTTACAGAAATAAACACAAGTTAATAAACGTGCAGATTAGCATCTGGCTATGAAAATGTTAGTCGGCTCACCATTTCAAGGTCCCTCTTCAACGACATGAAGAGGTCCGGATGACGGATGTGCTTGAGACCCTCTATATCTAGAGGAAGGAGGAGAGGTTGCTCTAAGGCCTCGGCAAGGAAGGTGGCATGCCCCCTCTGAGACTCCCAAATTGTGGCATCCCAAGGAATCGGGGCGCCCTCCATCTCTAACCGAGGAGCCCATGTACGCTGCACTCGGCGTACGTCGGCTTCGTCTCGGCTTTCCACTTACTTGCCCCTTTTGTCGGTGGGATCCTTGGACTTCTTCTGTTACTTGGCCCCCTTTTGGGGTGCCACTTCGCCTTCCTTTAGGTCCCCTATAGGCCTTTTCTTCTTGAGGTTTGGGAGAGCCTTCAACCCTAGGTCGGTGGGGACCACAGGGAGAGTAGGGGGAAGATTGGAGGCAGTCTGGGCTTTAGGAGCAACTTTCGAGCCTTTCCCCTTGTTACGACTGGCCATCAGGCCCTTCAAACCGGTCCTTAGCTGTAAATTCATAATCTCTCCCTCCTCGGAACTAGTCTCTAGCCGAGCGACTATTAACTAGGGGTGCTGGACTACGGATAGTCTTTCGGACTCGAAATCCGAGATCTCTACAAGTCCTTATGCTTCCCCTTCCCCTTCCTCGAGGTGAAATTGATCGATCTTGGCGTCTAAGGAGTGGCGGGATGAGGCTGACTCTTCTCTTAAAGTAACCACTTGTCGAGGAACATGTTGAAGGGGCAGCACAACAGGGGGAAGCTCTCTCCGAGCCAAGAACCCAGGCTTGGAAATGTCTATTAGAGCAAGCTTGGAGCTACCTGCTCTAATCGCTTGTCCCACGTCTTGAAATATACGCGATATGGGCTCGTAATCTAAAATCAAGTAGGCAGCCCGTAGTTGTCTGTCCTCACTCACGAATATCTCCGATCTCAGCAAGAAGTTGAGTCTTGGAACGTTGACTAGGCTAAGCTTCGGAGCTACGTGATTCTTATCTGCAAAACATTCGAGAAGGAAGATATGGTTAGATCAATGGCAAATGTTGTCTGAGGAGACGAAACGCTAAAATAAACATAAGAAAATGTGAAAACTAAGGGACCTATCCCTAAGACACCCCACCTGGTGTTCCCGCCCTAACTGGGCAATGAAGACCAATGCTCCACGCCCCAGAGACGATCAGATAATCATCCTTTAAGCATTTATTGGACTTAGGAAGGCAAGATATCAACCTAATGACGTCAGACCAGGACTTAAGGTAATATCCCGCACTAGCAAGAGAGTGGCACTCGTACAGGTGAACAACATCGTGCCAGGTGAGCCCTAGGTTCATCTGATCGTTCAAAGCATCTATGCTCCCTAGAACCCTAAATAGGTTGGGAGTGCTGATGGGGGCACAGCCTGTGGTTACGCAAGTATTCTGTGGTGATCCTACCCATGGGAACTGTCATTCCTCCCACTATAAAGGCGATCATTGGAATGACAACTCTACCCTCCCCTCTAACTGAAAGCACTTGGTTCGGAGCACAGTACTCAAGATCTACCCCTTGTGCGATATGGTATTTCGCTCTAAAACCCTCCATACCGGCCGGAGAGTCTACTAGGTGCTTGAATCTACCCATCCCAACAAACACGAACAATGCAGGAAAAGATTTGCAAAAGAAAGAAGGCCGAGAAGGTGGGCCGAGGAGAAAAAGAAAGTTAAAGATATAAATACTTACGAAAAGCAGATACGCTAAACTTCGAACCTTTAGAAAACCTTTAGGGGATTTTTTAAGGAACAAAGTTAAGAAAGTTGAGTGATTAAGGGGGTCGTAATGCTTAAGGTTCTCTAGAGTGCTTGAAATTTCAATAAGGAAAGAAAGAAACGGCTTCCCTCAGGGCTTTATATAGAATGAGAAAATGGGTGGGAATACTCCCGCCCAAAACCCAAGAAAAAGCTCAGCCATTAGATCTGCGCTTCACCGTTAGATGCTGAGGACATAACGCTGCCCAGAGCAATTAATAACGCCTCGTGGGCCACGAAGCATCAGGAGCAATCATGGCTCGCGCAAAACAAAGATTTTACACGTGTGAAGCAGAGAAATAAATGTGCTCATCCTTTAAAAGTCAAAACCCCACCTTTTCTCCTCGGATGAGAAAGAAAAACTAGAGTTTTGAGGGGCTATTGTAGGGTCAAAGGGCCCAAATACTATTGTGGGCCTTGGGCCTATCCGAGGATGTGGACAACCCGAGGACAGTCTGAGGAGGAACCAATGATTTTAAATGATTCAGGCTCTAGACTTTACGAACAAGGTGACGACAAGAGATCAATCCGAGGACAAACAAGTCCTCGGACACCGTAAATGTAACTCAAACACATATCCCAGCAATCTAGGGGACCCTTCAGAGAATCCCGGTAATAAAGACACGTAACCTAAACACACAAGGATGAGGGAGATTTCAGAATTATCTAAGGAAAAGTTGCCACCACCGCATTAAATGTGGAGAAGACCCCTGAACAGTGTTTCCTTGGCAACCGCAACTCATAGAGAGCCAGAAGAAGTATCTGGTGGGACAGTCACTCAAGTAGCAGCGGGGATGATTGACAAGTATAGGGTCAAGATCGTCGGGAAGAAGGTATATAATGCAAGAGACCCTTGGAAGAAGGGAGGAGGAGACACTGTAACGATTTAGAATCAGACTTGTAAAAGCTTAAAGGACTGTATTTAAATAACTCAGCCTCCTCGGACTTGGCCGAGGACTTTCCTCCCTCAGTAAATACTTCTTATTTCCCCCTTTTTAATACATAAAAATCTATTGGTTCATCACCTAACTCATTAAAGCCAAGTTCTTCAGCCCACTCTCTACAAATTCATTGCTCTGGGCTCATTGGGCCAAGATCCCATACCTTTTGGGCTTGGGCCGCCAAAACGAGTCCTTACATATAAATATATATATATATATATATATTAATAGGTAAAGTTTAGAGAAAATCTAATTAGATTTTACAATTGAAGTCCAATTTTGTGCCATGTGTCCCAAATTATTTATTTTTTGAGAGAGTTTTAGTTCTTAATTTTAGAGTCAAATATGGGACCACATCATAAATATCCATCCAAGTGAGTTATTGCGTACAAAAACCAAAGAGTCTAAAATTAATGAACATAAAAAAATTTAAAAAAAATTAGACAATTTATATTTCTACCTAATAATATTCTTACAAGACTTTTTAAAGAATTAAATATATATATATATAAGAATGACTATCAATAATATTTAAATTATATATGTAAGAATTATACTATGCATCTTAATGTATATCTTTTAAGTATATTCATGCATATGCATGGGGTTACAAGCTAGTTTAAATAAAAATTAAAAATATGTTTCAAAAACAAAAAATGTAGAAAAGGTACTAGTAAAAATTTGATAGATCAATTTAAAAAGTACAATAAATTAATATATACATATATAATATTCACGAAATGAAAAAATATTTTCTTTTGAAAAAAAAAAAAAAAAACTTTTACAAATGAGATTTACTTTATTTTGTTTTAGGATATATCAAGAACATCTACATTTCCTAAAATACTCTATTTGGTAGAGTTCTTTAAATCCTCATCTTTCTTTTAGAATAAAATGTTCAAATTATGCAATATCATCAATTTACTGAATATATGTTTTAAACACTCCTAAAATTAATGACTTATCTATAGCAAAAAAAAAAAAAAAAAAAAAGAGAATATGAAAACATATGAAACTTTTTTTTTAATAATTCTAAATCATTGTTGCATTATTTCAACTGAAAAAATTAAGTAACGCCCCAATAAAGGCTGAGATATTTGCACTACAACCCAAGACAATCTTGATGCAGTTGATGATGCAACACTGTTGATGCCTCAACTCCCTTCCAAATTAGCAAATTCCCTTCCAATATTTTCTCTTTTTGTATGCTGAAATTTTATTGACCTGAAGCCTCCCAATCCAGCTAGAATTCCTTGGATGATATGGCCATTCGACACAACCATTTCCTCCTAATTCACCGCTTGAATAAATCATTAATACTTTAAATGAGTGTTTGTACAATTATATTTTCAATACGAAGGGGCCATTAAGTAAAATGTACTTATATTTTAAAAATTTTAATAACAAAATAGCGGGAAGGGTGAAATTTTTAAAAAAGCCATGGCCCCAGGTTAAGACATAAGAGCACTAGCATTAGCTCTTCTAAAAAATTTGACATTTAACACATCAAAAAGTTACTTTATTAACAATAACACATCTTTTCACAACTCACTCCACATCTCATCTCTTATTTTTCACTTTTATTCATCTCTCTCTCTCTCTCTCTCTCCATAGCAACAACCACATCCTACAACCCTCCACCACTACCATAAAACCCAAAATTGCAACCCAAGACCACCGAAAATCACCCACCACAAGCTTTCACAAAACCCAAATCAAATCAAAAACCAATTACAAAACATAAATAAAAAACCCAAACAACCCAAATAATAAACTCCATCACGATTTGAGAAATTCACGGCGGAGAAAGGTGGCTTTGGCCATGGAGAAATGCACCAATTTGAAGTAAACCAACTAAAACCCACATCCAAAACCATCCAATCAACACAACCCAAGTCCAAAACCCATATCTGCAAGGAAAAAAATATATACAAAAAATCCCAACAATTCAGTAAACCGCCCAAAAACCTAGATCAGGAAGCAAAAAAAAAAAACAAACAAAAAACAAAAAAAACAAAAAACAAAAAAACAAAAACAAAATCATGAGAAAATGAAACTTTCAACTCACGAGATCGGCGAGCAGCAGAGCAACGCAATTGGCGAAGATTACCACAACCACCAACACTGCTTCAAGAGGCGAGAGAAAGAAGAGAGAGAGAGAGTCGATAGAGAGGAGAGAGATATGAATAAAAAATAAGTAAAAAAATTTAGAATATTTGTCCATGCCTTCTCATATTTAGAACATTACTGTAGTTCAATCATCAATGCTAATTTTTTTTAGATTTGACATATCTGATGTAAGTAGATTTTTATTGTGTTTGGTGTGCTAAATGCTAAAATTTTAGCATTTAGCACACCTAATGCTAATGCCAATGCTTTAAGACCTTAGACTCAAAGGAACACAAAAAGGACAAACAAAACCCAGGACGAGGACAAACAGGACCTAAAAATTATTGACTTACGGTCTCTTCTTCTTCACCAAATCCAGTATCTCTCTCTCCTCTTTCAGTAACATATTGACTTACGGTCTCTCACTCTGCTGCTACCGCTAGAAAGTCACCGCCATGTTGCCAGAGTCCCATTTTGCCAATCTCCTTCTCCTCCCACTTCTTCTTCTTCATTAAATAACCCACAAGCTCTTTCTTCTGTTCTATTTTAGTTTGGCTTTTCAGTTTTTATTTTTTTAATTTTTTTATTTTTTTGTCCTTATTATTTTATGCACTTGATAGCCTTAACCCAACTTTACTTCTAATAAGTTCCAAGTTCCAAGTTCCAACTTCAGCCCTGGCCAAATAACATCTTTGGCCAAAATATTTTACAATCTACCACTGTTTTCAAAATATGTAGCAATCTACCACATTTTTGAAAATCGAGTATGACATGGAACTCAAGTTTCAAAAACTCGAATTCCATAAAAAGTGCCACTAACGTGGATTATTTTAATTAAAAAATGCCACATGAAACCTAAGTTCATGAAGCTCGATATTTGTGCAATGTGTTACTTGAGTTTATAAAACTCGAGTACCACATTCCACAACTCGCACACGGCCACACATTATTTTCCTTGTCACCTTCTGCCACTCACCCCACTAGCCACTAGCCACAACCAACAACCTTCTGCCACTAGAGATCAAAATCTTCATCGCTGATCCTTCACCCTAACTTCGACGACCACAACAAACGCTGGCTGGAATCATCAACTAGCTCTGGCAACTGCTTTGTGGGTCTCGCGACATTATTCTATCGTTGCCAAACCACGATTCCATCGTGGTTCTAGTCGTCTTCCTCCAACGATCCATTGACACACCTTTTAGTCACCAGTCGTAGCTTCGATCATCGCGCTGTTGCCGGATTTCCTTCCTTGGGTACCGATATGCTCTTCTATGGTTCAACTCATTGTCTTTGGTCTGATATGACTTGATTCTCAGTTTGGGTAATCCTTGTCAGAACCCTTTTCTTTGTGGATTTGGTAATTTTGTTTTGGAACCTAATGTTGTTTGTGTTACTAGCGCATTTGGCAGATCATGGTGTTAAGATCGGCGTGCATGGTGTGGTGGGGATGTGGTAGATCGGCGTCTTGGTTGCTAGGTTTGTAATGGGATGCTTCTCAAAAATAACTTCTCAATCTGAAATCCTTGATTTTCTCCAATTTAGGCAACCTATCAGAGCTCAAGTTTTATTTACAAGGAACTCGTGTTTTTTAAACTCGAGTTCCACGTGGAGTTTTTTAATTAAAAAATTCCAAGTTAGCGGGTGCCACCGTGGCATTTTTTATGGAATTCAAGTTACATGTCAAACTCGAGTTTTAAAAAGTAGTAGATTGCAAAATATTTTGGCCAAAGATGGTATTTGGCCATTTTGGCCCTTCAGCCCATTTATTAATTTATTTGAATAAAATAATTTCATAACTTTTTTTTGTTTTTGTTTTGTGTGTCTAACACCCAGTCACATGAAGATGAATTCAAACTTAACTTCCTTTTATTAAGTTTTTTCTCATGTTTTACATCTTCCAATCTGAAGATGCTGCATCATCTAATCACATATTTAAGAATAAGCACAAACATACCCAGTAAATTCTAATACCCATCTATGAATCCAACCAAATTGGGAGTTTATTGAGATGATATTAGGTGTGTTAGGATATATTAAATTTTAAGTAAAAATGTGATGTGACAATCTCTTATTAGATAGTGTAAAACTTACACTCCATCCTAACCAAATTCGAACGTTTTATAAAATAGCGGTAACCCCGAAACAATACACCAATACTAACTGGTATCAAACTATTTCATTCCCCTGGCCAAACCGATACAACCTCCAGTATGAAATTGACTCTCTTGGGCCCGGTCCCCCTTAGCCCCCCTTGGGTCCATCCCTAGGTATCAATTTGGTCCTTGAACTTTCAATTTGAAAAACTAACCTCGGGCACTTCTAAAAATAAATATATAAAAAAACTTACAGCACTTTAGTTTTGTAACATGTTAAATCTTTTACTAATATTTTCCATTAAAAATTTATGCATTTAATCAAGTGATATACATATAGATTTGGCGAAAACACTAATTTGGTCTCTACATTTTAGGGTCACAATCAATTTGATTTTTCCCTTTTTGTAGCAGTCAATTTAGTCTCTATTATGTTCAACTTATAGTCAATTTGGTTCATACCGTTAACTCACAAACAGAAATGCCTATGTGGAAAAAAAAAAAATACATCCAGATCTTTCTCTCTCTAACGTCTCCCTCTCTTTCCTCTAATATCTCATTCTCTCTTCCCAGCCGCCATCGCAACCCCACCAACACCACCAGTCTAGCCACCGCAATAGGCAAACACACCACCACCTTTACGATTTGTAAAACCCTTCTATCCCTTGTTCAGGAACGGGTCCATTGTGGCTGACCCACCCACCTCTGCCCCTTTCGAACCCAACAACTAATATGGGTTCTGATTGTTGTTGTTTTTTGGCTGGATCTCTCCGTTACTCACTTATTGACAGGAGCATAGATTTATTGTTTTAGCTGGATTTGTGTAAAAAAACTACATAGATCTATGGTGACGTTGGCTCAAGAAATAGGAGTTTCAAAAGCAATTTTTGAAGGCGATGCTTTAACTATGAATCAAGCCATAAACTCTGAGGTCAATTAATCATATTATTCAAGGCTTTCCAAATTGCCAATTTCCAGCACACCTGGAAAGAGAATAACAAGGTAGCTCATGAACTGGTATAAATGGCATGAAGAACACCAATATGCAAATTTGGAAGGGTACGAAACCGTTTGGGGTATTGTATGTTCTGCAATCTGTACATTCTGTCTTTCTAATTAATGTACTTTCATCTTTGAATTAAATGAAATTTCAGTTTGGAATAAAAATATTTTTTTGATCTGATCTTTGATTTTTTGAAGACAGAAATAATAGGAGAGAGAGAGTTTTTTTTTTTTTTTTTTTTTTTTCAAATTTTTAGCTGACATGGCAGTTAGTTGTTATTGGTAGTTAGTTGTTATTGGTTCAAATTTGAACTTACCATTGAGATTACTTTTTTACCCCAACAATAACAACCAGTAACAACTTGCCACTTAAGATTTGTTATGAAAATATTGTAAAAAATTTGTAGACATAGCATTTCTCTATTTTAAAAGCTACATAATCATCATTTGTACCAACAATGCAAACCATTTGCCTGAGTTAACTGTAGGGACCAATTTGATTGTAAATTGAAAATAACAGGTAATTGACTGCTACCAAAATGTATAGACCAAATTAATTGTGATCCTAAAATGTAGGGACCAAAATAGTGTTTTCACCTATAGATTTTTCCACACAATCAATACTCTTGAAATATCATTAAGATCATCCACAAATTGTATATATGATTAATCTGGTAATTTTAATGGAAAATACTAACAAAATTGTTATTGTTCACAAAACTAAATTGTAGGGAGTCACTTCTTTTTTTCTTTTTCTTTTTTTTTTTTTTTTTTTGATAAGCAGAGTTAGTTCTTAATTACAAAAAAAGGACACAAGTCTGCAGAAAATAAGTAAATCAAACATTGAAAATATATTTAGCAAGACCAAAGGAGCTTGGCTCCCCTAATCTACTCTCCAAAGGATTATGTACATATATTATTGAGACATATGACTGTGAAAATTCGCATCCTTAAGACATTAATCCTCAAAGATAAACCCACCATTCCCCTCTCTTCCTTTCTACGCATTCAAACCATGCCAAGTTGCTAATTTTACATCTTCTCAGTTACCATTATATCCGTAAGTATACCACATTTACAAAGATAATTGAAACTCATTTTTGCAAGATACAAACATCTCACTTTTTAAAATCTCCCTTCACTATCCTTCCATTATAGTTTGTTAATTAGTTATGAAGGTGATCAAACCCTCTTAAGTACAAATGTACAAATAGGTAGAGTAGCAACCAACACAAATAGGACAAAACTCAATCCTAAAATACTCATTGAAATGGAATTCCTTGACATTTTAATAGCCCTCGGCTTGGTCAAAACTACAACATAAAGTAGATAACATTAAATCATATTAAAGAACTGAAAGACCAGCCTCAAAATTCACAAAGCAAACAAGAATTTCTAACCAAAACTACCCGACAACTCAAAAATTCAGAAATTTCACAAAGCCACCCAATAAGTCAAAATTCAGAACTAATAAACCCATCAATTTAAACTACCCAACAACTCAAAATTCAGACTTCACAAAGCAAACAAGAATTTCCAACCAAAACCCAGAAATTCAGTTACCAAAAGAGCCCCGAGCAGCTCTCAAAATTGAAAAATATCAACAAGGATTATAGAGATTATAAAACATACCTCTCAAGGCACATAAAATAATAATAATAATAATAATAATAATAATAATAATAAACACAAAGTATGAGAAACCCTAACAATTCGTTATCAAAAAAATAAAAGGCAACGGAGCAAACAAACAATCTAAAGGAAACTCAAGTAACAAAATCTAAAACCATATATATTAACACCATGACCAAATAACAATATAAAAAAGATCAAACAATCGTAAGTTCAGACTTCTTTCTTTAGGAGAAGGAGTGAGAGAAAGTGGAGATTAGAGACATAAAGAGACCGACCAGAGAGAGAGAGAGAGAAAACCACTAAATCAACTGGAAAGAGAGTACTTAACTGTGAGTCATGGCAGGGGAGGGACAGTGAAAGAGATGGAAAATGTGAGACTCTGAGTGAGAGAGATATAGGGTGAGTGAAGAGAGAGAATGAAAGGAGGAGAAAAATAAATGCTTTTTCCTTTTTTATTCTCTAGCGAGGAACAAACCCTCCCCAAGGCTGGAGAGGGTACTGTCCAATGTTAATATTGTGGGATAAAATATTAAGACTAATGCGTGAGTTTTTTTGAACCTTTAGTTATATATTTGCTGAAATAATAAAATAGTTATACTAATGTGAATGCTCTTATTAAAATAACATACATCAAAGTTCATTGGTTTTATGTATAAAATTTCCCATTTTTATTGGACATGAACTTTTTTTTTTTTTTTTGAGAAATAAGACTTTGCATATTATTAAAGAAGGCCCTTCAAATCAGCCTAGACTACATCGAAAACGTCTGGTAAAACATCTTCCATCCAAACTAACAAATGATGATAGAAAAGTCTCTTCTTGCTAAGGAGTGAGCAACTTTGTTACAATGCCTATGCACATGTGAAAACGTACATTTCCGGAAACATGAGGCAAGGTATTTTACATCCTCTGCTAAATGACCAAACTGAGCAAAGGAGTGGTTATTGCTTTGGAGTGCATTGATGAGAATGGTAGAATCCCCTTCAAGAATAACTCTGTTCAAGAGCCCATCTTGCAGCAAGTGTCTCCACCTCCAGTACTGTTGCAGGTAGCTGGATTTGCTGTGAAAGCAAAGCCAAGAACAGCCCTGCTTCATTGCGTACTACAACACCAATCCCAGCCCGATTTTCCTTGCTAAAGAGCGCACCATTGAAGTTTATTTTGACACTGTCTTGGTCCGGAGGTCTCCAACAGGAAGCTGGTGTAGTTGTAGATAGCGATGTAGGATTATGGAATGTGGAGAACTTGTGCAATCTCTCCTTCGCATGCTCTAGTAGTTGGGATAGCAATGACGTCAATTTACCAAGGCGAAATTTATTCCGCTGATTCCATATGGTCCATACGACCATTGAGGATAAAGCTGGAATTTTGTTCTCGGCCAAGATAAAACTCATGATATCAATGAAGCTCTGACTCTGCATTAGCTTACTGTGTTTCCATTGTGGGCATTTACTCCATAAGTCTTGGAGTTTCGGGCAAGAGTACAAAGCATGGACCACGTCCTCCCTGTGAGTTTTGCAGCAATCACAGGTGTCTTCAGCTATCACTTTTCTTCGAACCAGATTTGACTTCGTTGGCAGAAAATCTCTACATGCTCGCCACAACAGATTTTTCACTTTGGAGGGAACATTTAATTTCCAAATTGCCTGCCACAGCGGTTTCGAAGCTTCTGGATTTGAGGAACTGGGTTGTTGACTTTGGAATTCCTTCTGCAGAAACTTGTATCCCGACTTCACTGTATATTCACCAGATGGGTTGTGGCCGCGTCAAGGTGTCGTGTTGCTGTGTTTTTGATAAAGGAATGGCTTTAATTTTTTCTGCCTCAAATTCCAGCAAATAATAATCCAGCAATTCCTCCCTCCACCTTCAATTTATCTGATCGATGAAAAGGCTCATTGTGAAATTTTCTGCTCCATGCCAACATGGAGATAAGATCCGATTCATATCAGTTCCTGGTATCCAATTGTCTCCCCATACTCGGACAGCTTCACCACCCCCAATTCGCCAGACCACCCCTTTCTTTATCACCTCTCTGCCTTTGATGATACTCTTCCAAGCGTAAGATGCAGAGCTTGGATTTTTCGCTTCCATAATCGAGCTATTTGGGAAGTATTTGGCTTTGAACACTTTATAAAATAAAGAGTCCTGTACGTGGAGAAGACACCATGTCTGTTTTGCTAGTAATGCATCGTTAAACCTTGGCAGCTCCTTGAAACCAAGTCCTCCTTGAGTGTTTGGCCTGCACAACTCTTGCCACTTAACCCAATTTATTTTTATGTTGTTGCCCCTTTGCCCCCAGAAAAAACGACGAATAAGAGACTCAATATCATGGCATAAACTAATGGGTAGCTTAAAACAAGACATGGTGTATGTGGGAAGAGCTTGGGCAACTGCTTTAATTAAAATCTCTCTCCCCGCTTGTGAGAGCAATTTTCTTTCCCATCCTTGGAGCTTTTTCCAAACCCGCTGCTTAATGTTATCAAAGCTCGCCTTTTTGTTTCTGCCAACAATAGAAGGCAAGCCTAGATTTTATCATATTGTTGCACCACCGCCACTCCGATTGCATCCTTGATTTGAACCTGCATATTATGAGAAGTGGATTTACTGAAAAACAGGTTAGTTTTTGCTCGGTTCACTTGTTGTCCTGATGCCCTCTCATAGGCAGCTAATTATGGAGTAGTTTATGACATTCAGCTTCTGTTGACCAACAAAAAACAAGGCTATCATCTGCAAATAGAAGATGCATTAGTTTAGGTCCATTTTTGTAAATGGAAACTCCTCGAATGTCTCCACTAGTGGCTGCCCTAGTGGTCAATCTGTGCAACCCTTCAATACAAAAAAGAAATAGATAAGGCGAGAGGGGGTCGCCTTGCCTAAGTCCTCTTGAAGGAACAATATTACCGTGAGGTTCCCCATTGATCAAAACTAAATAGATGGCTATTGTGATGCATTCCATCATGAGCTTGACCCATCTATCACAAAAGCCCATCTTCACCAACACTTTCTCCATATAACTCCATTCCACCCGGTCATAGGCTTTACTCATATCAAGTTTTAAACCCATAAAACTTGTTTTCCCTGTGCAATTATTACGCATATAATGGAGGGTCTCGAAAGCTACCAAGATATTATCCGATATTAATCTATCTGACATAAAGGCACTTTGATGTTCCGACACCAGCTACGGTAAAAATATTTTTAATCTATTTGCCAAGACCTTTGAGAAAACTCTATATAACACATTACTCAAACTAATAGGGCGATATTGGGAGATATGTTCTAGATTTTTTACCTTTGGGATAAGAGTAATGAAAGAGTGTCCAAGGGATTTAAGGAGCATACTAGAATTTAGATACATCAAGATAGCCTCTTTAACATCAGGTCCCACCAAAGACCAATAAGTTTGAAAAAATAGGGGGGGCATACCGTCAGGACCAAGAGACTTAAGAGGCTCCATCTGCTTAAGAGCCTTTTCCACCTCATCTGCTATAAAGGTTGCTGTTAGTGTAGTGTTCATCTCCTCAGTCACCTTTTGAGGAATATCGACCAACACCTCCTCAACATTCTCCGGATTACTCGTCGTAAAAAGGTCCTGATAGTAGTTTACTGCAGTATCCACAATCTGATTCTGATGGGTACACCACTGATCGGATTCATCAGAAATGCCCTTGATATAAATTCTTTGTTGCCTTTATGTAGCTTTAGTGTGGAAAAATTTAGTGTTTTTATCCCCATCTTTTAACCATGCCACCCTTGATCTTTGCTTCCACATCTTAGCTTCCTTATCCATCAGTGAGTTTATATCATACTCAAGTTGCCTTAACCTGCTTGTATCACCACCCCTTGTAGCAGATTTTTTTACCTTTGCCAACTGTTTCCTTTTTCTCTCCAATTCTTTACATACACTGCTAAAAATTTTCTTGCTCCACCGGGTCAACACCGAGTCAATTCAAGGCCACACTTGTCAATTTTCTTTAAAATTTGCTTAGCCCATGGCTCATCAAAATTTGTCTTCCACACTCCCTTAACTATTGCACCACATCCCTTATCTGTCATCCACATCTATTCAAACCGGAATGGTCGCTGTTGAGTACAATCCATGCCTTCAGGGACGATCCACAAAGGTTTATGGTCCAATGTAGTAACATCTAAATTATAAACTTTTGTATCTAGAAATTTAGATAGCCACTCATTTGATGCCATAGCTCTATCAAGCCGCTCCTATACCGTGTACATAGGATAGTGTTTATGCCAAGTGAAATTTGAACCAACAAATCCTAGGTCTATGAGTCTATATTCATCCAACACTTCACGAAAAGGCTGCATCTGATTATGTGACCGAACCCTCCCTCCCATTTTTTCTGATTGTCTCGTGATCTCGTTAAAATCACCTGCACAAATCCAAGTACCTGATCCCCTGTTCTTTAATCTTCGCAATCTGTCCCAAGCTTCATGTCTTTGACTAGTGTCGGGTTCTCCATAAAAACCTGTGAAACGCCACTCCTCATTGGTATGCTAATTAATCTTTGTGTCTATGTGATATTTAGAAAAAGTTTGAACATCAAGAAAGAAACCCTCCTTCCAGAACAAGACCACTCCCCTTGCTTTATTTGTCCTGTGTACCACAAACCTGTTCTTAAACTGTAAACAATCCTGAATACGAATTAGCCTATCTTCATCCGTCCATGTTTCGACTAAAAACACGACGGAGGGATCTTTTGCCCACACAATATCTGCAAGCTGATTTTCTATTCATTAGTTCCCAAGCCCCCGACAGTTCCAACATAGGATACTCATTGCTTCTAGCAAGGCTGGAAACCAGCCTCCGCCAATATCATTTTGTTTGTGTTGCCCCCCTGAGAAACCTTTATCTTTTTCAGTAACTCAGTTTGACTATCAGTGATGTCTGCACTTCTTTTTTCTCCCACAGAATCCTCCATAATTGTATCTGCCCCCATGTCTTTTTTGCAAATTCTCTTCCATGTGGATTCTTTGATTACTGGTACATGGTTTCTATCAGATAAAACTGATAGTGGTACACGTGATGTAGGCTATATAGGTTGAGGCTGGTGTGCACGTGCATTTTGAGTGACCAAGGGTGTGGAATCATTAAGTGATAAGGATTCCAAGAAGTTTTCCTTACCTATATCTGCTATATTTTTTGATGCCAAATCTATATTGGGGTTAAATTTATTCAATTCCCTATCAATCTCCTCAATTCTCTCCTCAAATATTTTAGCTAATGATTTTGTATCCCCAAGACCCAGTGTATTCAAATTCAAATTCCTAAGAATCCCTTGACTAGTGGGATTAGAAATTGAATGCTGCGGATTATGCTCCCGAAAATCTGGAAATAAATTTTCTTGCAATAATGTCTCTATAGTTTCCTTTTCCGACCTAATAATCTCCGATGAGGGTTTCCCCGTTTGAACCACCATCACCAGGGGTTTCTTTGGCTAAACCTGTGCTGCTGTTGGTGGTTCTTTGAATTTCCTGGTGTAAAAACCAGGGACCTTGATCACATTCCTTCTTGATGGTGTAAAGGGCGCAGCACGTAACCAAGGACCATGCTGTTGGGATTCAATTGGTAGGCTTCCCTCGCTTTCTATCCACTGTTCACAGTCACAGTCATCATGTGTAAGGCAACTAAACCAGTAGCATATATTTGGGAGTTGTTCATATTTGAATGACACCCATAATTCCTTACCATTATCGAGGGATATGACCCGACAACAGCTCAATGGTTTTGAAATATCAATGGTGATTCTTGTCCTTATAAAACCATCCCCCTCAATCTCTGTCTCATCCACTGTTTCATTCACTATCCCAATGGCACCATATATCCGCTTAGCCACCTTCTTGTTTTGAAACTGGATTGGTATATCGTGTACTTGAACCCAAAACGTAACCTTATTGAACTCCATCTCGGTCAAATTTGTTTCCTTGTCATAGCTTCGCAAAACCATTAAGTGCTTATCAAAGCTCCAAGGCTCCGTTGACAAAATTTTTTCCATCTCACTCTTATCAACAAAGGTGAAAAGAACTACATGGTCACCTTCTTGCTTTACCTTAAAACCTTTTTTTGATCTCCATAAAGGGGTGAACGTTTTTGCTATAGCATCAATGTTAAGAGCACACTTAGTTAAAAATTTTGTTGCAACTATAAACTCTATGTCTGCCTGTTCATTTGTCAGTCAAAGGTCTAAACCTTCGCATTTAGATAAAGTAAGACAGCTCCATGATTTCATGAGGTCTTCCATCATACCAGAAAAGAAGAAGAAAAGACAAACGGTTTCCCAATAACCCCGAAAAAAAAATGAAAAACCACAAAGCCTAAAGGTAAAGTTGTTACCTCGAGGTACAAAGACACCTTCAAAGAAGGGACGGCTATTCTATGACCTAGGAGAAGATGGAAGACCAACTTTCGCTAGCGAAGAGAAGCTAGTTGTACCGATTTTAAAGAAGGGACGGCTATTATTGGACATGAACTTATTTCTATTAGTTTGTTGTGCTTATATTATTTAATGTATAAAAGTACCGTTAAACCTATAAAAAGTGGGCTTTTAAATAAGTTTATCCTAATACTTTTCTTTCTCAAAACCACATAGAATGGTCATAATTAATACCACTGCACATCATTGGTGTGATAATCACTCCACAAGTATAAGTGCTTGTGGGGTGTGGATAGCAAGGGGACAGGGTTTAAGCCTCCAGGAGGGAGCTTCATACACATATATACTTAGATTAGGCTAGAGTAGAATTTCTATCATGTATAAAAAGAAAAAGAAAAAGAAAAAAAGAATGGTCATAATTAATGGATTTGTGCTGAATTCATTTCATACAGTATTCTTTTATTGACCATATATTTAGTAGCGTTTAAATTCTATTTTAAAATGATTTGATAATTATAATCATAATTAAGTAGATTTTGATTATCTTAACGGACAAAGTTTCACTTCAAACATATTTAAAACTATCTTTTTCCTACAATGTCATGTGACTAAAATTACATATAAATTATCGCTCAACTACCTGAAAGTTTTTAATGAGATATCTAGGATCTGCATTTTAGATAAGTTGGATCTTCAAATTGTTAGTTAGAACCAAAAAAAAAAAAAAAGATCTCAAAATCGTCCTATAAAATAAGAAGGAAGATATGGAACCATTCCAAACTCACTGACCGGCTGCTTTTGAAACAAGGAAAACGTTTTTTGTTTTATCCAATTCCAAAGAGGTTTGCCACCCACCACTGCACACCCTTGGTGCGATAGTCACTCCACAAGTATAAGTGCTTGTGGGGTGTGGGGGGCAAGGGCCGGGGTTCAAGTCTCCAGGAGAGAGCTTCACACATATATACACTTAGATTAGACTAGAGTAGAATTCTATCTTGTATCAAAAAAAAAAAAAAAAAAAAGAGGTCTGCCACCCAGTACAAATTTTTTTTTTTGAAGGTTAGTAGGTTCCTTGCATCTATTGCTCAGTTCATCTTGGCATTTTATTAGACTTTGCTACTCACATGTAAAAGGAAGGATTTAATAAAAGAGAGAGGTGACTCCTTATCACGCTACCTCTATATATATATATATAATGGAAAAGACAAAGTTTAGCTACAAAATTGGTTGTAGTTTTAGGCTACAACCTTACTTAATATCTTTTTATTGAAGGTGAATTTTGACAAATCTACCATTGGATTATATATTCTTCTTATATCCTCTGTGCTTACAAAATTTCTAGAAAATTAAATATCAATAGATATGTCATCAATAAATTGTTTAAATTGCAAGTGTTTTTAGTTTAAAGTTGTTAAGACACATGTGATTCAATGTTAAGAACATATGTCAATATTTTATGTAATTGGCTAATTCTTTGACAAAACGCACTTTACTTGTAATTGGGTAGATTTAGGATGTGTTTAATGCTTCAAGAAACAAGGTTTCAAGTTCAAGTGTTAAAGTCATACAAGTCTGTCCAAGAATCAAGTGAGAAAGTGCAGGATTTTAAAACTCGACAGCTAGCATCTATCGAGGTTTAAAAGCTGCTGAAGCTCGTGGCTCGACAGCTAGCTCGATAGATGGCTATCTATCGAGGTTTATGAAATTCAGTTTTTCAAGCTAATTTTTCATCCAATCCGTGAGTACATGTTTAGGCCTTCTTTTCTCATAATCCTAAACATATATAAGGATTATTTTGAGGGCTGTAAAAGGTTGCGTAGTTGCACAAGTGTGAAGCAAAGTTTTGTTCATGCAAATTGTGACCGAAGGCAGAATTTGCCCTAGTTCATCTTTCTATTGAAGAAGCTGCTGTGTTTGTACACCTTAGGGTTTTGTGACTAAGGAGCTTCTTGATCTTCATCGCGTGATGAACTGAAGAACTTTGCAGCCAACATCTTTCTTAAGTTGGTGATTAAGTCGCGTACTGGAATCCACGCATCTATTGGTTAGTCACGTACTGAGAGCCATGCATTGAAATGAGAGATTGTCACTACAGAACAAGTCCAATTAGGTATTTAGGTAAGGGTTCAACTGTAGGTTGGTATAAGGTATTGGGATTCCTTTACTTGTAACCGCTTGTTTTGATAATAGTGGATTCTCAGGAGTGGTGACCTTAAAATCACCCGTGGGGTTTTTGCCATGTAGGTTTTCCCCATTCGTAAACAAATCATGGTGTCAATTTATTTTCCGCTGCATATTTAGTTTAATTGGTGATTTGTTTGTGCTACCACGCATCTTGCATGTTAATTTGATTAATTAATAAACTTGGCTAATTAATCAATTAATTCATCACAATGAGGCAATACATTATTGGCCTATCAAGTGGTATCAGAGCAGGCACACTTTGATTAGGTATTAATCTTTGCTGTGTGATCCATTGACCTCTGTTGTCATGGATAGAGGACAGTCTCTTATTAATGGATAGAGGACAGTCTCTTATTATACCTCCTTTATTTGATGGCACTAACTATGCATACTGGAAAGAACGCATAAGAGCTTTCTTGCAGTCTTTAGATGAGAAAGTGTGGCAAGCTGTGGAGATAGGCTGGACTAAGCCTACGAAAGCGCCGGCCAACTAGGATGATGCTAAGATTAAGGCGGCAAACTTTAACAGCAGGGCACTGAATGCTCTATTCAGTGCAGTCACTAATGAGGAATTCAAGAAGATATCCTCCACTGAAACTGCTAAGGAAGCATAGACCATTCTCCAGACAACCTCTAAAGGAACTAAGGCTGTCAAGGATTCAAAACTTCAGAGGCTTACTACAAGCTTTGAAGAGATCAAGATGGAGGAGGATGAGTCGTTTGATGAGTTCTATGCCAAGCTCAAGGACATAGTGAACTCAGCCTTTAATCTTGGGGAAACCATTCCTGAACCTAAGATTGTGAGAAAGGTGCTCAGATCTCTACCCAAGAGATTCCATGCCAAGATCTTTGCCATTGAGGAATCAGAGGACATCGACAAAATTTCTTTGACTGAGCTGGTTGGAAATCTGCAAACCTATGAGTTGGGTTTGATGAGGATAGGGAAATCAAGCAAGAGCAAGAGCATGGCTTTGAAAGCCAAGAGCAGTGACACTGATGAGTCTTCAGACGACGAAGATTCTAAGATGAAATCCTATATCACGAGGCAGTTCAAGAAGTTTATGAAGAATGCCAACGCGAAACAATTTGACAAGGACCAAAAGCAATCCAGTTCTTTGTAATTCAAGAGTCAAGACAAAGGGAGGAAGGATGCTAAGGATGGTGGTCAGTACACTGTTCCCTCAGGACCTAAGTGCTTTGGGTGTCAAGGTTTCGGTCATATGAAACAAGAGTGCTCTACTTATCTCAAGACCATCAGAAAAAGCAAGGCACTTGCTGCTACCTTAAGCAACACTGAGCCTGAGGGTGACTTCAATAATGAGGATGATGGAATCCTAAATGCCTTCATTGCCACTGTAAATCCTACTGAGGGGATTGTTGAAGATGTGGATGAAGAAGAGGAATTGGTGGAGTCTAAGTTTGAGAAGATGGATGAACAAGATGACATCCACACAGCCTATGCAAAGTTATACAAGGTCTCCGAAAAGCATGAGAAGTTGTATAGGTTGGCCACCAAGAAGCTTAGTGATGTGGAGCTTGAGCGAGAAGAAATCTCTACAAAGTTTGATGAAGCTAATCAAACTATTGGAGCACTAAGATTTGAGAATAATTTCTTAGCTGAAAAGACCAAGAAGCTTGAGGCAGAACTATTCCAAGTCAGAGCTCAGTTGGAAAGAACTTCAAGTGCTAAGCTCAATGAGATGCTCAGTCTTCAGAAATCTGCTTCCGATCGAACTGGTTTAGGGTATGATTTCTCTTCTCCTAGTATTGCTTCTACTAGTACTACTATTTTTGTTCCTCCTACTAATAATATTGAAACTGAGAACAATGATGTTAAAAATGAATTAGCTAGTGAGAATATAGACAAGGGTAAATCTATCTTAGGAGCACCCCCTAAGCTTGATAAGAAAGAGATTAAAAACCCTAGGGCTAAGAAGGGAATACGCAAAAACCCAAACAAAAAATGCAGCATTTCTGTCATCACTGTGGCGCAGCTGGACATACTCGACCTAATGGCTACAAGTGATTTGCCACTCAAAAGAGCAACAGCATGATCACGTCAGGAGACTAGAATCAGTTTCCATCCTCATTTGCTCATCTGGGAGATCTTCTCAAAGCCCTTATGTTTCTTTCAAACTTGAACGGTTTTAATTCTTCCCCCTCACCGCCGGATCAAAGGTTTGCTAAACGGAAAGGTTCTTCCAAGGTGTGGAAGAAAAAGGGCTCTAAGTGATTCTGTCACTTATTCTCTCTCTCCCCCTCGTGTTTTTGTTTTGCATTACTTATGTGTTTTGCCTTCATGCTTTGAGTTAGTCTCGTTTTATGCATTGCTTTGTTTAACATGTTTTTGTTTGGTTATTTTTCAGTTTTGCTTTATTTTGTTTTTCATATAAAAATTTAAAAAAAAATTGAAAAAAATCAGATTAATACAAAAACAGTGTGTGTATGTGTACATTGGTACTTGTGTACCTTGGATGGCCATTGAAACAAAGTTTTCTAAACTTTGTATCTTTTGTAGCTTAGATGAGCATCTCTATGCACAACTAAGCAAGTGAGCTTTGTAGCTCGTGTTTGTGATGAGTAAGATTAAGTAATCTCTTATACTTAACACTCATATCACTTTTTTTGACAGGAAGAACTAGAAAATCCTAAGAGAAAAGCATAAATAACCATCTCACTACTGTTGCCCGCCAATCATGAAATGACATTTGTATGCTTCGGCATAGCAAAAGTGGAATGTTAAATGCTTAACATCATTGAGTATTTCTTTTCTCTCTCTTATATGTCCATGCATGATTTGCTTAAAAGAAAAATATGCAAAGAAAAATAAAAAGTAAAAAGAATAAATATGCTTTATATATGATTGCAAGTGTGTCTTCTAGGAGATGTGGGAGCTATAGGATGTACCTCGAAGGTGATAGTCCCCATCAAATAATTATGATTGTGTGTGAGTTAAAGTGATTTTCTCATATCTCAAATTATCATAACATGTAGACACTTATGCAATCTTGAGATGTTTTTGACGCACAACACGTAATATTCTTTGTTACTCTTGATACATGTGCAGGTACAATGTGATTTAGCCATCACAAGGAATACATGTGTTAATGTATACTCAATAAACTGTCTTAACTTGTTTTTGAAATATAAAATTGGTTAGACTCGTTTAGTGTGTGTGTGTGTGTGTTTTGGATCTATGTGCTTAACATTTTTCTTGTTGAGAGATGATTTTGAGAGCTTAAAATGTTGTTTGGATCATTGGTTGTATAGCATGCTTGATTGCATTCATATCTGTGTTTTTCTGTTCTTGAAAAACTGTTTTTAAGCAATCTCGACAGCTGCTAAGCAATCTGTGTTTTTCTGTTCTTGTATAGCATGCTTGATTGCATTCATATGCGTACGCAGGCCAATTGTATGCGTACGCATACTTCGAGTCTGCATACGCATGCAGAAGTATGCGCACACAGACACGCCCTAAAGAACCCTAACCTAGAAAGAAAGAATAGAAACTAAAACAAACAAATCTAGCAACCTAGTATGCTTTAAAACAAAAAATAACTAAAACCCTAAACTAAGGAAACACAAACAAATAAAAAAAAAAAAGCAAAGAAACAAGGTTAAAACGAGATTTAAAAGCAGAAATGAAAGAAAAGAGGTTAGAACATATACCTCACAACAAAAAGCTCTTTGACTTGATTTTGACCGTTCCCCTCAGTCAAATCTATTCACAACTAAACAAAAATGATTATTAAACTTCAAAACATGAGGATCAAGTCCAAAAAAGGTCTCAATCAAAATAAAATTGAGTTGAAGATGTTTTGTGAAAAACTCCCTCTTTGATTCACTATTTCTATCGAATCTTAGGTTTTCCCTTAGGATTTTCTGTGTCTTTTGAAAATGTGCCATGTATGGCTTTTTATAGTGAGAAAATATGGGTTTGTAGTGGCTCACAGACGATGTAAGATTCATTCCAAACCTCAAAATTAATGCAGAAAAACTTGCCTTTCATAGTTTCTAGAACCTTAACTACATGGGTAAGTCTGTGCCTGCATGGGTAAGTCCGTGCCTATGTACACAAGCCGAGGGTTTCCTTGGTCTTTTATTTTCCAAGAATAAATTTATTTGCTTATGGAAAGTTATATTTTCCATTTTAACATCTCTCAAATCAATTTGTAATCTAATTGGGCCCTAAACCAACCCTAGGCCTTAGAATTTTAGCATCATTAAGGAACAGGGGCCCAAGTCGTAAGGGATACAAAATGCGATGTCTATAGTTATTGCTAATTTTAGTTTTGGGATTTTTGTATTTCGGTGGTATTGCCTTGACTAGTGGTTGAGGCTAGGCTATGGTGGTTTTATTGTCAGAAGAAGACAAAGGGGAAGAGCCAAAGAGAAAGAGAAAGAACGAAGGGAAGAGATTTGTTAGGAAGAGAGAGAAAAAAAAATTAAAAAATCGTTTTCACATAAAGAGTAACAGTGCATATATGCACAATTACTATAGCAAGATTGTATATTTACGTATATATACACCCACTGACGTGGACAATTTTTGGGCCAAAATGTGTATATCTCAAAACTTTTTCTATTTTGCACTTGCTGATGCAAATGCTCTTAAAGTATTAGCATTCGAGGCTGTAAAACCCCCCAAGTTGCTATTTTACTCATCAAATGCATAAAAACAAGCTCCAACTTGGTTACTATATCTAAAAAAATTTGAAACCCAACTACAGTAAGGTTGTATAAATATTAAATACAACCTCACTGTAGCAATTTCTTGGCTTTTTTTTTTTCTTCTCACTTTCCCCTCTCTCCTTCTCTCATACGCTACTGCCTCCATCTTCTTGTCCCCTTTTTCTTCTTTTCTCCTTTCTCTCCTCCCTCTCTTTCCCATCTTTCTCTCTCTTTTGGTTCCCTGAGATTTGTTTTATTGCAAACAATTTCAAAATAATTATATTGTTCAATTTTTACAATATTTACATCAATATTCAAATACCCAGAAACCAAAACCACAGTCTTATGCCTAGCAGCAAAATAATGAACAAAAAAGAGAGTAAAGGGTCAAACGTGAAGGGCTTGGGGCCATTGTCTCTTTTAGTTAAGTTCAGACAAGGCTTCAGTGATAGTGTTAGCCAAGGCCTTGGCGTTGTTCTTACGGTCCAACTTCTTCTTCAGTGATAGTGCTTTATATTATTTTATTTAGTAGTTTATATTATTTTATTGGGTTATAATCAAAATAATAACTGGAATGTATGGTGTATTGTAAAATGGGTTGGAAAAGTAGATAAAGTGGTATTTGAGGACCTAAAAATAGGTTTTTTTTTTTTTTTTGCGTCCTCGGATGCTAAAGTAATATCAACTACGGAAAAATTTCTTCTAATTTTCGCTTGATAAAATAAAGGTACTCGTTCATTTACACTATCTTTTTAGGTTAAGTAAATACTTACTCGCTAATAAGTTAGCGTTCGTTTGGGAACAACTTATTTAGCTGAAACTGAAAACTTTTTGTTGAAAGTGCTATAAATAAAACTAAAAACTAGCTGAAATAGTACAGTGGGACCCATAAATAGTACCAAAAAGAGCAATGAAACCCATGAATAGTAGCAAAAATAAGTTAAATAATAGTAAAAATAAGTTAAATAGTTAAAAAAACTGTCTTTTTCAACCATGCCAAACGCAACCTTAGTGTGTATTAAATGGATTTATTTTCATCAGTTTATTTTGTTCATACTACTTGTTGTGGAAAATACATTTCTATATCTTAAAAAATATAATGCTTTTTATTTTTTTAATTAAAATTTTTAAAACGTGTACATTGTCCTTTAAATATGAAAATAAGTTAAACGTCTTGTATTCTTGCCAATGGAACTTTACCATCTAGGCCAATACATACATACATACATACATACATACATACATACATACTGTAGACACTCGATTTTGTACCCATGATTTAATCAAGGAAGATGACTAGAGTAACCATCCATGTACCCAAAAAAAAAAGTCATTCTTGCATCACATGCATCATTTTGCCTTTGCTTTACATGCATTAATTCATTCATTGTATATCATAAAAATGATCTTGAGATTCTAACGGTCGCAACGGTGTTTCCGGTTTCCGAATCGGACCATCGGATCAAAAGATATCGCATAATCAAGTTTGCATGGTTAGCATGCATTGTGTGTAGGTAGAATTGACCACACATGATCAATTTAAATTAATTCTGATTGGTTAAACAATTAAAATTAATTAAATAATTTTGTGATTGGTTGATAATTAGTGTTTAAAATAGGAATGCATGCATGGGAATAAAAGGGATGATTAGATAACAATAAAACTGTAGATAATCTGAACTTTATCAAGATTATTTTAAGGTATTTATCTTCAAGATAATTATTCTTAAAAAAGCCTGAATTATCCAAAAAAGAGACAAAAAATCATAAACGGAGGTTGAAAACATGTCTACGTACAAGAACCGGCCAAAAAACCCTAGAAGAAAAGACCAAATGGCACCCGAACACGAAAGTGCGTTCGGCCTCCAAGAGCCAATTTGGCACTTTTGGAGTGTCGAACGGCACATTTGGAGTGCTGAATGGCACTCTAAAAGTGCCAAATTGCCATCATGTGGGCTTTGGCCCAACGGCCTTTAAGTGATGATAATGCACGTCCTTTTTGATCTTTTCGCAAAAGGATGCAGCCAGATTCAAACCCTAATCATCCGTACCTATTTTTTAGAGTCTTCTGGCATCTATAAATAGAGCATAAATCTCATAATTCAGCACCTTTTCTTTTATGCTCTAAGAGGCATACGTTTTTTACTCTCAAACCACACATATTTTCTGATCCTCTCTCTGAGTGTTGCTATAAAATTAGGGTTTTTAAGTTTCAAAGAGAATTGAACAAATTTCTTGAACCCTAAAACATTCTCTCAAGAACAAAGTGTGCTCATGCAAGAGGTTGTTTCCTTCACCCTTCTCTTGTGATGTGATGTTGCATATTATATGTCTTCTTTTTTCAAATATCTATGAATTGTTAATTGTCCTTTTGTTTAAAGCATGATATTTTCTATATGATTGTTATAATATTTTTCTTGAATGTCAATAAATTTGCATGTGAACAATTATTTTTCTTAAAACAAAACAGATCTACATCTTTATAAGATGTAGATCTGAATTTTTCTTTAAACAAAATAGATCTGCATCTTGCATCTTTATAAGATGTAGATCTGAATTTTTCTCAAAACAAAACAGATCTGCATCTTTATAAGATGTAGATTTGAATTTTTTCTCAATACAAAAATTGATTTGCATCTTCCTTAGATGTAGATCTGAGTTTTCTCAAACAAAAAGAGATCTGCATCTTTATGAGATGTAGATCTAAATTTTTCTCAAATCTGATTTGCTTAATACATGCAAATTGTTGAAATAAAGAAAGAGATTATGTATTGCTGTGTTTGTGTTTATTTTAATTCATGATTGCATAATTTTAGATTATGAGTGAAGTTTTCTTTTTAGAAAATCTTTTTTAAAATATATAATAAAATATATTTGAATTTTTGTCATCAAAAATTACTTTTTTTTTATATAACAAAACAGATCTAAATTTTTGTCATCACAAAACCTTTTTTTTACATCCCACAAAGCAAATCTGATATTTTGACAAATCAAAATCATTTTTTTTAACAATAAAAACATATCTAATTTTTTAAACAAAAGAAGAGATTTCATCCATACATAAATTTGTGTGATTTAATTTTTCATTCACATGTTCAACATATCATGCATGACATGCATAGCATAGTACATTAGTCACAAGAGTCTAGAAGACCAGACTTTGTTTGGGCGGAATGGGTGCCTATTACCTTCCCATTCCGTAACCTAGCTTTCGGATTTAGGTTTTTGGTTTAATAGATCTAGCCTTGTCTTCATTTGTTTTGGGTAGAATGTAACTAAGACAACAAGCCATGTAAATATTTGGTAGATTGTAACTAGAACCCAAAACTATGTAACTTTTCAATTTTCCAGATATGTAATTTTAATTCAATCAATGAATAGAACTATTCAGTCATGTATTTTGTAATTAGTATTTTTTCTTATTCTTTTGTAAAAAGAAAAATAAGTGTGGACTTCATACCACTTAACCAAAAAGAGAGGTGCCCCAAAAGGTACCTGAATCTCTTTTTTTGAGAGGCATGTCTCTCACATATACATACATACATATACATATATATATTTATATATATATATATATGGTAAATTACAAATTACACCCTTAAAGTTTAGGGCTATTTGGATTTTAGACCCTGAAATTTCAGAATTTGGATTTTACCCTCTGAAGTTTGTGGGTGTTTAGATTTTATATCACATCATTTTAGAATTTGAATTTTACCCTCTAAATTTTAGGGGTATTTGGATTTTACTCCCTAAAGTTTGGGAGTGTTTGGATTTTACACCCATAAATTTGTAGGTGTAAAATCCAAACACTTCTAAATTTTAGGGGGGTAAAATCCAAATTTTGAAATGTCAGAGTATAAAATTCAAACACCCTAAACTTCAGAGGGTAAAATCTAAATTCTAAAACTTCAGTATAAAATTCAAATATCTCCAATCTTTAGGGGTGTAATTTGCAATTTATCCATACATATATATGGGAAATTCTACTGTACCCTCCCTTTTTTGGGGGGTACGGTACCCACTAGTAGGCAACTTGCTATATCAAGTTACAATTTTCTTACATTTGATGGTACCATCCTCACATTGTTTAGTACTAACATCACATGTGATTGTACCTTTGTTACATTTCGTGGTTCTCTTATTTTGTTCCCACATTTGATTGTATCATCTTCACATTGTGCGGTACCAACATCACATGTGACTGTACTTTTGTCACATTTGATGGTTCCCTTTTTTTTTTTCTCACATTTGATTGTACCATTCGCACATTGTGCAGTACCAACTTTACATGTAACTGTACTTTCATCATATTTGGTGGTTCCCTTTTTTTCTTTTTCTTTTTTCACATTTGATGGTACCATCCTCACATTGTGCAGTACCAACATCACATGTGACTGAACTTTTGTCACATTCGGTCGTTCCCTTTTTTTTCTCACATTTGATGGTACCATCCTCACATTGTGCAGTACCAAATCACATGTGACTGAACTTTTATTACATTTGGTGGTTCCCTTATTTTTTCTTACATTTGATGGTATCATCCTCATATTGTGTAGTACCAACATTACATGTGACTGTACTTTTGTCACATTCGGTAGTTCCCTCATTTTTTTTCTCATATTTGATGGCATCATCCTCACATTGTGCAGTATTAACATCACATGTGACTGTACTTTTGTCACATTTAATAGTTCTTTCATTTTTTTTCTCACATTTGATGGTATCATCCTCACATTGTGCAGTACAAATATCACATGTGACTGTACTTTTGTCACATTCAGCAGTTTCCTTATTTTTTTCCTGACATTTGATTGTACCATTCTCACATTGTGCAGTACCAATATCACATGTGACTGTACTTTTGTCACATTCAGTGGTTCCCTTATTTTTTTTCTCACATTTGATTGTACCATCCTCACATTGTGCAGTACCAACATCCTCACATTTGATGGTACCATACTCATATTGTGCAGTACCAACATCACATGTGACTGTACTTTTGTCACATTCGGTGGTTCCCTTATTTTTTTTCTCACATTTGATGGTACCATCCTCACATTGTGCAGTACCAACATCACATGTGACTGAACTTTTGTCACATTCGATGGTTCCCTTATTTTTTTCCTCACATTTGATAGTACCATACTCATATTGTGCAGTACCAACATCACATGTAACTGTACTTTTGTCACATTCGGTGGTTCCCTTATTTTTTCTCACATTTGATGGTACCATTCTCACATTGTGCAGTACCAACATCACATATGACTATACTTTTGTCACATTCGGTAGTTTTTTTTTTTTTTTTTTTTCCTCACATTTGATGGTTTCATTGTCATATTGGGCAATACCAACATCACATTTGATCGTACATTTCTCACATTCGGTGGTACTTGAATTTTTTCCTCACATTTGACAATTTTATTGTCATATTGAGCATTACCAACATCACATGTGACTGTACTTTTGTCACATTCCGTGGTTCCATATTTTTTCTCACATTTGATGGTTCCATTGTTACATTAGGCAATATTAACATCACATTTAACCATACTTTTGTCACATTTGGTTGTACTCATATTTTTTTCTCACATTTGATAATACTATCCTTAAATTGTGCAGTACCAACATCACATGTGACTGTGGACAGTACCAACTTCACCCATGACCGTACTTTTGTCACATTCAATGGTTCTTTTTTCTTTTTTACTTTTTTTTTTTTAAACTCACATTTGACAGTCTTGTCATCATATTAAACCATACCAATATTACATATGGGCGTAGCCAAGCCAAGCCAAGCCAACCCCATCAAATTATCTAATAATTGACGAATATATATAACAAACATACCCCTAAAATCTCTAAAATTTCTGAAATACCCTTAAATATACTAAAATTACCAAAACACATCCGAACACTTAAAAATTACCAAAATAACCCTGAAACTCTAAAAAATTATTGGGATATCCTTAAAACCTAAAAAATGACTAAAATACCATTTAAACCAAAAAAAAAAAAAAAAAATCAAAATACTCTTAGATACTAAGAAAATGACCTAAATGACCATGAAACCTAAAAAAATGACCGTAATGCCCCCAAAACCTAGAAACTTACTGAAATACCTTCGAAACCTAAAAAATGACCAAAGGACCCTTGAAATCTAAAAATGACCAAAATACCTCCTAAAACCTCTATTTGCAAGACCAAAATGACAATAAAAATTTTATACAACCACTTTATTTGCTTGATTTGAAACCCATTGATTTTAAATTAATGGATTTAAAAATCCTTGATTTGAAATCCATGGGATAATTACAGTAAACTCACCTTTGGTTAGGCCCGTTTTCACTTTGTCTACCTGTGGTTTAAAATTTTACACTTTGCCCACCTGAGGTAACTTCCGTTAAAGATCTGTTACCCACCTCTCCCTTTGCTGTTAGAAAAACATATTTTTAGGGAATAACAAACATAACAAAAATAAAAAAGTTAGAGTTTTTGATTGCTTAAGAACTTCTATGAGAACATATGCCCAGAAAAATCAAACCTAACCACAGGTAAAATGTTAAGTTTAAACAAATATTTAGTTAACGGCAAAGGGAGTGATTGATAAAAGTCAAGTGTTAACTAATATGCCCAGAAAAATCAAACCTAACCACAGGTAAAGTGTTAACTAATATTTACCCCGTCGTTCAAAACAAACATATGCCCAAAATTTCCATATTAGTCTCTCTCTCTCTCTCTTCGGTGGTGGAGTTAAGGAGGACATCGGCCACCACAGCGATGGGTTTCATTTTCCTTCGTTCTTGCTTCATGGGTTTCATTTTTTTGTGGTTTTGGTTGTGGGTTCATCTGATTTCCTTCGTTCTTGCATCCGTCTCAGCGTTTTGGAGCAGATCCAGGAAGAGGGTAGGCGGTGGTTTAGAGAGAATGGAGCTCGATCTCGACCTCCGTCCCGGTCTCGACCTCCGTCTCGATCTCGACCTCCGTCTCGGCCAAAATGGAGCTCGATCTTGGATTGACCACTATCTTTACTTCATGGGTTTTCTTTTTTTCTTTTCTTTTTTTGCTTTTGGGTTGTGGATTTGATAATGATTTGATTATGGTGGGGTTATGGGTTGTGGTAGTTGTGGATTGTGGGCAAGGTGGTGGTGGTGCTGAGTTGTGGGTTCTGATAGTGGTGGTGGTGGAGTGGGAGGCAACGCTTCGTGGATTTCAAATATATATATATATATTTTTTTTCTTTTTGGTTGTGGGTTTTATTTGATTTTGGCTTGCTAGTGATGGTTGACCTCCATGGCCACCGTTAGCACCACTATGAGCCACTGCCACGACAGCCAAGCCTCCGTACAAGCCACCATCAAACTTTAGGTCGAAGCACTCAACCACCACCATTGGCAAGATGAACAATGGTGGTGTTTGTCTCTCCCTTTCTTTTTTATTTTATTTTTCCCTTTCCATTTTTGTAGTTCCCCCTTGTTTGATTTATTTTGTCTGTGATTGAAATTCTCTCTTTGGTTTGTTTCTATTTTCTGTTTAATCTATGATTGGGTTCTAAAACTTTTTTTATTACAGTTTGGGTTTGAAAAATGAGAGGGATTTTTGGTATGGATTCAGAGGATTTAATTGGTTTTGGATGTGTGTAACTGAAAATTTTGAAATTCTCTCTTTGGTTTTGAAATTCTCTCTTTGGTTTGTTTCTATTTTCTGTTTAATCTATGATTGGGTTCTAAAACTTTTTTTTATTACAGTTTGGGTTTGAAAAATGAGAGGGATTTTTGGTATGGATTCAGAGGACTTAATTGGTTTTGGATGTGTGTAACTGAAAATTTTGAACTATATTTACAAATGTTGTGTTCTTGTGTTCGTGAGGAAAAGATTCAATGGTTTGTGTTTTTGATCCGTGTTATGTTCTGATTTTTAATAAAAGGATGTTTTTCTAACGTCTGAGGGGGAGGTGGGTAACGGATTGAAGTTCAAGTAAGCAAAGTGTAAAGTTTTAAACAACGGGTAGGCAAAGTGAAAATAGGTCATACCACAGGTGAGTTTATTATAATTATCCCAAAATCCATTGATTTTTAAATTCCTTGTTTGGGTCTTTTTATACAATGAAGGATTTGAAATTCTATTATTTGGATACCTAAATTTGGATTTGGATTTGAATTTAAGATCAATAAAATAATTTTTCCAATTATTATTTTTCTTAAACCTTCTACATTTTAATTTTAGTAACATTTTTTAATAAATACATGAGCTAATAAAAAAGCCATTAATAATCCAATTGACATGATAATGACTAAAAATTTGTCATCATAGCCAACTAAATTTTTTTTCCACAAGTTCATATACGAAAGGATAAATAATTCATTAGTTCTATTTGTATATGCCATAGATGGTCCAAAGAAAACATACCACCTACTTGCACTTGGAGCTAAATATAGTGTTTTTTACCTCATAATAATGACAACTTGAAATGATATACAACCCAGTTTCATGCACTACAAACAGGTCTCTTGTTGTAAAGTATCTAAAGGAAGCTAAAAAACAACAAAGAAATCCATTATAAGTATCTTGACTTCTACTTACTCTGCTACTTGCTCATCATAAGAAGGAAAAAAATTCATTTACAAAGAAATGCACTACAATGTGTTCCTTCACATCTATATTTGAATACCATCACGGCAATAATTGAAAAAGAGACAATCAAAAGCATCTTGCAATTGGTCTACATGTCTAGATTATTCATTCCTAAGTTCTCAACATGGCAACTTCTAACTTGTAGGAATTTTTTATTGTCCCTTTTGCAGCTCAAGTGGTAACTAAAGTATCTGCATTTACATGGTATAACTATCAACACTTAGAAAAATGAGATGTTCATAAGAACACACCTCGATGCATAGAGAATTCTGGTATTTTCTGCACATCAAAGGGGAATTTATCAAATAAAGCATATAATAAAGACATTATGACTAAAGTGATAAACACAGAAGGAACACAAGAGTTAAAAATAAATTAATATCCTTAAAATTTATAACAAAATATTGATAAGTTTTTTATAAGGTCCAACTCAAAGATTCACGCCTTTTGACAGTAAGTATTTTTCCAACTAATTTATTAATTTATTTTTTTGATAAGTAATTTTATTAAAAAAAGTTCAACTAATTTATTATGTAGTTTCTTTTATAGATAAGTTCTACACACGCCTCTAAAGAGCACGAAGTCAAGCACATCCGTGCTACACCATATTTCCAAAGGTCACAAGTTTAGCATATTGTAACTAAAAGGCTACTATAATGGTTTATAAAAAAAATTTGTGATCCACAGTGGTGTTTCACTAGAAAAGTTAACAATAAGTTCTTGCTCTCCAAATTAGTGACTTAACCATTGTCCTTCCTAAAGATCAAATATTTACAATATTTTAACAGTTGCAAGTCAGAACTATAACAGCCTAAATCTAAGAGTTAGCCATAGAGTACCAGGGCCATTAAGTTCAAAGCAATTTTTAACACTTCGCATAATGAAAGTACCATTGAGAACTCCAGGAAATGAAGAAAGGCATCAACTTTTGGAAGTACAATGATATTAATCATGTCAATCAGGTTTAAGACAAAAATTTCATGTATCAAGCATTTTCATGTTAATAAATAATAAAAAAAGAAAAGTAACAACATCAAATGAAGACACAATTTGATGTATCTTATTTATACCTTTAAACTTGTGAACTAGATCAATACCGTCAACAACCCGAATTCGTGAATCTGCGAATGTGATGAGAACTTTTGATGAACTACCTGGAGCAAACTGTTTAGATAAACTGATCAGCAACTGAAAAGTATCAGCCAAACTTGTCTTTCAAAGTAAGCATACAAACCATCTTTACAAGTGAAAATCAGCTAAACAAGGAGAGAGTAAACTAGAAAGAAATCGGCAAGTTAATTGTAGTTGAATTTATAATAATCTCGTAAAAAGTACAAGATGGTAGAGCCACCAGATTACCTGGAAACCAGAGATTTTCTTGTGATGAGATTTCTTCTTCTTGTTCTGCAGATTGATTTGGCTTTTTTGTTGCAACTTATTCTCTGAAAGTAGGAATAGATAAAGAAGTTATTAACAGTTAGAGCACAAAAACTTGACTAAACCAACCATGCACGCACAGAGAGCTTTCTAAACTAGCACTAGATGTATTGTATAAACAACAACTCCCCTTGTGTGAACCAACTAGTGCACCCTTCAAAAACCAACAAATTTCTTAAGCCAATTGAAGAGTTGTATTTTATATAACTTAAACTATAGTCTTTGATATCAATAGTATTCATGATATCAATTTAGTGTAGAAGTCATCTGACTGTATTGGCAAATAGAACAACTATTACTTCCATTTAATGAGAGGCAAATCTCATGGACATAAACCTCAAGAGTTCTTTTGCATTCTGCATAACTGTCCTCATATACTTAAGTCCTAGATGAAAATTACAGTGCAAACATTGTTGTACCCATCAATATCATATTTATTGCAAAAATGCAAACTATTTAAGTTCTTTGCTTTTATGAATTACTAAATCATTTTTTTATTTTTTTTGCTGAATTACTACGTCTGTTAGGAGTTAGGACAGCTTGTTTCTATTTTTTTTATGGAAGAAAGATGTTGTAAGTCTCTAGAATTATTACTACTTTCACACCAAGGTTCCATAAGTTCTTATTTTGACTATTTATTATCATTTTCAAAGGTTTACATATGGAAACTATGATGATGATGATCATAATAGTCATCATGATAGTTTCCACATGTAGACCTTTGGACCAATCAAGACTATTTCTCTAAAAACACTAAGAACCCGAGTAAATCATTAACATAGAATACTAGACATGATTTTCTTTCTTTTCTAGAAGAATTAAGACATTATCCTCAGGCTCAAATGCAAAGCTCAGCCAAGCATGACAAAGCATAGCTATTGCCATGACAAGAAGCTAACCGAATCCAAACACATCAAAAACATTACAATGGCCTATTAAATAACTAAGGAAAGGAAACATTATGCATAGAGGATAAAAAATATTAAATAAATAAACAAAAGCCCTTTTTGGCATTTCTACAAACATGTATATGCATAAGCACTCTTATAAAAAAAACCCAAACTTTAAATGCAAAAAATTCCTCCATCCTGAATCCTATTTACTAACTCAATCACAATTCAACATTATCTTCTTACATCATAAAATCCAAGAAAATCAAAAGAAGAAAGAGAGGAAAAGAACCTTATGGCATGTACATGTCAAATATCAATTACATGGCATAAATTTCTATTATTAATTGAATTGAAAAAACCGAAGAAATTTTTTTCCCCAAAAAGATACATGACCTACAAAGAATTAAAGAACCCATATTTTGCCAATCTAGAGGTAGGGAGCTAGTCTAAGAAATACCAACCAGAGGATGGTTAGAGTCGGAAATTTATTCTGCTGGATATGGATTTGTTTTCTTAAAGAACGATTTTTTTACGATGAAAATCACTACTTGATCTCAAGTCCTATGATTTCTCCTCATTCAATAGGGCAAGAAACGACATAATTGTTTTGTAGAGACGAATTACCTACAACAATCATTCTTTATCTTCAAGCTGCTTTTGATTTGCATATCGGGAACCTTTGTAAAATTTTGTAGCTTTTTCTATCATACCTAGAATGATAGAAAAACAAGAATATAATGTGACCAGAATATAAGGGGGTGGAGTGAACGCAAGAGCAAAATCTGAGAGAGGAAGAAGAAAGAATCAATCAATTCAATTAATAATAAGTAATTAGTGTAAATGCACTATGCACTATTTCCTTAGTATGGATTTTAAACAAATTAATCAATCAATCAATAAGAATAAGCTTAGTACGTACATTTTAAGGAGGTGTAATACACCGTCAGTGTAGTTGCAATTGCAGATGAGAGTTTCGTTGTGGTAGAATGGCCTTGAATTCACTTGTGTTCTTATCTAGATTTGGTCATTATTAGCGCAAGGGTCCACATTGACATTCCAATCTTTCTTTCCTAATTGTTCAGCTATTTCAACAAGGGCTTTCACTGCACAAATTAATTGTCATAAAGTAGTGTAGTACACTAGTAGGTCAAAAAATTTAATCAACAAGAGTGGGATTGGAATTGAGGGGGTTCACGGTGTGCTGTCATTGCAGCTGATCACCGCCCTCCTTCCCTGAGCAATTGAATTCCGTATTGGGATTTTTAATTGGGCCTATTGGTATTTAGCCAGCCCAATACTAGTCACAATAATGACGTCTAAAAAAAGACAAACAAACACACCATAATCTTTTTTCTTTTCTTTTTTTGCTGAGATCTAACACCATAATCTTAGTTTTTATTAAGATTTATCTATAATTTAAATCATTAATCTCATTTCCATATATAATATGCATATATGTAAGAATATTATTTTTTTAAGGAAGGAAGGTAGCTCACATGGTTCCAGCAGTTCTAGTGCTGATGTGGGTGTTCACCTCTTCATAAAGCTTGGCCAAACCAAAGTAATATATTAGTAGATTTGATGTCTCTATGAACAATTTTCAGTGTTGATTCCTCATGTAAGAAAGCCAAACCTCTTGCTATGCCAACACATATTTTCTGCCTTGCAGGCCAGTCCAAGTTTAATCGGCCACCTGAAGGACCTGAAACTGATCTTTAGAACCCAATCAATAAAATTCATCAAAAGCATTTTCTCCTCATTCTTCAATTATGAACAAAAAATGCATTGTAGGAATAAAACATTAGCTTACCAAACAAGGCACGTGCAAGGCTATTGTTTTCCATATACTCATACACCAACAATAATTGTTCTCTTTCAATACTACATCCAAACAATCTAACAAGATTCAGATGTTGTAAACCAAATACCATGCCTATTTCAGTTACAAATTCACGACTTCCTTGCTTTGATTTTGAAGAAAGTGGCTTAACTGCAATTGTAGTACCGTCTAATAGTATACCCTGCATTGGGAATAGGGAAATTTATATTTTCAGGTATGTATTTCATAATATATGTCTCCAAATCTCAAGGATCAAAAGGAAAATAAAAGGCAAAAGATGAAACACACACACACATTCTATAATAGAAAAATAGCTGTCAGATACCTTGTAAACTGATCCAAAACCACCTTCCCCGATCTTATTTGCAGCATTGAAGTTATTAGTGGTAGCTAAAAAAACCAACGTGTAGGTCTAATCCTTTTAACTCTGTCAAAGGATGACAGAGTTAAGAGGACTAGACCTGCAAACTCTGTCAAAGGATGTCAGGCTGCATCTTACAGTATAAGAGGACAAATTTTTAACCAAATAGATGCATGCCTCTTTAGAAGGCACTATAGCCAAGATATTTTGCAGATAATTTTTTTTGATAAGTAACATAAAACTTTTATTAAAAAGTAACACAGCCCAAGTACATAGGAAATGTACAATAAGGGCAACAACATCAAAAAACCAGATTACAAATTTTGCAGATAATTAGACATTTTGCAGATATTGTCTAATTATCTCACCATATTCCTTCCATTTGACAGCCTATGTTTCATACATCCTTCACGACTGCTTGCATTTTGCTATCTAGGAAGCCTTGTATTCTACCATAAGGCCACTGCTTCAACATTAGCTAGAAGAGTAATAACCTTATAAATCCTTTGTTTTTTGTTGCCTCCAGAGCTTCTTTCACAGCCAAACAGAAGATCGCCACCTTGGTAGCTAGCTAAGATTCTTTTGTCTTACTCGATCTCTGCAAACAAAACCTAGCCCTGCTTATATATTATTCTTTGATCTACAATCTGACACTAACAGAATACCTTGTCAGCTCATACATTCCACAAGGCCTTGATTTAGCTTCCCCTTTATAGATTATTGTTGCCTATCAAAGGCTTCCCTGCAAGTGCAAAAACAAAAATTATGCAGAAGACTGGGACAGCCTCAACATTGATGAGCATTCACTAAAAATCAGATTTGTACCTGAAACACCACAAGTTTTATAACTTCCCCTGCAAAAATGAATGAAAAATCAAGATATTCCTTACAATTATCATTACCCCAATTAGTCAGTTTTATCCTCCACTGCTGTAGGGATGGAGGTGATATACAATATTTATGATAATGATCTCCAAGCCAAAACACAAGGCTCAAGCTTAGTATAATTATTTTTTTTCCTTCTTGCAGATCTAATAAGTAGTGCCTTTTGTACAAATATTCCAAACAAATTAATAGATTTCTCTTTAACTATTGAACCTCCACAACCTTAACCATTTTCACTCAATACTATCCCCAAACATGGTTTGGTTTTAACCTCCCTCAGTCAATTGTCTACAGAAGAGGAAATATCTGAAGACTTCATAGTTCATACTATTACTATCATTTTCTAGAATAAGGACAGATTGGCTTGTCTACAAGACCATTCTAGCCTTTCTTACCTAAAAAAAAAAAACCCTTCAAGATTTCCCATGCACTTTAACATTGGTAGGTCCCATTAATCATTAGTCAATATGTTGATATGATTACAGTACAAAGTAAAAAAATAAATTTTCTCCATTGTAAAGATGGCTTTATCCCAAAGGGGGGAGGCATGAAGCAACCAAAGCGCCAAACTAATTATTATTCGTTTCACTACTGCTGTATGATATAAAGATAAATAAAATTACTAATGATGGCATTCTTACTTTAAAACTATTATCCTATGCACCTCAAATGAATAAAGTTTCAAGAACCCCTAGTAACACTCAAATAGTGCTAAGTGCAAACAAGACAGGAATCAAAATTAGTAAGGGTTGACACAAATTTCATCTAGCATTTTGACAAAAGGAAACTAAAAGATATGAAAGTGAAACAGAAAGTAACTTAAACAGATTGATATTGCATCGGTCTGACAACTCAATCCATAGTTGTTTTAAAACAATAGTTTAACTTGCAAGCACCCATGACCTGTTTTAAGACTAAATTTGATCAGCTAATTACAACTGGATTACTTTTGTAAAACTGAAACTGATTCAAGATATAATTTGGTCCAGAACCTAATCGCTAAGCATTTAAGAATTTAGCGATAAACAATATAAAGTAAAAGTATAATTAGGTTATGTAGTCATTAGAACAAGATTTTTCCTATGATACAAAACTGAAATCTACCCAATTTAGCTGGACTTGAACCAACAACTTCAACTCATCATACAACACTTCCCTCCTAAACTTGAAAATAAAAATAAAAAACGCAAAGGCCAATACATGAATTCAAAATTTACCTATATTTTTTCTACTTTAATCACAAATATTACTGACGATTAAGATTTGGTCTAACTAATTCCAATACATTTGTCAATAGGATAGCTCGTGTCCTTAGTAAATGGACTTCAAATGTATGATGTAATGGTTATCTTGATTCAAATAGCCAATAACTTTAAAAGTGTTTCTCCAAGGTATTGATTCTTATTTTATTATTTAAAGATGATGGCAGAATCAAAAACCTCAGTGACTGCAACACTTGTTGAACATACATAATTCTTTTTATTTTTATGAACACCTGTTGATTGAATGGCACAACATTCTAGTATCCTAACATCACAAAAATATCCAATAAATAAAATAAATTAATAAATTATCCAGAACCTAATCACTAAGGGTTTAAGAATTTTGGGGCTGGTTTAGGGAGAAGTGCATACCTATATAAGGTATGATATTTAGCATTAACTTTACATTATAAAAAATTTGAAACACCTATACATAAGAAAGGGTTTAATGCAACAAAATAAGTGCAAAACAAAATCACAATAAAATATCAGACAGTAAAAGGAACAAACAATCTTGTGCATAGAATTGGAAAGAAATACCATCTCATAAAAAGTATTAAATTTTACTGGAAGCAAATATAGATCACTCACATAATGACTTGTGATTGGTTAAATATGAATGTTGTCCTTGATCTTGAGAACCTAAAAAACCTTCACATGAACTTCAGAAGCAATTCTTGAATATTTTGATCTACTTGATTCGATGACAGCAAGTCAATAAACATGGTTGCAGTGGTCGCATATGCTGAAAAACCCTTGTCAACCATTATTTTGAGATATTTCGTTGCCTTTGATGTCTCACTATGTTGCAATAACCCTTGAATTATTGTCGTGTGCTCGTTAGGTGAACAACCATTGCTATCCATTTTCTCAAGCAGCTCATTCGCTTCATCAACTAGTCCATTCTTGCAAAACCCTTTGATCATTACATTATAAGTTGCAACATCAGGCTGCAATCCTTTGGTAGGGAGACTATAAAAGAGTTCTCTTGCAGTCGTAAGTTCCCCAACATTGCAGAAACCATCAATCAAGATGGTATATATCACAATATCAAAATCCAGCCTTTTGTTTTCCATCTCCTGAAACAATGCCATTGCCTCAGGAATTCGTCTATTCTTAAAAAAGCCATCTAACAAGATGGCATAGGTTTGGGGATCTGGATGTTGGCCACAAGCTCGCATTGTATTGAATAGCTCTAGTGCAGTTTGGACTCTCTCCACTCAACATAATCCACCTATAAGAGTGTTGTAATGCACTACATTAGTAATCATTCCCTTGTTGGACATTTCATGAGACAAACGCATTGCCTCATCAATTTTTTTACTTTTGCAATATCCATTGATCAATATGTTATAGCTAAACACATCGGGTGAACAACCCTTCTCAACCATCATATTAAATGCCTTAACTGCCTCATCCATTTGGTTTTGCAAACAATAACCATCAATCAAAGAATTGTAAGTGACTCTGTCAGTCTCAGTGCCTCTTTGAATCATCACTTCAAAAACTTCTTTTGCCTCAGTCAACATCCCTTTCTTGCAAAGTGTGTCCACCAATATGTTGAAGGTTCGTACATTTGGCATGATCTTCCTTTGAACCATCTCATTCAACAAAGTAGTCGCCTCCCTCCACCGGCCAAAATTGCATAGTCCTTGAATTACGCAAGTGTAAGTGACAACATTTGGCTGAATGCCTTTACTCATCATTTCAGATAAAAGTTTCAAAGCCTCAGTTACCAATTCGTCCTTACATAAACTGTCAATGACCATGTTATGGAGCACCACATCAGGTTCAAAATCCATTTTCTCCATCTTCCTGAGCAACCTAATAGCCACACCAGTCTGGCCAATCTTACACAGACCGTTTACTATCATCCTCCAAGTAATTGCATTAGGTTGGTACCCTTTGTTCTCCATTTCCTCTACCAAACTCACAGCTCCAGAAATATTACCTTGAAGACAGAGACCTTTAACAAGAGTGTTTAGAGTAGTTTGGGTAGGCTGATAACCAAGTTTCAAAATTGTTGCTAAGACAGAGAAACCAAAATTGACCCGGTTCAGATGGCAGAAGCAATTAATCAAAACAGTGAGAGTATAAACATTGGGAGAGATTCCAAATGATTCCATTCGTTTAATTAGAGTAACGATTACAGAGTAATGCTTCATTCTTGCAACCGCACCCAACAATTGAGTAAAATCGACAATGGAAGGCAAAGGGTGCATGTGAAGCATTGTATCAAACAGGCCTAAGGCATGATCAAGATTCTTAAAGGTTCCACATTTGCAGTGATCTCTCACAGATTTCAACAACTGATTCCGATTCTGATATGGGGTTTTCGCATTTTCTCTAATAGTAGAACAATAATGATAAGAAGTAAAAGCACGAAATGGAAATGGAAATGGAAGGCTTACTACTCTAATAATCAAACGATTGCATATAAAAAGAAGAGAGGATGTTGATTTACCCATTTCACATTGACGATACACAGTCTCAGCTACACACAGGCTTAGCTTCGAAAGGAGAAATCATGGTGGTGGAGTGGCAGATCGGAGAACTGTCTTCAGTTTTGGAGAAAAGGAAAAAAAAAAAATGAAGCAATTTTCCCCCTTTTTTACCCCCCCCCCCCCCCCAAAAAAAAAAAAACAATAAAAAATTGTAAGGTTAGACATATTTTGTTTTACTGCATTCTATCTAATTTTTTTTATAAAATTTTTGTTCATGTTGTGCAAAAAATGAAGAGGATAATAAATAATAATAAAAAGAAGTCAAAAACCCAATAAAGAAAAAAAAAAAAAAGTAAACTCATGTGTATATAAAAAAAAAAACTAAAATTAAAAATTAAAAAAGAGAGAGATAAAATTCATCATTGACTTGAAAAATGTATAATTCTTACGTCAAATATAATTTGAACTCATATACGTGTAATTGTAATCTATATATATAATTAAAGTCAAAATTGAAAGAAAATCTAAAGGTATATATTTTTTAATTATCAAATGAGGAAGGCTAGTCCTAGCAACTTGAAGTCTCGTTTAGGCTCATGTAGGGTATATATATTGCCCCACTTCATTATTATCAAAAAGAAGAATATTTTATAATTAATTTATTTGGTGTGTTTACTATCACGTTCACTAACCTCTTTATCCAGAACCTATAATAGTAAAACATATTAATAAGTTGAAACTTGAAACTTGTGAATTAATATATGCTTTAAGTACTAAGTTGTGAAAGAGGTAGGGTTCAAGTGATAAGTTTAATTGTAATGGTATCTTTTGTGATATTTTATGTTTGTGGCTCAAACCACATTTCCTCATATCCACTATTTACCAATAAATTTTTTTTATCTTGAAAAGAGACTGTGAATAATTTTTATTTATGTAAAATTATAAATTTGTGCATCAACATATTCTTTTATGGCCAGTGGTTTTACCAATTTTAATTGAAACTTTTCACCAAGACTAGCTGCATTCAGATTGAGGGAAAAATATGTTCTTATTTTTTTTTTTTGAATATCATTTAAATAATATTTATTTAATTATCCATATTATAATTTTTTTAATTGAAGCCATTTTTCATACTTTTTGAAGTACAAAATTACTAGTTAATATATTTTTTTTGGAAACTAATTAATATCTTATATTTAAGTTTTGCTAACATCTACTTTTCAATTGATAATATAATTAAGGTCATCATTCATAGATTATTAAAAAATTATTATAGGATGTCATTGTTATTTTTTTTTAATAATTATGGTCAGCTTCCAAGTACTTCACCTGCCAACTTTACTATTCCATACTTCTCAATGTTGGGTTACTTCAGAATTTTAGCAGCCAAATAAAAGTTAATTCAGAGGGTCTTATTTTAATTAAAAAATATATATAGTATTTTTTTATTAAATATTTTTTCAAAAAAACACCCCTCAACTTTTATTATATTCAAATTAAAAAGAAAAGTTTCTAAACACACCAATAGCATAGGTGGAAAAGATAGTTTCATTTTAACTTATTTGGAGAATTGATGGGCATGTGAGTTTGACTGGAAGTACAATTTTATTGACCATGTTAAATTTCTCAATTATATCTATTGTGTTCTTAGTTTTTAGAGTTTTTAAATACTTTCAATTAAGTATAATGTTATTTTTGTGGAAGTGTATTTTTTATTCCAACTAAATATTGCGACCTACCCCCTTTACACAGGCGCGAGTTTAGAGGGTTTTCTTTTATTGTTTAAAAATAAATATATAAATTAATTGATAAAAGGTTATCAAATGAAAGTTGATAGCACAATTTCTTTTTGAAAATGTTTGGTAGCAATAAATAGATGACATGTGTCCTGTCGTGTGTAATACGCATGACTAACTTGATTGGTTGGGTTAAGTGAGCCATGTGTATTGCACATGATAAAGACAAATGATATCTCCTTATTAGTGATTGGAGTCCAAAATTTCAAACATTTCTTTAAAACATAAGGTTTAGATGGTCAAAGTCTATTACAACTTAATAATCACTTAGTCAAAACATTAAATCTGCAAAAGCAAAACAAAATACATGTTAAACAAAGCACAAATCCAAATGGTTGTATAAAGAAAACATTAAATTTGCAATGTAAAATGCAAAAAGCCCATAATTTTTCCCAAAACTGCACATACAGTTCCATATCTATACTCAAAACCCAGATCCAGATTCATTCATATATGAATATAATTGTTGGTGTTATGAAGGTACATTTCTCCCATGTTTGACATAAATTTGGTTTCAAATTTCTCCCATAATGTGCTATGAACGAAAACAATATCTCAATAGTATTATACAAGAAATTGGGATGTAGCATCCAACATTGTAGCTAATTGCCGAGGAATATGTTTTCCCAAATCTGATATGATCAACCCCACTACAATCCAAATGAAAATTCAATATAGTGATTAGTGAGCCTATTCTAACCATTTAGCTAATTAAGATATAAACTTATTCTCCTTTTCAATTCACATACATACAAAACCAAACAACTCAAACAGTAAGATTCAATTCAATTCAATTCAATTCTTTGACTTTCCTTCTCTCTCTTAACTTCACTCCGTGGATTGGTGTGTCCGTAGGCGGCCTAGATGCATTGTCCTCATTTATTAAAAATACGAAATTATGATAGATGAATTTAACAATCAAAATGAATATAAAAATTATTTTAATTTCTTAAAATTTTTGGTAATAAGATTTTGGCCAGAATAAAATTTTACAATTTCTTGAAACTTCTTTTTTTAATGGAAAGATTGTATTTTAAATTTTAATTTAGATGGACTAAAACCATTGCCTCATGAGCTAAACATGCTCAATAATAATAAAACAAATTTCCTTTATCCAATTGAAAAAATCTACCATGCCCTTGTCCAACAAAACCTATAATGCCTCTAGCATGCTGGATTAGATAATGGGTTAATGAGCCGACAAAACCTGTTTAAACACCCTTAGATTGTTTAGATGAAACTATAATCAATTCATGGACTGATGGGGTCAGATTTATGTTTCAGTAAATATGACTTTCGATTTGGTGTTCTTATTCTTTATAAATTGATTATAAAAAAAATTGTTATTATTTATAAATAGGAGTTGGTGTTTATTGTCTAATGAGTGCGTTTTGGGGATTTTAAAGGATGTAAGCGATTTATAAATTTGGGGCCAAATGTGGTGTGACAGAAAAATTAGTTCCTAAAAGAATCACTTTATAGTAGCTCAAAATGAACATAATTTTAGATTCTCCTACATTTTAGAAATTTAATGTTAGCGTACCTGAGTTTTACCCTTTATATAATTAGGGAGTGAACATTATATAGTAAGTGTAGTACCAAAATCTCATCTTATAAGAGCAAGATGGAGCGGGTCATGGGTTCAAGACACACTGGGTTTGTGTGTAACTTACCAATAAAAAAAATAGCATGGAGATGCTTAAAATTATATTTCTTGGGTTTCTTTACAATCAACATCAATAACAGAACCAGGAAAAAAAAATTAACATCAAGAAATTTCACTATAAGAAGTTGTTGACATTTACTGCTTGTATATATGTACATGAAGTAGAATATAGAATATAGGCTAAAGCTTTCCGGGTAACCAAAACTTTAACACCCTTGGAAGTTCAGCATAATGGCAAATGAAAATTTGCTGCTGAATACGAAAAGCTTCATCCTTTAACAAGTTTAATTTGTGGGGATAATGAGTCACTGCAACATGCAATAAAAGTTTTGGAAAGTGATTTCTTGAAATTTAATAGACGTTTTCCATTTATATATATTTATCCTTTGAATTTTCATTTTTGATTGTCAAAGTTAATAGATACCATCTTGTAGCATTTTGAGCTTACTTGTAACTCCTGGCTCCTACACCATAATTGTATTTACTATACCATGCCTGTCCTCGCTTTTCAGGAAAATGATAAAGCTGGCTTGGAATTTTCCAATTTTAATTTCAATGTTTTTCATCATGATAACTATATGTGGCTATGGCATCTGAACCTTTGTCCCCTGTACAGGTAAACATAATTTCTATAGTCAATGCCAGCTCTTGTGAAGGTTTTGGGTTGAATTTTAACACCTCCCATGCACAAAGTACTTGGAGGTGTAGGAAGGCAAGAGTTCGAGCTGCAAAGTTAGTAACCATATTGTAACTATCTCAAAAAAAAAAAAAAAAAAAAAAATGCAATTCATTTCTAGGGTGTCTTATCAGCAAAACCATGGAGTCAACTAGAGGGCGTGCAATTCAATACATTTTCATAGGAATCAGTCATTCAATCTCTTTGTCACATATTTCTATTCACCACCAGAAAGGTTTCATCACATATCCTGCACAACTGTGGTAAATTGAGTAGCACAAAACTTTAATCATCTTCCATTATGTTGTCAAGAAATAGATTTCACACTCATTTTCCAACCCCAAAAGACTCCAACATAAAAAACTTTTACCCTTCCCACTATCTTGGCAACCATGAGAGCAGCCACTAGAATGCTGAAATTAGGATGGTATCCAGCCAGGATCCTGCTTTTCTAGGACTAAAACACTGGGCATTGCCTTTTTTTAAAACAAATTATGTTAAATGTTTGGGCTAGAAGGTGGGGGTCTGGCTGAGTCTTCTAAGTTGTTTTTACTCACGAAGGCAATGATGGACCTACTATTATGATGCAAGTGCAGCTCTCTTGAAATAATACAGGATTAACTGGTCTATTTGTGAAAGAAGTGACTGCAATTAAGTTACAAACATTTTTCATAATTTTTTGGTTAATACAATTTCAGTCCTTACATTTTGTAGTCAGTGTCAATTTGACCCCTACATTTTGGTAGCAATTAATTTGGTTCCTGTAATTTTCAAATTTGAACCACATGATAAAGAAGCTATAGTGTGTAAGTCTTATATTAAAATAAAAAATTATGATAGATGATTAAAACAATTAAAGTAAACATTAAAATTTTTGGTAATATAGTTTCTGTCAGACTAAAAATTTTCAATTTCTTGAAACTTTTTTATTTTTATTTTTAAATTTACGGAAAGATTGAAAATTCATTTAGAAGAGGATAAAAACATGATGACTTGAGCTAAAACATGTTCAATAATAAAAGGAATTTCCTCTATCCAATTCACAAAACCTACAATGCCTCTAGCAAGCTGGGTTTGATAATGGGTTGATGAGAACATGTTTAAATACCCTTAGGCCTTAGGTTGTTTAGAAAAAACCATAATCACTTCATGGACTGATGGGCTCAGATTTACGTTTCAGTAAAAACAACTTTAGATTTTCTGTCACCAACTGTCGAAGAACTAATTTCAATCTTGCACAAAGAAGTTTACAATATACCCAGTGATCAAAGAAATACAACATAAGATTGTTGAAGCAGAAGATATGGCAATTTGAATGTCATTAACATTAGTTAGACATGCTGTAACACATCTACCACATATTAAATTTAGTGTCTTGGGGATGTGGTTCCTCACTATGGTGTTTCATATGTTTGCAGTAGACCGAGGCACCTGCCACATCTTGCCAAGAGGTAGGATTCTGTTTGCTAATCACTTCTAAGTGTTGTTTTTGCTAACAAACCGAGCATATTATTTAAACAACGTAGAAGCAGTATCCTTCCTGCAGGCATCCAAGACTGCAGCAGGAAGAGTATGCAAATTACAACAAACAGTAGATCTATGAACAGCTGCAAATTTAGCGAGACAATGAGCTGCAAACCTATTATAGCATCACCTTTATATGAAGTTTTCTCCTCTTCCTATTATGCTTCATAAAATTGACTTTTGTTTGCTTAGATAGTTATAAATACCTAATTTGAATGAATTTCAAGCAATCTCCACATGCAGCTTGAAGAATTCTTGCAAGTGAACAAAACAATTAACAACTAGAGCAAAATCCAAGAAGAATTGAGCAGCTACTAGCTCGCATTACAGGGATCCTCTCACTGTTTTTTTTTTTTTTTAATAAGTAAGAATGATATATATACAAAAGGCTACTCTATGCAAGAAAAGCACAGAGCAAACCAGAAAATTACAAGAAGGATCCTCTCACTGTTTTTTCCTTTGCTCATCCTTCATTAAACCACAATAGGATGCAAAAAATGGGGGAATTTAATTGAAGATGCAGCTGTCATTTGACCAAAAAAGTCGAAATACTTAAAATAACTAACTAGTTGTTCAAAACAATTTCAGAATCATTAAGACATCCAACATATATGGTATGTGGCCTGGTTTTGCAGTACAAAAAAATGGTGAAAAACATCAAACCACCCAACAAACATTTGACCACAACTATGCCAACAGTGACTTATCAGGCAACTGCCTCCTTTAATGACTGTATGGACCCTACTGATCAAAAAATAATAATAATAAATAACTGTATGGGTCCTGAAGAATCTGTAACGATCTTCCCATATGTTACCTCCTGTTGTGCATAGTTAGTTATGTGCCACATTAATGGAGCCATTTTATTCTAATTTAATGTCAAAGAAATATGATAATTAGGGCCATTTTACAAGCACTATGGTCTATAATGTAAAAATGAAGATTAATGTATAAATTTTAAATGGCTGATTAAACTTCTACACTTTGACAACCAACTATATATAGCTTCAACAAGAGTATCTTCCCATCTTTCATGGCTCAAACATGAAAGAAAGTGCATGTGCACAGCCATTGAATTAAAGGTTTGTCAGTTCTGATTATTATAGCTTCAATGGTGGCAAAATGCCAAGGAAAAATGTCAACAAAAATGTTTGTGAAGGTGAAAGGAGGGGGAGTGGATTGAGATTATATTGGAGCATCAACTGCCACCTATTCTGGAGCTTAGTTTATTCTGTGAACAGTAGATTTATCAAACTATTGGAGTGGAATGGAGTGAAGTGCCTGTTTCTTTGATGAAACTATTGGAGTTATCAAAACCAGGTATTTCAGTTAAGAAGATTGCATCCAGCAATTGGCAGAGAAATTTAAGTGGAGTGGCTGCATTGTTGATGAAACTATTTGAGTTATTAAAGCCAGGTGTTTTCAGTCAAGAAGATTGCACAGGAACACACACAATTTCCTACAAGTGGCAAACAAATTTGAGTGGCTAACTAAAGTTCTACATCATTGACAATCAGTGTATAGCTTCAAGAAGAGTACAGAAATTTGGCATCGCAATACTTGTATGCATGTAACAAACCACTTTTTCATGCCACAAGACCATAAGAACAACAGCATACCAGCTTATTTCTTCCAAAAAAATAAAATAAAATAAAAATAAAAGATACCAGCTTGACCAAACAAGCTCATCCACCTCTTTTTACCACTAGGTTAATTTAATAATAAAATTTCAAATTTCAGAGAAGCCATTTTTTCTCACAGCTACAAGCATGATTAGCTCCATAACAAGGCAGAACTCCAGGTCATCATCCATCAAACAACAGTGCAACATGCTCAACAGAAAAGCTTCAAATACACTTGGGATGGAAAAAGAAAAGTTCCAATAAGCGAAGACTAAGAGCAACACAATATAAACCACTTGTAGGTCTTGATTTTCGTTTCTGTCATAATTTATTCTACTGGCAATCAAGTGTTTACAGAATTCAAATTTAATTTTAGTACTATAAAGGACAAAATGACTATTTTGATTAAAAGATGTAGGGACAAAAAACTCCAATAACAAAATGAGATAAGAGAGCATGGGCTAGTTGAGTGATGCTGACAAGTATGCAGTGGGACATGAACATTTAATCTTATTACTCCAACATGAAAGAAATGTTACATTTTACAGTCAATGAATTAAAGATTTTTATAACCGTTACTAACTCACCTGCTTAGGGTTGATTGTTCTACTTCTATCATCATTGGTAGAAAATGCTGGGTAAAAATGTCAATAAAAAAGTCTGTAAAGGTGCAAGGAGGGGAGTAGTTTGAACAGTAGTTTAACTTGAGCACTGTAGTTGAACTCAAAACCCACCCACCTCTCAACTAGACTATTCTATACCATGGTTGAAATATATGATTTGTGTTTTTAATTTTTGAATTTTGACGTCGATCAAGAGTGACAAAATATAATGAAAACAAAAATTTAGTTCACTGCCATTCACTGCTGTGCTTCCTTTATTGTGCTGCATGTTTTTCCACAGAATTAAGTCTTCATAAATAACTCTAATGCTCACAAACAATTCTGTTAAGCCTAGTTACACAACCTCAACAAACAAGATATGAAGAACATATATCCCAGGTCAAAATTTTGGCAAATAACACAGTGAAACACACCTCATTATAAACACCTCCTGCCCAAACTCTCTCTGCATATCTGAATTTACACGCTCAGATATGAGGATAATGCTCAGCACAGCGCAGTGTATCAAAAAAGGTGGTAGAGAGGGGAATCGGGATTGCCTTCATCTTTGAAAATTAATTCCGGGGAAAAATCAAAAAGAGCCGCAGCTAAGATTCCACTGCACATCCTAGTCCTGGACAACATCTCAGCTGGTCAGAGGCCCAGTAACTATTATACTCCTAAGGGTATGAAAACTGTATATATATTGCCATATTGAACAATGTGTACATGGCAAGTATATATAATTCAACTAACTCTCTAATACTAAACGACCTTTAGCTTTGATTTATACAAGTAAACTACTGTTATTTTACAAGAAATTCAAACTAGCTTGACTTGCTTTCTTTCTTCTTCTTTTCTCTCTTCTAGACCAGGATTAAGCTTTCTTTTAAACTTCTTGTCTTCTATTCTCTGATACTCCCCCTCAAGATTAGCAGGGGAATGAATGTTAACTAGGCTTATCTTGGTTTACATATCTCCTATCTGTGACTTGGTCTTAATGTGCAGCAATCTAATTACTTTTGCAATGACTTTATCTCGCACAACATGTCAGTCAATTTCTCTGTGTTTCATCCTCTCATGAAACACAGGATTGGCTGCAATGTGGAAGTGCAGCTTGCCTATTAGCAATCCAACCCCACAGCAGCAATATATCTCTAGATTAATGAGATCACAGTTCAATAGCAATCAGATCACATTAAATTCATCATCATTCAATCATTTCAAAAAAAAAAGTATTAGAAGCTTATGAACCACTTGGACACCAGAAGAATTAACTTTGGTTCCTAGTCCTACTAATCTGAAACTCAGTACCAAATACTATAATTCTTTTTGAGTTGTAATACTTTTAAAACCTATGTACAAATTTGTACTTTTAAACCGACAAATTTGTAATTTTTGCTCTTTTTCCCTTTGTTATCAGAACTATGCCCACTACAAGCACATAGAGATAGACATATCTAACCCTCAACTCCCCAGCAGCACACATAAATAGATTCCAAAATCTGTCAAAGTCAGAGGGCCACCTCGCATAGAGAGGATACACAAACACTATACTGGAAGTGCATTTACAATACTCATTAAGCTTTTTATCACTAAAGAATGTTAAAAATTGAATTTTTATCAGAAGCCCATAAACACAATCATGATTCTTGAATGAGAAACATAATAAAGAAAACTCCTTTATCCATTTATTCCCAACCCACCAAAAAAAAAACACGGGTCTGATTCTAATGATACCTATGTGTCTACAAATATAAAACAATAATTATAATCAAAACCCAAAATGGGCAGGTCTCAAAAGCAGCCAAAAACCCAAATAAATCCACAACCCATGAAGAAACAAAAACAGGAGAAGCAACAAATCTCTCAGCCAAAATAAGTTCTAAAATTTTGATTTCAAATTCAAATAATCATGTAACCCACCATGTAAAAAGCCCAAATCTATAACATAAATTCAACAGAAGAGGAACGGAGAATTGTTACTTGGCAAGTGAGATGAAGAACGAAGCAGAAGCAGGAACAGAGAATTGAGAGCCCGTGGAGACAGAGAGAATAGAGTAGCAGATATATATGGAGGAGTATAGACTGACTGAGAAAATAGAGGAGGAGATATACATCGGGGAAGGGATAAAGCTGGTATTTCTTATCGTATTGGCGCTATTTCTTATCTTATTGGCACTATTTTGATTTTCTGAAGAAGAAAAATAGCGGTTAGCCCATCTGCGTTTCTGAAAAAGCAAAGCTTCGCAGTGTTTTGTAAACGTGAAAAATCTGGATTTTGAAAACGCAAACGTGCTGATTTTGTGGAGCCATACGATTTGGCAAATCACGTTTTGTCTAAAACGCGCGTTAAGGTTTTATAAACAGCCTATCCAAACGGGCTCTAAATTTGATAAGCAAATTACAACAAGACTACTTTTGTATAACTGAAACTGATTCAAGAACTAATTTGGTGCAGACCTAATCACTAATGGTTTAAGAATTTTGGTGCTGGTTTAGGGAGTGCATACTTATACAAGGGGTATGATATTTCGCATTAACATTACATTAGAAAAAATTTGAAACACCTATCCATGAGAAAGGGTTCAATGCAACAAAATGAGTGCACAACAAAATCGTAACAAAAGATCAAACAGTAAAAGGAACAAACAATCTAGTGCACAGAATTGGAAAGAAATACCATCTCATAAAAAGTATTAAATTTTACTGAAGCAAATATACATCACTCACATAATGACTTGTGATTGGTTAAATATGAATGTTGTCCTTGATCTTGAGAGCCTAAAAAACCTTCACACGAACTTCGGAAGCAATTCTTGAATATTTTCATCTACTTGATTTGATGACAGCAAGTCATTAAACATGGTTGCAGTGGTCGCATTTGCTGAAAAACCCTTGTCAACCATTATTTCGAGATATTTCATTGCCTTTGATGTCTCACTATGTTGCAATAACCCTCGAATTATTGTGTTATACGTGCGATCGTCAGGTGAACAACCTTTGCCATCCATTTTCTCAAGCAGCTCACTTGCTTCAACAATTAGTCCCTTTTTGCAAAACCCTCTGATCATTATATTATGAGTTGCAACATCAGGCTGCAATCCTTTGGTAGGGAGACTATAAAAGAGTTATCTTGCAGTTGTAAGTTCCCCAACATTACACAAACCGTCAATCAAGATGTTGTAATGAATCACATTATCATGGTCCAGCCTTTTGTCTTCCATCTCTTGAAACAATGCCATTGCTTCACCAATCTGTTTGTTCTTATAGAGGCCGTCTAACAAGATGGCATAGGTTTGGGGATTTGGATGTTGTCCACAAGCTTGCATTGTATTGAATAACTCTAGTGCAGCCTGAACTCTCTCCACTCGAAAAAACCCACCAATAAGAGTGGTGTAAGTCACTACATCGGGAATCATTCCTTTGTTGGACATTTCATAAAAGAGACGCATTGCCTCTTCAATTTTTTTACTTTTGCAATATCCATTTATCAATATGGTATAGCTAAACACATCGGGTGAACAACCCTTCTCTACCATCATATTAATCGTCTTAACTGCCTCATCCAGTCTGTTTGGCAAACAATAACCATCAATCAAAGAATTGTAAGTGACTATGTTAGGATCAATGACTCTTTGAATCAGCACATCAAAAACTTCTTTTGCCTTAGTCAACATCCCTTCCTTGCAAAGTGTGTCCACCAATATGTTGAAAGTTCGCACATTCGGCATGATCTTCCTTTGTGCCATCTCGTTCAACAAAGTAGTCGCCTCCCTCCCCCGGCCAAAATTGCATAGGCCTTGAACTAAGGAATTGTAAGTGACAACATTTGGTTGAATGCCTTTACTCGTCATTTCAGATAAAAGGTTCAAAGCCTCAGTTACCAATCTGTCCTTACATAAACTGTCAATGACCGTGCTATAGAGCACCACATTTTGTTCGAAATTCCCTTTTTCAAGCTTCCTGAGCAACCTAATAGCCACACCAGTCTGGCCAATCTTACACAGACCGTTTACTATTGTTCCACAAGTAATCACATTAGGCTCATACCCTTTCTTCTCCATTTCTTCTACCAACCTTACAGCTCCAACGACGTTTCCTTGAAGACAGAGGCCTTTGACAAGAGTGGTTAGAGTTATATGGGTTGGTTGATAGCCAAGTTTCAAAATTGTTGCTAAGACAGAGAAACCAAAATTGACCCGGTTCAGATGGCAGTAGCAATTAATCATAACATTGAGAGTATAAACATCGGGAGTAATTCCAAAGGAGCCCATATCTCTAATTAGAGTAACGACTACGAAGTAATGCTTCATTCTTGCAACGGCACCCAACAACTGAGTAAAATCGACAATGGAAGGCAAAGGGTGCATGTGAAGCATTGTATCAAACAGGCCTAAGGCATGATCAAGATTCTTAAAGGTTCCAGATTTGCAGTGATCTCTCATAGATTTCAACAACTGATTCCGATTCTGATATGGGTTTTATGCATTTTCTCTAATAGTAGAACAATAATGATAAGAAGTGAAAGCACGAAATGGAAATGGAAGGCTTACTACTCTAATAATCAAACGATTGCATATAAAAAGAAGAGAGGATGTTGATTTACCCATTTCACAATGACGACACACAGTCTCAGCTACCAACTCGGGTCGGGTTTGGTTTCGGCTTAGCTTCGAAAGGAGAAATCATGGTGGTGGAGTGGCAGATCGGAGAGCGAAGCAGTGAGTAGGACTGGACGAGTAAGAATGAGAATGAGAATGATTTTTATTTGGCGTATACGCACTTTACTGCCTACATTTTGACTTTTTTTTATTTTGGTATCTACATTTTAATTTTACCACTTTTAGCACCTAAACCAATTAACGCGTGTCATTTTCATTCTTTCCGTTAGTCAATTGATATAAATTGCTGAGGTGGCTGCCGGAGGAATTAAAATATTATAAAAAAATGCCACATCAGCATCTAATTTTTTTTAAAAATAATTTATCAATTTTAAATAAACAAAAAAATAAAAAATAGAATAAAAAACAACAAGAACACAAAGAATACAAAAAAAACCCAGAACCAAACACAAACTCAAATTTAAAAACACAAAGAACACAAAAAAAAAAAAAAGGGGGAAGGAATTCAAAATCCAAAATGGCAGAACACGAGCACAAACTCAACTTAAACACAAACCCAGAGCCAACCCTTCCAAAACATTCTCAAACCTTCCTCTCTCTCTCTCTCTCTCTCTCTCTCTCTCTCTCTCTCTTCAAAAACTCTCACAAATATCTTTCAAACTCCATGGCTGGCCTCCTTCACTCATCACCTCCGCCACCACCACAATCAGCGGTGGTTTTTTCTTTTCTTTCTCTGACCGACCCTCTTCTTTATATCTCTTGATTCGCTCAAACTCATACCCAAATGGCTCAAGCTCATCCTCTCTAGATTCTATCTCACAGATCGGTGTCTTTCTCTCTTAAATCGGTGTTTTTCTCTCTCAGATCAGTGGGTCTCTGTCAAATCGGTGGGTGTTCCTCTTTCATCTCTCTATCTCTCTGCTCAGTGGTGGAGATCACGGTTGAGGTTGAGATAGATGGTCGTGTATTCCGATGGTGGGTTTGTGGGTTGTGAGTTTTGTTGATATGGGTTTGTGGGTTGTGATTCCGATGAGTGAGTTTTCGAGTTGGATAGGATCGTTTAGAGGAAATCAGATCTGAAATTGATGAGGATTGGCTTGTGTTTTGGTATTTTTGGTTTTGTGTTTTGATATTTTTGGCTTGTGATTTGGTATTTTTGGTTTTGTGTTTTGATCTGACTGGTTTGGGTTTTGTTCTTTGTGGGAATCTGTTTGGGTTTCAAGGTTTTTGGGTGTTTGGGTTTTGTTCTTCGTGATTTCTGGGTTTCGTGGTTTGGGTGTTCTTCGAGATTTCTGGGTTTCATGGTTTCTGGGTGTTTGGGTTTTGTTCTTCGTGATTTCTGGGTTTCGTGGTTTGGGTGTTCTTTGAGATTTCTGGGTTTCATGGTTTCTGGATGTTTGGGTTTTGTTCTTCATGATTTCTGGGTTTTGTGGTTTGAGTTCGTGATTTCTAGGTTTCTTGGTTTGGGTGTTCTTCGAGATTTCTGTTTGGTTCTAGGTTTGTTTTTGTGTTCTTATTGTTTTTTATTGTTTTTTTTTTTTTGTTTATTTAAAATTGATGAATTATTTTTTTTAAAAATTAGATGCTGATGTGGCCTTTTTTATAATATTTTAATTCCTCCGGTAGCCGCCTCAGCAATTTTCGTCGGTTGACTGACGGAAATGACGAAAATGACACGCGTTAATTGGTTTATGGACTAAAAGTGGTAAAATTAAAATGTAGGGACCAAAATGGAAAAAAGTCAAAATGTAGGGACTAAAAGTGCATTTACGCCTTTTTATTTTTATTTTTTTGAGATAAGAGATAGATATTTTATGGGCGTTAATACACTTTGGTCCCTACATTTTAGGCTATTTCTCGGTTTGATCCCTAAACTGATTTTGCTCCTAGGTTAGTCCCTGATTTTTTAAAATCGTTTTTAAAATGGTCCCTGCCGTCATCCAAGTAATGGAATCCTATTACGTGGCAGACGATTGCTGACATGGTGCTGACGTGGCACTGACTTGACATTAAAATATTATTAAAAAAATTATTTGGCATTTTCAATGCCACGTCAGCATTTAAATTTTTTTTTTAAATTTCTGATAAAAAAATTTCAATCTAAACTGAAAAAATTCAAAAAAAAAAAAACTTTACATTTTTAAAGATTGAGAAAAAAAATTTAGAGCAATTATTTCAATTTTTCTTGAACTTTTTTAAGAAACAAACACTAAATTAACACTACTCACGCTCTATGTTGGCGTTTTTGTGTTTGTGTTTGTATCTATTTCATTTTCTTCTTTCTTTTAAGATAAACCAAAAATGTAAAATCAAAACAAAAATAAATTAATAAATATCCCAAACGACATCAGCCAGAGATGCGTATTTATAGTGCTAAAAAACCCAAATTAGTTTGTGTGGCATTTGTCTCTCTTAGTCTCTATCTCTCTTGATCTGAGACGACTTGCTCTCAGATTGGGTTGGTTGAAAAATATCCCAAACCATGGCTGAGAAAAAGAAGAGGGAAGAAGATCGGCCTAGAAGAATTAGAAGAGGAGATCGGCTTGAGAAAAAAGAAGAAGAAGAGGCAGAGGAGATCAGCAACATGGGCACGGCATGCAATCTCCGACTTTTGCTTGTTTGTGTTGTTTGTGTTTGTATCGTTATTTTGCTTCTTTCTTTGTTAATCTTCGACTTTTTTTCTCTCTCTAAACCCGAATCCCTCTTCCTTTCTCTTTTTTTATCAACAATGGTGGTAGTGGGTTTGGTGACTTTGTGGGCGTGGGTTTGTTGACTGATCAGTGGGTTTGACTGTGAGAACGTGAAGTTTGATTTTTCTAGTTTCGGGTTGTTGATGATTTTTTTGGGTTCATGGGTTTGATTTTTCTGGGTTCATGGGTTTGATTTTTCTGGTTTCGGGTTGTTGATGATTTTTTTGGGTTCATGGGTTTGATTATTTGCTAAGAAAATCAATAAAAGAAAAGAAAATATTGATTATTTTAATTTTCTGGGCAAGTTTTCATCTTCTTTTCTATAGAACATGAAGAACAGTTCTGGGTTCACTTGCACTGTTCTGGGTTTACATTTGTTCTGGGTCTTGTTCTGGGTTTGCTCTTGATTCTGGGTTTTATTTCTTGTTTTTTTGGATTTGATGGAGATTAGATTTGGTTGTTGGATTTGGATTTGGGTTTGCCAAAGATTGGATTGGTTGCTGGGTTTATTTCTTGAATTTGGGAAGAACATGAAGAACAGGTTGTTATATTCTTACCGAAAAAAAAAATGAAAGTAAAAATAATAATAATAATAGATTTAAGGCCAAAAATAATAATAATAATAATAATAATAATAATAATAATAATAATATGAAAGTAAAAAATTAAAATGCTGACGTGGCATTGAAAATGCCAAATAATTTTTTTAATAATATTTTAATGTCATATTAGTGCCATGTCAGCACCTAGCAACCGTCTACCACGTAATAGGGGCAGAGACCATTTTAAAAACGATTTAAAAAAAATTAGGGATTGACCTAAGAGCAAAATCAGTTTAGGGACCAAACCGAGAAATGATCCAAAATATAGGGACTAAAAGTGCATTTACGCCTATTTTATTTGTGTTAACGTAAAAGAGCCAGATGTACATCACCTGGGCTAAATCCCTGCACCAGGGAAAGAAAGCCCATATACAAAAAGACAACCTACCCAGATAGAGCATAGAACCACAGGCTTTACAATAAAAAATTGGAAACTCGTTCAGAGCCCTTTTTTACCCAAAAAAAAAACAATAAAAATTGGTAAGGTTAGCCATATTTTGTTTTACTACACGTGTACTATCTAATTTTTTTGAAATTTTTGTTCATGTTGTGCAAAAAATGAAGAGTATAATATATAAAAAAACTGCCAAAAACCCAATAAAGAAAAAGAAAGAAAGAAAGAATGAGTGAACTCATGTGTATATAAAAAAAAGAACAAAACTAGTACCAACATCACATCTGACTATAATTTTGTCACATTTGGTGGTTCCCTTTTTTTTTTTTAACATTTGATTGTACAAACCTCACATTGTGCAGTACCAACATCACATGTAACTGTACTTTTGTCACATTCAGTGGTTCTCTTATTTTTTTTTCACATATTTAATGGTACTATTCTCACATTATGCAGTACCAATATCATATGTGACTGTACTTTTGTCACATTTGGTGTTTCTCTTAATTTTTTTTTTCTTACATTTGATTGTACCATCCTCACATTGTGCAGTACCAACATCACATGTGACTGTACTTTTGTCACATTCGATGGTTCCCTTTTTTTTTTTTTTTTTTTTTTTTTTTTTTTTTTTTTTTTTTCTCTAACATTTGATTGTATCATCCTCACATTGTGCAGTACCAACATTACATGTAACTGTACTTTTGTCACATTCAGTGGTTCTCTTATTTTTTTCACATATTTGATGGTACCATTCTCACATTGTGCAGTACCAATATCACATGTGACTGTACTTTTGTCACATTTGGTGGTTCTCTTAATTTTTTTTCTCACATTTGATTGTACCATCCTCACATTGTGCAGTACCAACATCACATGTGACTGTACTTTTGTCAGATTCGTTGGTTCTCTTATTTTTTTTCTCACATTTAATTGTACCGTCCTCACATTATGTAGTACTAACATCACATGTGACTGTACTTTTGTTACGTTCAATGGTTCCCTTATTTTTTTCTTACATTTGATGGTTCCTTTATTTGATTGTATCATTATACCCCTAAAATCTAAAAAATGATTGAAATACCCTTAGAACCTAAAAAGGACTAGAATAGCCCTAAAACTTTTTTTTTATTTAAAATATGACCAAAATTACCAAAAAATGACTGAAATAAGCACGAAGCTTAAAAAATGACCAAAATACCCTTAAAACCAAATAACAAAAATTGACCAAATGGCCTTGAAACTAAAAAAAAAAAAGGACCTAAATTACCATAAAACCTAAAAAATGATCAAAATAATAATGAAACTTTGAAAATGACCAAAATACCCCTAAAACAAAAAAATGACCACATGACCTTGAAACTTAAAAAATTACCAAAATTACCATAAAACCTAAAATTAACCAAAATACCCCTTGAAACCTCTATTTGCAAGACCAAAATGACAATAAAAATGTTATACAACCACTCTATTTGCTTGATTTGAAACCCATTAATTTTAAAATTAATAAATTTAGAAAGCCTTGATTTGAAATCTGTAGGGTGGTAGTTTCCGAAGAGAATGAATAGAGGAAAAGGTTCGTCGAAGTGTGTAAAGGGAGCACTGAAAGGACAACATCTGGCCTTGAGACCCGAGAAGAGGAAAAAGTCACGGGGTCGGATAGTATCTACTTTGGAAATTTAAAGAGAAAGCAGGACATCGGGATAGAAGGAGAAAAAATTGACACAAGGGGGGAGCTCCCTACTCTAGAACACCTCATCACCGCATTAAATGCCCTTTACCTGCTGCTCTGGCCACATTAATGAGGATAAGACCCCTGAACAGTGCTTCTCCAGCTAGCAAGATCACTATTACCTTTCAGCAAATCAAATGTACAGAAATATTAGTCTGCCTAACCACCCTATACGTGGAAGGTTAGGATGTATTAAGAAACCCTATTTAAGCTATAACCTCCCTCATTAATGTGGATGAGAAAATTTGGTAGAAACAAGCCTGTCTTTAATGCCCGAAGTGTACATAGATAAGAGATATGAACTTTGTCCTTAGAAGCTTACCCGAGGATCAAACTTGTTAAAATTACCAACGTTGTATAATTTATCTCTCTAGTTAAAATTCCCATCTATGCATGGTTATTTGGACTAAAGTTCCCACCTCTAGAATTCATTGTAAATTCATGGTTATTTGGACTAAAATTCATTGTAAATTCATGGTTATTTGTATTATATTGATCAATGTAATCATGTGTTAGAAATTAATTAAAGAACCAAAGGTACAACATGTTTTGCTACATTTACATATTTACACATCAATCCGACGAAATCAAAACATACAAAGTAAGGTATTCAATCCCTAAAAAAGAGTTACAATTCTCAAATCTCCAAGTACAACACACTTTTGATGGTTGATGCTAAGATATTCATGGCACTCTAATAACCCGAAGCCATGATAATTCCCATGCTTGTCATTGCCAACACTCATGACATAGTAGAGGTGTATGTGTATCTGATAAACATGACAATAGGAATAAGGGCACAAATTAAAAATAAAAACACAAACTTAAGCAAGTAAACTAAGTTTAATCACACTTAGTTCCTCTTATTTGACTTAAGAAAGAACCCAAAGTATAATAATTCTTGCACTGTTGTTTATATATATATATATATAAGTATGATTTGTACTGTTATATAATTAAATCGGCTCAATAAAATATATAGTCCAAAAGTATAGTTAACAGGACTCAAATTGTTGAAGGCATAGATTATATCGTCAGAAAGTGATATTTCTTCAAACTGATACATCCAAAAATTAATAAGATAGGCTCACAATGGACCCTTGCATCATGACTATGAACCAAATTTATATGCAGAATTGAAAAACAACAAATTCTTTTTTTTTTCCCCTGAGCAATGATTGGATTTTATGGAAATAAAAGGCTGCCCAATTACAAAGCCAATTACATCAAAGCAGAAGCTACTAGCAATATTCAACTACAAGAAAATTGACAAGAAGCTGCAAGATGTGAATATATAAAAAAACAACATTTAGAATTTAATCCTTTATACAAAACAATAGTACTGTGTAAGTTAAGGCCAAAACAACAGGTAAAAGGAACAATAGGTCCAAACAAGATCTTAATGACCTCCCAATTGTCAATAACTTTGTTCTTATAAGCACAAGCTTTTGAAATTTTCTATTTAAAAAAAAAAAAAAAAAGATAAGCAGTGAGTTAGCACATTTAAAACAAATCTACTAATTTATAATAGCAAATATTAATAAATATTGTTCTCACAAAAGACCATAGTTTAACATAAAATTCTAACAGTTTCAGAACTTGTTTGCACTTTGCAAATAGTTGTCAGGCCTTCCAAACATACCCTATAATTTTCAAACTGAAAGGCCAGCACATTGTAACCATTTAAATTATTTACATTTGAAATCTACTTTTTGCAGAACTTGCATTTTCAACATTGTTAGTCAGGCAAGGAATCCACAGAAATTCAGTTTCATAAAAACTTAGACTAACAAATCAGTAACAAAATTTTGTATTTTAAATTTTACAGCTACAATGTTTTTGGCTGCCTTTACAACCCCTACAATTAGAATAGTACACATCAAAGCAAATAAACAAATTGAGAAACCCAGCAAACAAAGCAACTGAATCTTAAATTCACGGATATTACCACAGTATGTAAAAATATAATCAGAAAAATTCAATGCCCCAGTGCAATGGCCAATGGCACTCCCTTAACAGTATAACAAGAGGAAAATAAAACCAACCCAGGTAGTATAACATAACCCAAAAGACAGACCAACCAATTCCAAAATTGCAAATGCAAAGAATACCCCATCATAATTTAAGCGAAAAAAGAGAGTCATAATTTGGGACCATACCTTGGCATAAGCATCCCACACATTGCGATTAATATAAGGGAGAAAAACTATGAAAGAACTACTAAGAAGAGAAAAAGAGGATGTTGGATTGAGATGAATTGATATTATCTACACACTGCAATCGACACAAGCTATTCCTTAATGTTAGATAGAGATGAATTGATGTTATCTACTCAACATTATAAATATATTTCAAAGCTATTCCAGGGTTAAGCAAAGCCATCAAGATGCTTATTAGACATGAAAAAAAAAGGGTTCCGCCTGTTCTATGGAGACAAAAGGAATCAATTACATAATTAGCACTAGGCAGTCTTCTTTCATCATAGACTAGGCATTAATACAAATCTACCAACAGGACAAACTTTGAAATCAATGTAGCTATACATAAAGCAAACATCTTATGTTAAACTAGTTAAAAAGTTATCACCACTGTCAACCAAAAAGTTATCATGCGTTAAAATACATAGCTCATAGAAGCATTTCATCAAACAATTCATTGCATTTCAATTAGACCAACTCGGAACTCTAAAAAAATATCTCCAACAATTTCTTAACAAAACTAAACCAACCCATGCTTACCAGTAGATACAAACCCACATAGAAAAATCCAAACGAAACCTACACAACTCAAATACAAACAAAAACAAAAATATAGACAAACCCAGAATTAACTTAGATAGGCTAAGAGAGACAAACTTGAACACCATGGTGGTTGTGGCTTTAACATTGTTGTCGCAGCTTGAGGCAGTGAAGACGCGAGCGTTGTGGGAGGATTTCCCAAATTCCACGGTTAGTGTGGGATTTGAAATCAATAGATTGGGAACTTGAATTCCAGGATGGATTTGGGTCAAATACAAATTCTTCTCTTTTTAAGTTACCCACCCAAATCAAAATCCTAAACGAAATCCCATGCCATCCAAACAGACTAGAAGAAGATTGAGGACTCTTCCCCACCCACCCACCCCATACACAATACCCACAAGAAACTAATAAAGAAAAAAGGGAAACAAAACAATAGCAGTGAAAATAGGGTTTTATCGTTTTGATACTTACCTTTAACAACATCAAAACGATTATGATCCTTTAAAGAAACCTTCGAATTTTTTTTTAGAAAGAAAGAAACCTTTACTAGAGAATGCAAGAGGAAGAAAAATTGGAGAATGAGTGAGAAAAAAACTGAGAGAGACCATCAGAATTTTTTTTTTTTTTTTAGTTTATATACACTGACTTGCTTTGCCACTAACCGGTTTCTACTAAAATTAAATTAACGGCTAAGATGATAACTACACCAAGTTAATGGTTCAAATATGGATGGGTACCGTACCCCCAAAAAAAATAGGGGGTACAGTAGAATGACCCCCTTTATATTAATTGTATGTTTCTTATAGTGCATATTATGTTCTGTCCAGATGGGACGTAAAACATGTGTTTTATGCCCACCAATAATGGATCTCCAAGTCAGCATTTTATTAGAAAGTGAATATAATATCTCATTTAATCCCAAATTTTATTATACCTCTGTCACACGTGAGTTGCTAAGCACTCTGTCTCAAATACCAAATTTAATAAAAAAATTAAACCCAAAATCTGTAGAAAATCAAAACCCAATCTTAAACTTCTGCATTTTGATTTTCGGCAAATTTTGGGTTTAATCTTTTTATATTAAATTTGGTATTTGAGAGGGAGTGGTAGCGTGTGTTATCATTTAATTTTTTTATGGGTAAAAAACTAAAAATATTTCAGCTTCTACAGTCCATACTACAACAATTTTCTTTGATTTTTTTTCTTAAAATAAAAATTATTAATGATTGTGTTTAGTAGCTGAGTAAATAATTAGGAAAAAGCCACATAAATCTTCTCCACTTTGTGTTTGGTAGCCTAGAAAATTAAAAAGAAAAGCTAAACAAAGTTTCATCTTCATTCAGTGTTTGGTAACCAAAAAAACCAAAAGGAAAATCCTCATGTTCTTCACAAAGAAACCCAAAAAACACTCAATAATGGCCTTGATTCAAACACACTACCACACTGGCTGATGGGAAATTTAGACCCCGGTTGATATAATTAACAAGTTTTAAATCCAAGTTGTTAATTAGATTTATTATGAATAAAACTTGTTAAAACAACCAAACATCAATATCATGTCAATAATGAATGCAGCGGAAAAGTAAATAAGACAAGATATGATGATCCAGGAAAACCAATGAAACAAACTAGTTTCACAGTAAAAAACCTGGGGGGAAACCTTCCCAAAAAGTAATCCACTATAATGAAAAGGAGTTTTAGATCTAGTACAAAACTTTTGTCCCTAGACTCTACAATCCCCGTAGATGAACTCACAGCAGAAACCTTCTACCGCTTCAGAACCTCTGAACTCTTCAATATATGAACGCCACCCTTTGATGCACGAATCCCAGTACGTGACTAACCAATTGCGCAGATCCCAGTACGCGACTTCAATCACCAACTAGAAGAAGATTGTTAGCTGCAAAGTTCTTCACTTCATCAACAATGAAGATCAAGAAGCACTTGGTTACAAAACCCTAAGGCGCAAAGACGCAGTAGCTTCTTTTAGATAGAATAAGGCATCGGTCACCTTTTGCATATGTTCTCCTTGTATTCGCTTATGTGACGGCCTCTAAAACAAGCCTTATATAGGTATAGGGTTGTGAGAAAAGAAACCCTACACAAATACAAATGTCTGGCCAAAAAATTAGATCTGAAAATTCTGATTTCCCGTAACCTCGATCAATCGGGAGGTGTCGAGGAGGTGTCGAGATTTAAACCTCGATAGATAGCTAGGTGTCGAGGAGGTGTCGAGAAGCTATCGAGGGGACAGGAGCTTTCTCGATCGATCCACCAGCTATCGAGAAGCTGTCGAGATTGCGATAAGAAAAAGCTGAAGAACCTCGATAGATAGCCAGCTGTCGAGAGGTGTCGAGAAGCTGTCGAGCTATCTGTCCGCAGGTGTCGAGCTATCTGTCCAGCTTTAATGAACAACTTTTCTTCACTTGTTTCTTGGTCCAATCTTCATGTCTTTAATACTAGACTTGAACAACATGTTCCTTGAAGTATTAAATTTATCCTAGATCTACCCAAATACAAGTAAAGTGCGTTTTGTCAAAGGATTAGCTAATTACACAAAATATGTCCTTAACACTGGCTAAGGACCTAACCTCTAACACAAAATTGCCATCAACCACCACATCAAACTCCAAATGCCCACTTCAGCCACACCCAAAATCCAATCAACCCAATGGCAATTGTAAAAGGATAAAAAAAAAATTATTGGAAGAAAGAGAGAGATTCAGACGTGAGATTAGATTCCTAAGAAAAAGAAAAAGAAAAGAGAGAAAGAGAGTCAGCAGCTCACGTGTAATAGAAGTAATAAAATTTGGGATTAGATAAAATATTATATTCACTTTCTAATAAAATGTTGATGTTGTTGATCCATTATTGGTATCCGGACAGAACATGCACTCCTATTATAAACTCCACTCCAAAGTACAAACTATATCTCACACCAAAAACAAAGCTCTGTTTCAGTGACACTCATGGCTTCAACCTTCACTGTATTTTTTCACTTCTCTTCCTCCTCTCCATCCCAAGCATTCTCGCTCACCCCTTGGACCCTCTCACCCCCTTAGAAATAAAACAAGTAACCAAAATTATCAAAGGAGCTAGGGCGGGCTCGTTGGCAAACCTTACCTTTCAATATGTAGGCTTAGATGAACCAAGCAAATCAACCACACTTTCATGGCTTTCAAACCCCACCAAGGAACCCCCACCTCGTCAAGCTTTTGTTATTGCACGAGCTTATGAAAAATCCTACGAATTTGTCGTAAGTTAGACAAACTAGATGTCTCTAAATTACACTACCTTCAATGTATCATCTCAGAGACCTTTCAATTGTACCATGTTGCTCACTTGTCTTCTTATGATTGTACCATTAGAGGATATGATATACCACTTGACACGATATTATTGGTCAATGCATAGACCATACAAAGAGATCCTAAAATGTGGGATGATATTACTAGTTTTAAACCTGAGACGTTTGAAATGGGTGAGGATGGTCCACATAAGTTAATGCCTTTTGGATTGAGGAGGAGGGCCTATCCTAGGGCAGGCCTTGTCCAACATACGGTAAACCTAACTTTGGTTTTATTGATTTAGTGCATTGAATGGGGAAGGGTCAATAACAAAAAAGTTGACATGGTTGAAGGTAATGGAATCACAATGCCAAAAGTTTTACCATTGGAAGCCAAATGTAAATCACTCCCTATCTTTTATAAGGTTCTTTTTGAATCTATGCATGGTTTTTGTAAAATGTGTAAGATTTTAAGAAAACTTTATGTGGCACACATTTAAGTGATAAATGAAAACTCAAGTCTTAAAGATTTTATTTGTGAAAGACGTTATAGTGAATAACAATTTCTAAGTAACTTTCATTTGATATAACCTCTTTGGTTAATAAACACCTTGAATCAAGTACAAAAAATAAGTAATGCTAGGGTAACTAAAAATTTAATTAAAAAAAAAAAAAGGTAGAAATGACAAACTCCTAACCATTTACTCACACAATTAAGCTACAACTATTGGGGATCATTACAATAACAACTTCTTGAGAGCATTGCTCCTTAGATACTACAGACTGAGCACAAAATATATCTATCTATAAACTATAATATGCCATTCCTGAAGCCCTAAGAGGAGAAATTTGGAGCATACGGTGTCCACCTGTCCATCCTATCAGATTAGCTTGATTTTTTTTATCTTGAGCTTGACTAAAGCATTTGTCATAGCAAATCTAGGACACATCTATGTATGGAATGGGGGAGATGGAGAAATAGGAGAGGAAAGTAGAGAAGAAGATGGTTAGAATATATTAAAATATAATATATTCAAACATATGGGTAATGTTATTAAAATATACTTCTTGCGCCTCTCCTTACTTCCTCTCATTTTCCTTCATCCAAACATATGGGTAAAGTCATTATTTAACTATCTTTTTAGGAAGGTAGGACAATCTCTAGCTACCTGCAATTTAGGGGGCAAAGAAGTATCCAATTCTAGAGGTTTTTTTTTTTTCCTTGAAATTTGTTTAGACCGCGACACTAACCACTACTTCTAAAACCAATTTATGTTAAGAAGAGACACACTTTAGTTTTTGCAGGACGCAAAGTCCAGCAACTATACATGTTGCAAGTGAGCATAAGAGGTTTTGCAATGCATTGTCCCACAGGCTGGGCTGTCAAGGACCAATATGCTATGCTTGCACATTACAGCGACCCCATAGGGTGACCACTAAGTACCATCCCCCCATAAGGCCAACAAAATTATTTTAACTATTTCTCAAAAAAAACATTTTAACTAGGAAAAAGGGAAAAGAAAATGTCGAAATTGGGTCCTGCGCGCTTTGACTGTCCCGTAGTAACCAAAAAAGGAAGAACTTATTATTGGGTCCTACGTTTCCCTTTGACAGTTTGAACCAAGACCTCCAAATGTTGTACAGGGGCATAACTGCGCAACCTAACGATGTGATTTTACATTATAGTGTAGTAAACTAGAGGAGTTCAATAATGTCATTGATTATCATAATATACGTGCAGATTGAATCTATGGGTAATTCTATGGTACCCAAAAAAAAAAGGTACAGTACCCACTAGTAGGTAACCTGCTATACTAGGTTATTTTTTTTCTCACATTTGACGATTCCATCCTCACATTGTACAGTTCCAACATCACATGTGACTGAACTTTTGTCACATTCAATGGTTCCCTTGAATTATATGCAATGCCGTAAATTATAATTAACAACAGATGCATACATGACATGCACTCATCTAATAGAAGAAGAAAAAAACACTAAAAGGGTATCATAACCCCAAACTACTAGGGTTGGACCAGGAAAAGAGGAAATATAGGTGGAAAAAGAAGAGCACTCAGTGTCACGCCCCAAACCCCAAATGGTCCAAAGCATGAGAAATACATCTCAAAGTACCTGTAGATTTTTCCTTTTCAACAATCCAATCCACAAAAATCATATCAAGTACCAACATCAAGAATTATCATAACAATTCCATTGAATATACTCTTAGAGTAAGTCAGAGCTCTAAGCAATAATTACAAGGACCAATGGCCACAAAAGAATAGAGGTCTGAATAAATAATTACATATCAACAGCTTGTCCCATTAGTGGGAATAAAGTCACAACCACTATAATACACAAAAGAATTAGTCAAGCCTATTCTAAGATGTACAACATCTAATATCCGCATTACAAAAGTTCAGCCTCCATCAGTAGTTAGTCTAACTACTATTAGCCACCAAAAAGCTGTCTCAAAAGATTGTTGCCTACTCTGAAAAGTTTATAAAATAATGGAATGAGACAGAGCCCAGTAAGTAGCATATTTAATGGGGGTGGGGGAAATGCAAGTTTCATCTTCAATAATAATAATTTGACAAGAATGATCTAATAATGAAACAAAAAGTTTCTCAAAGTAAATACCTTGAAACTATATACTATAATCTGTGAGCATCAACAATATAATTTCCAATGCCATAATATCTAACATAAGATAAATTATCACAATATACCACACTACCACATAGACCGGTCAGGGGATCCACCCATTCACAACTGGCATGATATCGTCCTCTCTGGTATGCAGACTCTTGGCCCCATGGACAGCAGCCTCACCCATACCCTCAAGGTTTTTCTCTCTCCCCATGGGCAGCAGAGAAAGCACATCAAATAGGACCTCTCTTGCATGTGGTTTCTTGGCCCCATGGGCAGCAGCCTCACCCACACACAATCAAGAACCTCTTCCCCTCATGGACAGCAGGGAAGAACGCGTCATCCAAAGTGAAAGGGCACTGACTTGGATTTGATTCCATTGTCACAAAGACTACGAAAACTAAATCGGGTGATCACCAGGAAATCACACATGGCATGGTGTCAAAACCACATAAAGCTCACAAGTATACATTTCCTTTCAAAAACATAGTTTATAACCAGATAGTTTCAGAAAAACCATAAATAGTATAACTTCTACAAAGTTTGTAAGGTTTTCAACCTCATTCTTGTCAAGAGATTTTCTATCAATTTCCCAAATAATACAAGACAAGATAAGCATCTTTAAATTTTCTAATATACCATAATATCTATGATTTCCTTATCAAAGATTAAATAAAAGATGCTCATTTTTCCATATCAACAATTCATGCATTTCCCCAAATGCAATACCAAATATGATGCATTTTTCATATAAAATAATATATAATAGGGTCACAACACAATACTTTTACGAAATCATATATCCATATATCATTTTCCAAAATGTGATTGACCCAAAAACAATATTAATAAAACATGGTTATTTTCCAAAAATCTCATTAAAAAGCTACTTACCTCGCAACCACAAAATCCTAATTCTCCAAGCTCCAAGGAGATTAGCTAGAACCTAAACAATATCAAGTAAACCTATCACAATAAGCATAGAGCTTGAAATTGCATCTAGCCACAATTTAGGAATTGCCAAATAATCACTTAATTAGGCAAGCCTAGTATTTAACCTCATCAATAATAATATATCCCACTTCTAAAGTTTCTCAACAATTTGATTCACAAGGCATAAACTCCAATTTATAAAGTTAACCCATTCAATTTCATCTCCAACATTATGACTAGCTTCCAAAAATTTACACTACATCATTAAGAGACCTATGAAAGCAAAATCAATATATCCTCCAAGATAAGATTTTTAGAACTTCAACTAACTCAAAATAAACCCAATGGCAATGGAAAAATTAAATTTACCAACCATCACATGTTATAATTTAAAACCCCTAAATTTTTCCACCACACATAAACCTTAAGTAGTCATACTTATCTTAAAATAAAAGTGGCAAGTTATTTTCTTGAAATTTAATTGTCTGTGTATGTGAGGAACCCAAAATTCATTGCGTCCATGATTTTATTTGGATTGAAACAAGCATTCTAGTGATTGTGTGTGATTTGTAAAAAACAAGCTACTTTTACTTTAATTATTTCATGCTCTTATTTGGATTAAAACTAAATCCTAGTGATTGTGTGTGATTATTGTTTCAAATTAACATGTTATCTTATGTGCTTGATATAAATTTAGGCTAAAGTACAAAGTTCACCTTTGAAATTTGGGAGTATTTTGAAAAACAGCTCTATCATTTTGAAATTTGGATTGTGATACCTAACATCATATAACACTTTAACCATTAGTCCCTCCTATTTTTTTGATGATGTGGCCTTTAAGTGATACCTCAACAGAGATACTTGTTTTGTTGGTCTAATCAAATCGTGACATGTGTATTTAATGATTTTATGTAATTAAATATTTTAAAAATTAAATTAATTTAGTTGAATTAAATTTAAAAAAAAAATTTCAACACAATTTTTTTCCGAATGAAAAACAGGGATAACTCGCATCAACTTTTTCAACACAATTTTCTCTCTCTGGAAATCAAACCAAGTTCTCAATCACTGGATCCCATGTTCGGGCAAGGATACTAGAGGGACAAGGACATGAAGCCCAGGGCCAACTCTTCCACTAGACCAATTAGGCCACCGCCTAAGGCTCCCAACTAGAAGGAGGACCCCAAAATTTTGGAAAAAAAAGAAGTATTAGGGGAAAAAAAAAAAAATTCCTGATTAAACCCAAAAAATATCTACACCATCCTTTTGACCCAAGAACAAAAAGAAAATTATTTAGTCTAAACAAAATCAATTGTCCCAAAAATAACATCTTTAACCTTTTAGACAAACCAAAATTTACAACCAAATAAAATGAAAATCCGGTCTAAAACAATTACTTACAAAACAATCACAAATAAACACACTAAAAAAAATTCCAAATCCCAAAATGTTACCCATACCGTCTCTCTCTCTCTCTCTCTGCCTTTGCAATTTTTGCATCTCATTCTTCCTCTTCACTAGACAGTGGTCACTACTCTTAAAAGTAAATCTCTTCCATTGGTGGCTCTACTTTTTCTTCGATCTGCTTTATCATTTACTGCTCACACTAACGGCTGAGGTATCTCTCTCTCTGATGTATGGGTTTTTGATTTCAAATATTATAAATCTCGTGAGTTAGTGGATGGAACTTGTGGGTTGTGGCTGCTAAGTGATGATATTGATTGCTATTAAGACTTTAGACTTGTGGCTGTGGGTTGGGTTCTACTTCTGGGCAGTGGCGTTTTGTTTTTTTTTGGTTTTTTTCTCTTTTGATATTGAGTTTTATTATTATTTTTTGTTATAGGATGTGTTTTACACTTTTACCAAATCTTGCATTTTGTTGTGAATTAGTAGTCTTGTACTACACTAAGACTAATGCAAATAAAAGAAAAAGAAATAAAGATATAATAAAACTAAAGGAAAAACAAAATAAAACGTTATACATGTGTGAAGAATACCACACACATTGTAGCATAGAATTTTTTTTCTTTACATTCTAGTACTAAAATAAATATTTAGAATAAATATATATTAGTTTTATTAGTTTTAATTCATTGAATAAGATAATGAATATGTCTTTATTTATGCAGGTCGAGATTACTAGATACTTATTATTGGTGAAGCTGCAATAGTACTTTTTATATATCAGGTTTTATTGCTCTACGCTTGGAAATTACTTTTTATTCAAGTTATATAAATATATTATTGATAGTGTTTCTTTTATTTGTAAATATTTTTTGGTTAGAAATGTCTACTGGTGAAAATGCATCTGGATATGAAAACTTAAAAAAAAAAAAAAAAAAAAAAATTAATTGAGCCTTATAGAGATCAATAGATAAATTTGTTATTAGTAATAAACAAAATACAGCACAAACTTAGATGAAAATATCACAAATGAGCAAGAAATTCGCCAAAAAGAGTAAGAAGTTAATGATATGATACAATTGCAAGATAACAATGAAAATAACTATGATGATATTCAATTTTGCAATACAAAAATTATGAACTTCAAAATAGCTATATTATCATATTTAAGATCAACAATGTCCCAAGAAAGATTAAGTGAATTAGTTATATTATTGAAAAAGAGGTATTAGAAGAACTTGAATAAAAAAATTTAAAAATAGATTTTAAATAAAATATATTATAATATAAAAATATTAAATAAATATTAATTTAATTAATATATAAAATGCTTCATTTTAATTGTTACCTTAGGCCCCAAAATGTCTAGAGCGGGCCTGATGAAGCCTATAGATGTCCTCACCAACATGTAAATTGGGTTGTTGTCTAATTTGTACTCTTTCATCCACACAAAGAGCTCAAGGGTTTGTTAGGGATAAGCTACAACAATTAATACTCTTTTACTAGATTTGATGCGTTTGGTTCAATGATTTTGCTTTGATGGGTTTTTGGATTTCATGGTTCCGTCTAGGTTGCTTTCTGTTGAGGTCCAAAAAATCACAATATTGTACTAAGGCCCAAAAAACAACACAATGGATCAAAATCTAGGAAAATAAAAGAGCATTTGTGCTTTCAATAAAGGAAAGGAGGAGAGGCCTAAATCCGTTAAGGGTCCGTGGGAAGGAACCCAAATTCATGAATAGGCAAGCTTCGGACTTCATAAGACAAAGGAAAGAAAAAGCCTAGCCCAGCCTCCAAATGTCAGAAAAATCGCTCGGGAGCCCAAGAAAAGAACTAGGCCAGGATACCTGGGGATTCCTAGGAGCTTGGGATCCTTGGGACATGCAGCAAAACCAAGATGGGATTAAGACAGGTCAAGGGGACATGCCAAGAAACACAAAGAACAAGAACATATATGTCCTTATCAGCCACCCAATGATGCAGAAAAGGGATTAGAAGGCTTGGGAACCAACAACTCATAAGCAAGGGCCTAGTACCTCAGGGAATCCAGGAAGAAGAACCATGAAGGAAGGTGGCTAAAGATCTTTCAGCCTAGCAGGAAGGAATCAGCCCACTAGGAAAAAATGACAAAGGGGAAAGCAACTAAAAGATGGGTCTGAAAAAGTGGAGTCTAGAAACCTTGGAAAATAAAAGATTAAAGGTTAGCCCTTTAGGACTCCCCATAATGAGAAAGTCAGCTGGGGTCTTTTTGAAGAGAGAACCTGAAAAGAGGGAAATAATGAAAAATGAGAAAGGAACTAGCAACCAATGTTACTAACACAACATTAGTTCTGGTACCCAAAGGGACAAATAGAGGGAATCAATGGTACTCCAAAAACTCTAAGATGACACTATAAAAGGGGAAGCAGCAAACAGTGAGGGGCATTTGGCCACGGTAAATTGGAGTAGAAAACACTTGAGAAAATTATGTGAGAATTCAAAAAGAGAGAAAAGGGAGGGAAAACTCCGTCCGGGATCCTCAGAACAGCCACTAGAGAACCCACACTTGGATTCAAAAGGATTCAAATTTTGCAAGTCTTAGAGGCCTGAAGAGCCATTTAAGTCTGTGATTTTTGAACCTATTTGGACCTTGTAACACGTCCTAGTGAGCATAATGTATTACATAATTAAGAAAATAATGAAGCATTTTACATTATTTTAAGGATCCCAAACATCCTATTTTGTTTCTTTTTTCTTATTATTTTCTTCTTTGTTGTTCCCTGCTATTCAATGCATATATTCTCTGTATGTTAGCATGTATGTGTTGTAGGATTCATGCCCTGTGCACCACTTGGTTCGAAATCAGCGCCATTTAGCTGTGGTAAACCAAGCCTAGTCCCTTAAAGCATAAAGCATCAGGCCTAGGATCCTCGCTTTCTTACTTGGGCCTGTGTGCTGCTTTCTTTATAAAAACACATAAATATCACTTCCAATGCTCATAATTCACATGGGTTTCATTATTAAAGCTTAGATAAAAATAACCTCAAGCAAAAGTGCAAAACCCACCAAAAAGATGAGAAATTTTTACCTCAAAAAAAAGGATGTGAAGGTGTTTATGGGTTCCCAAAAATTTTCCTGTGATCTTGCCAAAAAAATTATGGTGGAAATGGTGATGGTGGTGGTGTGGAAGTGCCGGTGGAGGGGATGAGAGTAGAGAGTGTTCTACCAAAAATGAAAGAGAAGTAGGGAGTGAGCCGGCCAAAGAAGATAAGATAGAGTGATTGTGAGGTGGGTAGTGGGGTTAGGTGGGGCTTGGCACATGGGAAACCAAAAACAAATATCTGATCTTGACCTTCTTATATATAAATATATATATAAATATATATATATATATTAAAGCTGACTAGGACGTTACACTCAGAGTCAGCAACCTGATAAAAATTCGAGATTTTCCATGTAGAATATCCCAACAAAATGACTTTAGGGGATATTAGAATTTTACACTCTCAAGTGGGTAAGTAGTTTTACCACAAGTAGCACATTTTTTTTGTGTCCCAGAAAACATGCTCGCAGCCTTGCTAGGTGACCTAGTCTGAAACCAACTCAAGCTTTTGAGAATCAGTGACAACACTAATACGCAATGTGTAAAATAGCAAACCACCTACATTAATCTCTTCCCACAACAAGCTCAAATTATTTGATACCATCAACCAATAGAGATTTATACATTTCATATCTACAATGTGAAAAATAGCAAACCACCTACATTAATCACTTCCCACAACAAGCTCAAATTATTTGATACCATCAACCAACAGGCCTCTAAAAGCAATTCATCCACATTCAGATAGTCCAATTTGAGGTGTAGAACATCTTCTATATTAGCAGAGAACTGGTGAGGATTTCATTCACCTTGGATAGAAGATGGGAGGGAATATTCGCTTCTCCTAAACCATTTAGGCTTCTAAGAAGTGTTATTCTACAGATTCTTGCACACCAACTAGATGGAGTAGTAGTCAGAAATTTTACTAGTGACACAATAAGGTGGCTGAATTCAAATAATTTCAATAGAGAAGGTATACTATTTATGAACACTATTTATGAACAGTATAAAATATTGCAACTTGCCAAACCTAGGACTTGGTTCTTGGTCTTCTTTCTTTGGTTATAAATATGCACAATTGGGTTAGGCTTTGATAGTATCTAACTATTTTGTCAATTAGTTCTCCACTTTTGCCTAAGTAAAAGGGTATTCAATATTCAAAGCCATAACATAAGGCAACAAGTTCTTTCATTTTTTTTTTTTTTTTTTTTTGTGTGTTCTACTGGTTTAATTGTCAAAATTTTGATTTTTTTTTTTTTTTCCTTGAGATGGAGAGCCTTTTGGGTCTGCTTAGGATTCATGTCCATAAAGGGGTAAACCTTGCAATCAGGGATGTCAGATGCAATGATCCTTATGTTGTTATCAAAATGGGCAAGCAGGTAAAAACAGATTTAAGCTGTTTTGAACTTACACATAACTGTACTCCTAAGTTAAATACTTCTTGCAGAATTTTCCAAATTCAAACTCAAGATTATTTTATAAAAAATATTAACAGAAATGGAAGAAGAAGAAGAAACCAGGGGAAAAAATAAACCAGAAATTAATGAAAAAAAGGTCCAATACAAGAAATTTTATTTAGCCTCAATCTCTCTGTACATTAACTTATTCATCAACCAATATTAGAAAAAACCAAAAATTAAAAAGCAAAGACCAAATTTTTTCTGACACAAAAGATAGACAGACACTTGTTATATGCATACACAGCTCAATATGAACAAACTCATTTCAACAAACACCTCAAAGCCTCAAAACTACTGCTGAGGCTTCTTCTTCTTCTTAATTTCTGTATGTATTTAGGACACTTCAATTTTTTAATATAGCACAAACCAACTCTAAAATTGGTGTTCTTACTGCCAAGGTGGTTGTAAAAAAATAATAATCTCCTAAGTCCATAGGTTCATAGTATCGTGTCCTCCCCACACTCCCAACCAAATCTAATCTTATCCCAACTTATGGATAAGGGTTCCCATGTCTCACTCAAGTTTCACGTCTCACAACCCAAACTCAAAAGTGCAAAGATTTTTCTTTTTCTTTTTTTTTTGAGAAACCAATCTGTGAGACAGACCGATGCTTTATTAAAACATAAGAAAACTAATGAACATCAAACAGGGCAAGGGGGATAATGTCCCCAGGTAAGTCTTCAACCCAAACCTGAAGTTCTAGCCCAACCCGAGATTTCTTTGCCAAAGCATCGGCAACCTTATTACAATTTCATTTCACATGGCAGTAGTGATCCAAGCAATCAATGGTGGATTGTCAAACCCTTCGGTGTAAAAATTAATATGTCAAATATATATGAACCGAAACTCAAACAAAACAATAATAGCATAAACCCACAAAGTTTAGAGAAATAATATAAACCCATATCAGTGTTAATCATATGTAAAGAGAGAACCTGAAGATTGTGGGTGGCGTTGCCAATTTAGAATGGAAAAGAAGAAGCGCCGCTGAGTTGTATGGGAAGAGTTGAAGCGCCACCGAGTTGGATTGGATATGAGTGCGCCGCCGATTTGAGGATGGATTGGAAGAGAAGAAGCTAGAGAGCGGCGCCGATGAATTGGATTGGATGAGAAGAAGCACCGCCGATTTGAGGTTGTGGGTGTGCCGCTTTCTGGTTCGTCTATTGTGGGTATGGTTTTAGCTGTCTGATTTGAGGGTTTTGTTTAGAGAGGCAAACGTGAGACAGAGCAAGCAAAGGTAGAGAAGCAAACGTGAGAGGAGAAAAGTTTGATGAATGTTATAATTTTTTTGTTTATATATAAAACCTGTTTAACCGGTAACCAAAATCTATTAAAATTACATCAACTGTCAAGATCAAAACAATACTAAATTAATGGTTCAGATTTAGGTGGGTACACTATTATAAAAAAAAAAAAAGATTTAGGTGGGTACCGTACCCCCTCTTTTTTGAGGGGGTATGGTAGAATGACCCATATATATATATATAAAAAGTATAAACAATATCTCGTTGTCACGTTTTCACACGTAACTGTCGTATTGACACACGCCATGCATACCTTCAAATGGCGTGCATAACGTATTACAATTTTGATTGACACTCAAACTAATGAAAGCAAACTACAAGCAGAACGTAACGGCTGCCATCATCATTTGGTTTCTGTTAAGATCTAGTGTATATTTTTGGAACAAGGAAGAGTGGTTTGTATGTTCAATGGAAAAGAGAAGAAGAGAGGAGGGAGGAAGGGGTTATATTTCAGCCTCTACAATGCATATTGATCATCCAAACATTCAGCTAATTATTAGACGCCTTCACATGGGAAAGAATCTCCAATAATTCCCTCTCAGTTTTACCCAGACGTCTAACACTTGACAATTATTTGATTTTTAAATGCCATGTTATACAACTACAGAAAAATTGAAAAGAAATGAAGGATTCAATTGGAGAAGATAGAAATCTTATCCTACTGCACAAATAGTAATTAATTAATTAAAAAAAATTATTAAAAAAAAAAAAAAAAAAAACTAAGACAATAGGTACGCGATATTGGCGCAGCTCAATCAAACCATAGAGTCAAGTCATTCTTGATTTTATGGTGAGATTGAACCACGCCAATATCTCGGGTTGGTGCCTCAGCTTGGATTGATGAGAAAGAAGGTACCTACCTCAAATTTTGAAATTAGGGACATGAAAATGAAGGAGTGTTGCTGGAAATATTGCTTGATGGATCTGTTTCGAAGCTTTCTCAATTTATAATTTCCAATAACTGTTTTTATTATTGGGCGTCCAAATTGTAGAAAACAATGACAAATGCTTGGTGGATTCAAAAAGACATGGAGAATAATCCAAGGAGATGTGTCTGATCTCTCAAGGAGGGCTGGCTAGCTCTCCATGATATGTATAAATATATAGATAACCGGCTAGCTTAAATTGGGTTTTACAAATCTACACTCTAATTTTCTGTTTATATATATCCATGATCTCTCTCTCTCTCTCAAATTCGATAGTTAGGAGTGGGGATATGAACCCCAAAAGCCTCTTTTGAAAAATCAGAAGGCGTCAACCAATTGAGTTACAAGGCTCGTGTCCACACATAGTTGATATAATTGGATTAAAAAATTCATTGGTTCTAGGAATTCAGTAAAAAAAAAAGGGATGCTCTATCCTTTCAATTTCAAGGATTTTGTTAGATCATTTTGCAATGAGTTTTTCAATAAGCACAATAAAATCTCACAAGATTTTATTATTTTTACAACAAATTAGAATAGAATTAAATAAAGATTATATCTGAACCCAATACAACTCAAAATAAAAGTGTCGTAAAAATGTTATAAGATGTTATTCTACCTAAACTTTCTCCTTTGCAATAGTAAATATATGTTCCGGTCTCAAGACATGAGATTTGTAGAATTCCTAAAACCACCCAATTTATAGTGGCCATTTGGAAGCCCTCCTTGATAGGTTCTTGAGAGACAATAGACGTGTGTTGTAGTTAAAAATGGATTGAAATCATTGAATACAAGCTCGGCTTCATGCTGTTTATCTTTTAATTAGAGCTATGACTAACACAAGTATGATCTTGAAGCGTGGATTACCCCATAATCATTTTTGTTTAGAGGGAGTGATCACACAAATAACATTGCTTCACCTTCTCACACATAATTTTTTTTCCCTTTAAAGAATGGTTTGTTTCAGGGATAGATATATTGTTTGGTGAAGTAATGTTACAACTCTTAAGGAGGGTATAACTTCTCAAAGGTTAATTTGTAACCGTCTATGAAAGGATACAAACACATCTATAAGAGAGGGATTAGAGATTCATTAAGGCCATACTATTCTCTCCAAACAATCAAACTCTCCATGTCTGATCTCCACCTTCACGGGACAACAATCCACATACCGCGCGAGATCAACAATGGTATCAGATCAAGGTTTTTGACAGAATTGTTTTTTATAAGATTTGACAGAATTTCTACATCCAAAATTGTGTGCACCGTTACTTTATCTTACTTATATGTGGCAGATCTAGGATAGAGTGGGTGTTTAGGATTAGTGGCTTAGTGCCACTATACCATTATGGGGTTCACCAATTTTAGGGATGACAATGAGGTAAGGTAAGGCCAGATCATGTGTATTGTGCCCTTGCCTTTCAAAAGAGTTACCTTACCACATCCTCAACCTATAAGTCGAGGCAACCCATTCTACCACACAAGGTCATGTCCAACCTTGTAAGGCCTCACCTCATGTTGTCCCTACCTAGGGATTGAAAAAATGTTTGCCATGCCTGTTAGAAATACTAAATGTAATTGTATTGTATTTCACAGTAAAAGAATACACATAAGTGCTTTTATATAGGAGGCATATGAGTGCAATACAAATAAGAGTGTAGTACAAGAATGTGTACTATACAAGTAATCTAGTTGGGCCTAAAGCCCATAATACTATACACATTAACAGCCCCCCTCAAACTCAAGGTAGATGTGAGACCAGCTTGAGGTTGTCAACCAAAGTACGAAGGCGTCCCTTAGGATGTGACTTGGTGAAGATATCTGCAAGTTGATCTTTAGAGGAGACTGAGATCAGCTTGAGAGCACCATGGACAAGATGATAACGGATAAAATGACAATCGATCTCGATGTGTTTAGCCCGTTCATGGAAGACATCATTGTGAGTAATATGAATGGCACTCTGGTTGTCACAATAAAGAGAGGTGGCAGAGGATGTAGACACACCTAAGTCTTTGAGAAGCCATCGTAGCCAAAGGAGCTCAGATGTGGTATCAGCAAGGGCACGATATTCTGCTTCAGTACTGGAGCGGGCCACATGAGTTTGTTTCTTGCTTCGCCAAGAAATTAGAGAAGAACCAAGAAGAAAGCAATAACCAGTGGTGGACCTGCGATTAGTGGGATCTCCTGCCCAATCAGAAAATGCATGAAGAATAAGAGGAGACTGAGCAGAGTAGAAAAGACCATGGAAGAGAGTGCCCTTTAGGTATTGAAGAATGCGTAGAACAGCAGCATAGTGAGTCGATCGTGGAGCAGACAGATACTAGCTCACCTGGTGAACAACATAGGAAATGTCTGGAAGAGTAACAGTGAGATAAACTAGGTTGCCAACCAAGCGTCTGTAAAGAGAGGGATTAGACAATGGTTTCCCCCCTGAGGGAGTCAAATGCGCATTAAGCTCAACTGGAGTGTCAACAGTCTTGCTATCAATGAGTCCAGCTCGAGACAAGAGTTCAAAGGCATACTTGGCTTGAGTAATGTAAAGTCCATCTGTAGAATGAGTGATTTCAAGACCCAAGAAGTAGCTGAGATGTCCAAGATCTTTCATCTCAAACTGCTGACTGAGAAAATCCTTGAGTTCTTGAATGCCACTAAGGTCATCACCAGTTATGATCATATCATCCACATACAGGAGAAGTAAGATAGTGCCTTTGTCAGTGCGACGAAGAAATAAGGCAGAATCATAATGACTGGCCATGTAACCCAAACGAGAGATGGTAGAGCTGAATTTGGCAAACCAAGCTTGTGGAGCTTGTTTAAGGCCATAAAGTGCACGTCGAAGGTAACAAACCTTGTTTGATTCAACAGAGAGACCAGGAGGAGGTTGCATATAAACTTCTTCACTTAAATCCCCATTAAGGAATGCATTTTTGACATCCATCTGAAAAAGGTCCCATTTACTAGCAGCAGCAACAGCTAAGAGGGCACGAACAGATGAGATACGAGCAACCGGAGCAAAGGTCTCTTCATAATCAATCCCATACTCTTGTGTAAAACCTTTTGCAACAAGACGAGCTTTGTAGCGCTTAATGGACCCATCAGAGCGAGTCTTAATCTTGTAGATCCACTTACAACCAACCACAAATTTCCCAGGAGGGAGAGCCACCAAGTCCCAAGTATGGTTTTTAGATAATGCATCAAGTTCCTCTTTCATTGCAATCTGCCATAAAGGGTCAATGGAAGCCTCACGATAGGTGTGAAGCTCGTGTAGTGTAGCAAGGGCAGTGTAACAATGATAGTCAAGTAAATGTGTAGGAATGGATCTTACCCGAGTTGAGTGACGAGGTGGAATGTCTTGTGTAAGATCTTCAGGTGGAGCAGGAGCAGGGGACCCAAGCTCAGGGTTGGGTAGTTCGTCTTCGACTTGTTCATCTTCCACCTGTTCATTAAAGGGTGAACTAGGAAAGGGATCAAGGATATCTGGTGGTTGGACAGAGAAGTCTACAGGAGAATCAGGAGCAACTACAGGAGGATCAGGAGCAGCTACAGGAGGATCAAGAGCAGCTACAGGAGGATCAGGAGCAACTATAGGAGGAATATGTGCCTCATCTGGAAAAAGATCTAAGATAGAGGAGGAAGTTAGGGAGGCACGGAAGTGAGAGAGCTCAACAAAGAGGCAATGTTCCTAAAAGACAACATTGCGGGAGATACGAAGACGATGAGAAACAGGATCATAACACCGATACCCCTTTTGAGTTTCGCCATAGCCAAGAAAACAACAAAGCCTTGATTGAGGCTCAAGTTTGTTATGCTCATGTGGCTGAAGAAGAACGAAACAAGCAGAACCGAAGGAGCGAAGGTGGTGATAGTCTGGAGGTGACCCAAAAAGGCGTTCATATGGAGTTTGATTTTGGATGACAGGACTTGGAATGCGATTAATAGCATGAACATCATGAAGAGCAGCTTCGCCCCAAAAAGGAGCAGGAACTTTGGCAGAGAGAAGGAGAGCACAAACAGTGTCAAGAATATGACGAAGTTTTCGTTCGGCTCTACCATTTTGCTAAGAGGTACCTGGACAAGTTAGTTGATGAATAGTGCCATAAGAATGCAAAACAGCTTGAAAAGCATATTGAGCTTGAAAAGCATATTGAGTGTACTCAAGAGCATTATTAGATCGAAAAAATTTGATACGTTTGGAAAATTGAGTTTCAACCATTTTTGCAAAATTAGAATATACTTGCAATAATTCAGAATGATGTTTCATATTAAAAATCCAGCTATATCGAGAGTAATCATCAACAAAGACAACAAAATATCGAGATCCACCAATACTAGAAACAGAGGAAGGCCCCCAAACATCAGAATGAATAAGGTCAAAGATATTAGTGGATATTGTATTGAAGGGCAAAGCTGGTTGTTTTCCTAACTGACATGAAACACAATCAAAATTTTCTGTAGACACTGAACCTAACAAACCTCTAGAAGCCAATTGTTGTACCCGAGAAGAAGATTCGTGACCAAGTCGAGCATGCCAAAGTGCAAGGGAAGGAATAGAAGAAACTACAGCAGCTGCAGCAACAGAAATAGGAGCAACAAGTGGAAGACGAAGGTTGTCCACAGGAAACATACGCCCAACTCTGGGACCGATCCCAAGCTCTTGTCCCGTCCTTGGATCCTGCACAATACATCCAGAATAATCAAAGATAATGCGATAACCTAACTCAACTAATTGTCCCACAGAAAAAAAATTGTAAGAAAGATCAGAAACATTAAAGACCCCAGGAACTGAAAGGTTAGAGGTCGAAACAGAACCTATATTATGACTAGACATTGTGGAAACATTTGCTGTGCGAATATTAAGAGGGTGTGGTGTAGGTTTAAGTTCAGAAAATAAGGACAAGTGAGGTGTCATGTGATTGCAACAAGCAGAATCCATAAGCCAAGAGGAATGAGACATACCATATAAAGCTGAGAGAGAAGAGGAATAAGATGCATTACCAACCATACGAATGACATTAGCAATGATGTTTTTAAGGTCATCTATGGACATGGTGAAAGTGCGACCTGAAGACTTAGACTGTGCAGAGACGGGAGCCATTGGTTGGACACTCTCAGTGTTAGCAACAGTAGCAGCAGAAATTGAAACAACTGATATGTTACAATGATAGCAAGTCTCAATATTGTGGCCAAAACGTTTACAAAAATTATAAAAACGTTTGCTGGATTGTCGGCAACGATTGTTGCAACAAGAAGAAAACCTGTCCTTATTCTTCATTTAGAAGAAAAATATGCAAAAATGGAATGCAAAAATGAAATCTACGCGAAAAACTGGGTAAGGAGAACCTGGACTGTAAAAGTCAACCCCAGTAAAAAGTCAACGGTCAAAGTCAACGACCGGTCCAAAGTCAACAGTCAACGGTCCAAGTCAACGTAGTCAACGTTCAGCGGATGACGTTAGCAAGATGACATGGCACTGACGTCAGCAGATGACTGGATGCTGACGTAGCTAGGGCTGACGTGGCACGGATGACGTCACGAGTGACATCAGCTGGAGTTAAAGACAGCGCGTGTGGCGCGTGGTGCGCGTGGGACGCTGACGCAGAAGCTTCAGGCGGCGCGTGAGGGTGCGTGCGGTCTCCGATAACTGCGAGGCTTTCACTGACGATTAGATCGGCGCAAGAGAATCTCAGTGATGCCTCCAGAAATGTGATCGAAGCAATATTCGCAGCGGTGATGACACATGCAGTAATCTGTGCGGTGTAGGACTCCTCAACGACAACGGCTACAGGTCCGGAACCCAAAGACAACGGCTGGAAGACGTCGAAGGTTCAACGGCGAGAGGCTGCAGCGACTGTTGTGATGGCGGAAGCGATGTTGAGAATGGAGTAACACCAATAAAGACAAGACTGCTAAGAAAGGGTCAGAGCAGTGGCTCTGATACCATGTTAGAAATACTGAATGTAATTGTATTGTACTTCACAGTAAAAGAATACACATAAGTGCCTTTATATAGGAGGCATATGAGTGCAGTACAAATAAGAGTGTAGTACAAGAATGTGTGCTATACAAGTAATCTAGTTGGGCCTAAAGCCCATAATACTATACACATTAATAGCCTAACCTTCCCTGTCTTACCCGTTCCATGCAGGTTTTTCCCACACTAAAGAAATGACAAACAAAGATAGGTTTTACTCGCTTTGTTCACCCCGAATGTGTGTGTGTGAGATTTTTATTTAATATAAATATATATATGTACTTTTTTTTAAACATCCTATTTATAATGTAATTTTTAATACGCATTTTATTAGTATCTCTCTCTCTCTCTCTCTCTCTCTCTCATATAGTGGCCCTGACCATTTCTTCTTTTCTTTTTCTCATCAATGTCATAACCACCTTATTATGGATGGCCAAATACCTTCAACTTTCCCTCGTTTCCAACCTAACTCATTGCCCTCTATGTGGGATTTCCCCGCCCTAGAGAGGGGACAAGATAGGGACAAGAATCTCATCATCTAACCCAAACTTGTCTTGCATCTAATTTAGAAAATAAGATATTCAAAAATTAATAAAATCCAATAATATATATCAAACAAAACTGGTAAAACCCATCCTTATACCTTATCCCATATGTTGAGGAAAAAATTTCACCCTATCCTAGCCCCATTAACTCTTTTCGCACAGGGAAAACCACACAGGACGAATTGGGTTGGGGTGAAATCATCATTCTCAACCATTTCACAGAAGAGATAGAGAGAAAATAATAGAACAAACACCCTCATGTATAAAAATTGCGGTGGATATATATCTATATATATTGGTTAAATAAGTGGTGGAGATCTTAAATGAGCACTTGCTCTCGGCATGTTTGAGAAGAGTTTAAGAAATCACCCATGTTATGATCCTAGTGTCTCACATGAATTAAGTATAAGCTTAACCATATGTTTATAAGCTCTTAGGCACCCTCCCCTTGCAAGTTGGTTTTCAAGGTTGAGTTCTACCCATGAGTTCTTAACATTTGGTATCAGAGCCAACCACCATGTCGAGTAGTCAAACGTAGCTTATTAAGTATGGAATCAAATGAGTTGCAGCTTTGTGGTCCGATCTCAAAGGGGGTGACCTAGAGGCTAGATTAAAATTACTGATCACTACAACAAAATTTATTTTTAGCGACGAAAATTAGTGAGGAAATTTTTTTCATCACAAAAAAGTACCATATAGTGACGAAATTTATATTTCGTCTCTATTTATAAAAAAATTAGTAACATTTAGCGACGAAAATTAGATTTCGTCGCTATATGTTGTGTTGAACTAAGGGCGCCAAATGAAAATGTAGGCGCCAAACTAAATTCATCTACAGCAACGAATTATTTCGTCGCTAAAAGTTTAAGTTTTTTGCAACAAAAACTTTCGTCGCTAAAGGTGTTGCTAGGAACACTATTAGTGACGAAACCTATTTCATTGCTGAATATGACAAATAGTGACGAAAATAAGTCGTCGCTAAAAAGAAAATCATAAACATCAATATCATTACCAGCGACAAATCTGAATTTTCGTCGCTAAAGGTAGCCTATAGTGACGACATACAAGTCGTCACTAAAAGTTTAATACTTTTTTTTTTTTTTGATAAAAACTAAAAGTTTAATACAAAATGAACTTTTAGCCCTTTTTTTTTGTTTCACTTCTCCCACTCTTTTCTCCCTCACTCACCCGATTCTCTCTTTCCCTCACTCTCTCCCTCATAGCCGCCTCACCCAGCCCGCCATCACCGCCACCGATCCAGCTTGCCGCCGCCTTAACTCGTCGACCATTCACCTCCCTTCGCATCCCACCCCAACCGGCGACCCTTCGCCTCCCTTCCCTTCACAAACCTTCAAAGCTCAAATTACTGGTTTGTCTCTATTTGTTTCCTTTCCTTTTTGTTTTTAGTACCATTTAATTCCATTACCGACTGCTTATGTTTCCTTTTTGTATCAATAACACTTGTGGTTTAATGAAAATGGCCCCCTTAATTGGTTTCCAATCACACCCAACAAGCTTTTTATGCCCCTTTTAATATATTTATGTATTGGTGGTTATTTTTCTTGTTTATCTACATGTTTTTTTCAAAGATTTAAAACAGTTCAATTTTTTTTTTCTGGGGTTGCCTTAATTTGCAATTTTAATTGAAGATATGTTGGCGAACCTAGTTATTTTTAAGAGAGTAGAGCTTTCTGGGTTGTGGCTTTTATTTGCTAGTTTCCATGTTTAGGGTAGTGATTTTGAAGAATTAGATATTTGTGCTGACATTTGGATGTTTACAAGCTTTTCATTCCCCCGTAAATATCTTTCTTCATTGGTGGTTCTAATTATTGTCTTATCTGCTTGTTTAACTTTGCTTTAACTTTTGTACTTATAAATTTAACTTTTCTTTTGCTGACTAAATACACATTGTTTGCAATAACTTTGGATTTTTTCAGAAAGTTGTAAACTTAGCTTCAGCAAAGTAAGTAAATTCTAGCATTTCTTGCAAATTTGAATGAGTATTGTTGATTAGATGTGATGAATTGTATTTTCTTTTATTTCAATACTTGTAAAACTCTATATTTATGATGTTGGAAATTAGTTTTGTGCTGGGTTGTTGTGTTAGAGCAAACGGGTGGCTTGCATGGTATTAAAAGGTGGTTTAAATACATATTGGGAGTGTTTTTCATTTCTTGTAAATGTGAATGAGTATTGTTCATTAGATGTGATAAATAGTATTTTATTTGATTTAAATACTTTTTAAACTTTATACTTGTGATATTGGAAATTGGATTTGTGATGGTATGTTGTGTTAGAGCAAGCGGGTGGCTTGCATGGTGTTAAAATGTGGTTTAAATACATATTGGGAGTGTTTTTCGTTTCTTTCAAATTTGAATGGGTATTGTTGATTAGATGTGATAAATAGTATTTTATTTTATTTAAATACTTGTAAAATTCTATACTTGTTATGTTGGAAATTAGATTTGTGGTGATATGTTGTGTTGGAGCAAGCGGGTGGCTTGCATAGTTTTAAAAGGTGGTTTAAATACATATTGGGAGTATTGTTGATTTGATGTGGTAAATTGTATTTTATTTGTTTTCATTACTTGTAAAACTCTATACTTGGGATGTTGGAAATTAGTTTTGTGCTGGGTTGTTGTATTGGAGCAAGCGGGTGTCTTGCATGGTGTTATAAGGTGGTTTAAATACATACATGGAGTGTTTTTCACTTCTTGCAATTGTGAATGAGTATTGTTGATTAGATGTGATGAATAGTATTTTATTTTATTTCAATACTTGTAAGCATTATAATTGTGATGTTTGTGATTGGTTTTGTGGTGGGTTGTTATGTTGGAGCATGCGGGTGGCTTGCATAGTGTTATAAGTTGGTTTAAATACATATTGGGTGTGTTTTTCATTTCTTTCAAATGTGAATGATTATTGTTTATTAGATGTGATGAATAGTATTTTATTTGATTTCAATACTTGTAAGCGTCATAGTTGTGATGTTTGTGATTGGTTTTGTGGTGGGTTGTTGTGTTAGAGCAAGCGGGCGGCTTGCATGGTGTTATAAGGTGGTTTAAATTCATATTGGAAGTGTTTGATTGTGTAATGTATGTTTGTTTACGTATTAATATAGACTTGTGCATTCATGAATGGGATAGAACTTTATCTAAGTATCTTATAAACTTAGATGTTAGAATACATTATGCATGAATTGTCCTTATTTTACTAAAATAGCATTCATCTTACAATTGTAGTCAAACGTGGATAAAAGTTGGATGACAATGGCCAAGACACCTGATGGAAGATTAAGTCATCCATATATTGAAGGGGTCAATGCATTTTTTAATTTTGCAAGGAGGGTTGTGGACTTGAGTGGTAATATTTCGTGCCCGTGTATTCACTGTGTGAATTGCTATTGACAATCTCTTTATAATGTGCGTATCCATTTGCTTCATCGTGGGATTATGCAATCTTACATTAATTGGCATAATCATGGAGAATGTCGTGTATTGAACGAGAACATTCATGATAATGAAATGTCGGATGATGATCATATGGATGGTATCGATGCCTTGGTAGGTGACCAAGTTAGAGGGGAACCAAGAAATGCAACCAAAGATGAGGAAGTGCGTAATTTTGACAAATTTGAGGAAGATGCAAAACGTGATTTGTATCCGGGTTGCACTTATTATAGTATCTTGAAGTTTGTTATTGAGATGTTGAATGTAAAGGTAATGACCAACTTGAGTAATAAGGGACTTGATATGATGCTAGAATTGTTAACAAAGGTTTTGCCGAAAGGTAACTTGGTTCCAAGGTCAACTTATGAAGCAAAGAAGATATTACGTGACTTGGACATGTCATACGAGCATATAGATGGATGCAAAAATGATTGTGCACTATTTTGGAAGGAAAATGAAAACCTTGATAAATGTTCGGTGTGTGAGGCGCCTAGGTGCAAGGATACACATGTCCAAGGTAAGAAGATTCCTAATAAAGTATTTCATTACTTCTCGTTGACACCGAGACTGAGGAGATTGTACATGTCAGGCCAAAGAGCTAAGGACATGAGATGGTATATAGACAAACGTGTGGACGATGGGATAATGAGGCATCCGGCTAATAGTGAGGAATGGAAGGAGTTTGATTTACAACATCCTGATTTTATCCTCGAACCTCGCAATGTAAGGTTGGGGTTGGCTATAGATGGATTTAACTCTTTTGGGAATATGAACAACAACTATAGTATGTGGCTTGTCATACTTATCCCCTATAACCTACTGCCTTGGTTGGTTATGAAGAAGCCATATTTTATGTTGTCATTGCTTATTCCTAGTCTCCATCAATCGGGAAATGAGATTGATATTTACTTGAAACCATTGGTTGACGAGTTGAGGGAGTTGTGGGAAGAAGGTGTAGAAACTTATGATGCTTATAGTAAAGAGCATTTTCAGATGCGTGCAACTTTGTTGTGGACAATACATGACTATCCTAGATTTGGTAATGTGTCTGGGTGGAGGACAAAGGGTTATCATTCTTGTTACACTTGCAACGATGAACCATATTCAGAAGCTTTGGAAAGTAAAATTGGATTCATTAACCATCGAGCTTATTTGCCTATGGAACATCGTTGGAGATATAGTCGGTTGCATAATGGTTTATCGGAAAAACAGAAGAGATCTTTAGAGTTACCAGTGGGAAAGATACAAGAGCAGCTAGATAGAATGCCAAATATAATTTTAGGAAAGCATCCAAGTAACAAGAAGTGACAACTCACTGGTGAGCCAAATCAGTCAAAGGTAAGTATTTTGTACAAGCTTCCATACTGGAAAAATAAAAAGCTTAAGCACAACATTGATGTCATGCATGTGGAGAAGAACATTAGTGAGAGTACTTACGGTAATTTGTTGGGCATTGAGGGGAAAAACAAGGACATTGACAAGGCATGGATAGACTTGTAAAATATGAACTTTAGGCACATGTTGTATTTGAAACAACGTCCTAATGGATCATATGACAAGCCTCGGGCTTTCTTTTCATTAAGTCCCAATGAAAGGGATGGTTTTTATGACTTTTTGAAATCAGTCAAGTATCCAGATGGCTATGCAACCAACATATCAAGGTCAGTGAATGCAAAAAATGGTAGATTATCTGGTTTGAAAAGCCAAGACTATCATGTGCTACTACAACAAATTCTTCCAATTGGGTTGCGAGGGTTTGCAGATAAAGACATTAGTATTGTATTGTTTGAGTTGGGCAACTTCTTCCAAGACTTATGCTCAAGGACCCTAAAGCAGAGTGAATTGGAGAAACTAGAAGAACGTATAGTTCTTATACTATGCAAGCTTGAGAGGTTCTTTCCTCCAGTATTCTTTGATGTTATGGTCTACCTTGCTATTCACTTACCTCAAGAAACAATTCTAGAAGGCTCCGTACCATATCAGTGGATGTACCCAATTGAAAGGTAATTGGATCCTTAGATGCATTCATCAATTGCACCTTTCCCATATGGTATAAAATCACATACTGTGCGTATTTTTTCCTCGTAGGTACCTTGGAAAATTGAAAAGATATGTTTTCAACTGAGCTCAACCAGAAGGTTCGATTATAGAGGCTTACATTCTTAAAGAATGTATTAACAACTGGTCTTTGTATATTGATTGGATCGAAATTGTGTATAATCGAAGAGAAAGAAATGAAGATTTTGGTGAATCTAACGAAGGATTGATAGTTTTTTCACAGACTGCCCGACTTACAGGTGGTAAGCAGAATGATGGCAACTTGTCTCATGCATTGCTTGATACTGCTCATTGGTACTTATTGTACAATAGTCCTGAGCTAAAGCCTTATTTAAAATATGTGATTTCATATGCATATATTGTTTGATCAAGTTTTGAATATTATCTGCAATGCTTAGCTGAAAATAAATCACCTTATTTTTAACAATGAACACAAAAGCACATTGCATAATCCTACTGGAGAAGCTATAACTCAAATCCAACGAAAAGAGATTCTCAAGTGGTTTAGAAAACGCGTAAGACATTTGAAATTTAATCACACACTAATAAATTTAAACATTTAAATAGTTTCATCATTGCTTATTACTAATTAATATCACTTGTTGTATCACTTGTATGTCATTATAGATGAATAGATTGAAAGTTAACGAGTCATCAGAAGCTACTAAACAGTTATGGTCATTAGCAAATGGTCATAAGCCGCATGTGAAGAAGTACACAGTTTGTATGGTCAATGATGTAAAGTTCCATACAAAGGACCTAGACAATCATCGTGTAACCCAAAATAGTGGTGTATGTACCGAAAGGGACTATGAGAGAGAAATGCACGACTTTTACGGTCATGTGTGCAAAATTTGGGAATTAGAGTATATGTTTCGCCAGAAAGTTGTTTAGTGTGAATGGTACAATACTAGTACCAATAGTTGAAGGAGAACGATAAGAACCGATGCACACTACACTAGCATTGATATTACAAGTCGGTAGTATCAAAATGACCCTTTTGTACTTCCTAGTCAAGCGAAACAAGTTTTCTACCTTCAAGATACCAAATTGCGTGAACCTTGGAAAATTGTGCAATGCATCCAACATAAAGGAGTGTTTGATGTCCTGAAAGTCGGGGGTGGAGAATCCAATGATAATAAGAAGATAGTGACGCATTCCAACAAGAAGCAATTGTTGATGTTGTCCCTATCAATGTTGAAGACAATATTATTGAGTATTGTATGGGTGATGTTGAAACTGAGATTGTTCCTGAAGGTGGAACTTCAAGAGACGCTAATCAAAATGAAGAGCATGATATATCTGATGTTGAATCTTGATATGGATTATGATATGTAGAGTTCATAACAGTTGTCTTAAATGTTTTATGCTTTTCTTAAAGTTTTATGCTTGTCTAAGTAGCAATTGTTTTAAAGTTTTGTGCTTATCTTGAACTTGATATGGATATTGATGTAGTCATTTGTTATGTTGAGTTAGTAGCAACTGTGTTAAAATTTTGCACTTGTGAATTGCTTGATATGGATAATGGTGTGGAATATGATATGTAAAGTTAGTAGCAATTGTACTTATCTATTTTGTACTTATCTTGAACTTGAGATGGATATTGATGTGGTCATTTATTGTGTTGAGTTAGTAGCAATTGTGTTCAAATTTTGCACTTGTGAATTGCTTGATATGGATAATGGTGTGGATTATGATATGTTAAGTTAGTAGCAATTGTACTTATCTTTCATGTCAATACATAGTTTCAAAAAATGTCCAAAAAGGCCAAATACACTCATAATATACCGAGGTATAAGATGACAAGATTGGATAGAATGAGGCAAAACCAAGAGAGAATTGATGCTTTGGGATTGAATCACATCTCAACTTCTCTAAAGGATTATGCTCAGTCCAATTGTGTAAAAGGGAAAAGAACTAGAGCTAATGTTGTGGTAGATGATGATTATGTACCACCTATTGGTGACAATGACAATACGGTACTATAAATGTGATGTATTATTTGCTACAATAGATGTTATTGTTATTAGAATTATTACATTAGATAATAACTTTGTTGTTCCATTATTTGTAATGACTTTGTTGTTCCATTATATGTATGTTTGTTAGTTACAGATGGCACCAGGACGACTTTCACACTCGCGAGGTGAGGCATCTATCCCGGTGGTCCAATCTACAGTTTAATCTACGAAAACACCTTCTGAAGCAAATCCTCCCGCCCAAAGTTCTTCTAGTGCGGAGGCACAGGCTACCAGCGCATTAACTAGCACGGCTGGTAATTACATAGAACATACTTAATTACAACTGCACCCTATCTTTACTATTGAGATTATACTTCACTTAATTTAGCTATAATGTAAATGAAATGTATAATTTTTTAACATTGATAATGTTTAAATAGGATCTACTAGCAGAAATACCCATGGAACAACACGTGGTATAGCAGTACAGGCACTTGTTGAAAAAAGTGGTAAGCTGCTAGTACGTATAGCTGCAGAGTATGATGCTCCTGTTGGGAAGAATGCGTGCAATCTTGTCAATCAAATTGGTGTACAAGTGCGAAGTAATTTGTCCAGTTAAAACGTGAAAAATTGGAAAAGTGTTGATGCTGCTACTAGAGATGTGGTGCTTTAAAATATCACGGTAAATTTACATTGATAATGTCTAACTCGTCTTTGTTGTCACTAAGCATATAAAATTCATATAATAATATTTTTATAATACATATACACTTCATTTTACAGGATCAGTTTGAGCTACAAGGAGATTCCAACTTGGTAACGAAAACATTAAATACAAAATGTGGAAGATTATTGAGTTGCAGCTCCAACAAGTTGCATCAGGCTTATAAAAAGCTCGTACAACCTCATGATGCTAACTATGCAAGAAGCCACCCGCAAAAGAATGCCACACTTGAGCAGTGAACTAGACTCATTAATGGGAAATTGACCAATGAGGAATGGCTGGTAAATTATTTATACGTATATTATTATTATCTAATGTTTACTATATTATGTTGTCAAATGATTAGATTAATACTTAGATGAAGTAAATGTATACTGTTTTATTCATGATCTAATAAATATCTTGAATGTTCTTTATTACAAAAAATCAAGAAAGAACTCTGAAAAGAGGAACAAAACTTAGTATATTACATGTTGTGATTAATTAACTATATCTATCTAACACTCGAATTTTAATTAATCAGACAAATAATAATGGTGGTTAAATTCCTAAATTGGCAAAAATCTTCAAAGATGTTCATTTCAATCCAAATACAAATATGTGGATACACCATGAGGATGAAGCGACATATGTATGTGTATCATTACATCCTTATCTTTCCATCCCTATCATGTTTGTAAAGTTATAACATATGTAGTATTAATGTTGTGATTGTTTGTTTCTTTCTCTCTTTCAAATGATAGGAAACTATTCTCAAAGTGTAAAAGGATCATTGTCAAGATCCTAATGCAATTCCCTTTACACAAGAGGAGATCTCAAACTTGGTTTTTAAAAAGAAATCTGGTATTGTAAAAGGACTTGGCATGAGACCTTCCTCTTCTCTAATAACCACCGCCTCATCTAGTTCCTCAATGGAGTATATCCATCGGCTAGAAAATGAAATAATTGAGCTCAAAGAGGTAAGAGCTAGGGACCAAGAGGAGCGAGCTAGGGACTAAGAGGCGCGAGCTAAGCAAGAAGAGGTCCAAAAGAATATTCATAACTTTTTAAGGAGCAAGGGTTATGATGACGCTCTTGCCTATCGGGGTGGTTCATCTTCAAGTTAAAACACTTATTGATTAGTACTTTATTTTAGCAATTGACCCACACTACATGGTGTGACTACTTTTTTTAGTGCATTATTTGAAACAAATTGTATTATATTACACTTGAAAATCTATATTTGCTTTCTACAACTTTTACATTAGGAGTTGTGACTTTAATTCATTGGTGTGGCTACTTTTAATGCATTGTTAGAAATGTTTCTTATAACATAATTAATGTTTTTACTTTACGATTTTAATGTATTATTGTTTTTATATTTGTGCAGATTTCTTATTGGTGGCTTTTAGGGGATTTACTTTTGGCATTACTTGAAGACATATGAGGACATCTTCCGTTGGTTCTAATTATATTATGCTACACTTTTTGTATTGTTATAAAACATCTTGAGTTATTGAATGTGTTGCAAACAATTATTGTATGGAAGGAGTTTGAATTGGATACTTGTTTTATTTTTTACTTGTGGAATGTATGGATCTTTTTTTATAAATGTGTTGTTGAAATAAATATGTTATTCAAATGTGCGGTTTTAATAATGTAATGACAGGTTACAGGTTAATATCAAAGCCATGAAAAAAATAAAAACAGAAAATAAGTTTTAGCGACAAATTTTTTCATCACGAATATAGCAACAAAAAATTGTTATATTTCGTCACTAAATGTAGCAGAATTTTGTAAGAAATGGTTTTAGTAACAAAAATTTTTGTAGCTATATGTGCCTGGATTTTCTTAAAAATAGTTTTAGTGACGAACTTTTTCGTCACTATATGTACCCAAAAATAGTTTTAGTGACAAAATTGTTTGTCACTAAATATGATTTAATAAACTAAAGTGTTTTTAGTGACTTTCGTCACTAAATAGTGTTTTAGCGAGGAAAACATTTAGCGACGAAACGTTTTTGTCACTAAAAGTTTTTTTTTTTTTTAACAAATCAGACTTTTAGTGACGAAATTTTTCGTTCGTCGCCAGAACTTTTAGCGACGAGGTTTCAGCGACGAAATGAGTTTCGTCGCTAAAGGTCCTTGGCGAAGAAAAACTGGACTTTTAGTGACGAATTTTTTCATCACTGAAAATACATTTTGTTGTAGTGGATAGATGAGTGGAGCCACCAAAAAGAGAAATGGCTACCATTGGGTCATGTCGCTAGAGTAAGCCGTCGTGGACGTCGGCTGCGAAGCGTGGTAATATGTTATGATCCTAGTGTCCCACATAAATTAAGTATAAGATTAACCACGTGTTTATAAGCTCTTGGGCATCCTCCCCTTGCAAACCAGTTTTCAAGGGTGAGAATGGCTTCATGGTGTTAATGATGATGAAGACATGGAGAAGAAGCACGAAATTCGTGCTATGTAGTGGTGACACATGGAGGACAATGGCTAGTGAATACTACTCCAACCGTAGCATTTTAGAACTAGTGGAGATGAAAAAAAAAAGTCAAAAAAAATTTTTAATTATTTTTAAATTTCCTTTTGCCTGGGAGAAGATGTAGGCTTATATTATATTATTTATATATTGCATTATTTATTTATTTATTTATTTTTCAAAAGGATAAAGAATGAAATGTATTTGACCATGATAGTATAGTGGTTCTAATGTTTTGAATAAATCAACATTAAATTTAATTTATATTGATAATATTGTATGTAAAATAAGTAGTCTTTTGTCTAATATATGATTTTTTTTTTTGGAGAAATATTTATGATAATTTTTATCTTTGAAAATAAAGAATAAATATATGATATAAGTTTTCAACTGTCTTTTTAATTAGTATGTTTGATTATTTCATAAATGTGAACTTCTATTTTCTTAACTATGAAAAAAAGGATTTGCAATCCCCGCCTAACCACCTAGAACAATACCAAAAATGTGATAAAATATTATGCTTTTTTAACAAGAAAAGGGGGGGGGGGGGGTTAAGAGGAAGCAATTCCTAGGCCGAGCCACAATAAAAATGGTATTTTGTATAGCTTTAGTAGAGTTATTGTACAGACAATAAAGACAAGACTAAGGGCATGTGTGTTGGAAAAATGCATGTTTGTATCACATACAAAGCATACGCAGCGGAAAAATTAACGGATCTACTTCATTCGCAATTGATAACATGTATTATGTAAGTTTCAGAATTTGAGAACAAGAATGCGTACCTTAGTGCGGTGAAATTCAAAACCGAAGATCAGAAGTTCTTGGGAAGACTTTTAATCTTCACTCCAATTCCACTTAATGCCCAAAATGTGTGGTCTCTCAATCAGTTTTTCCAAGGAGAGAATAATGAGTGTCCAACACTCACACACAAAACCATTTCATTTCTTATGAGAACTCTCTTATGAAAGACCTTCATCTTAACCTTATGAAAAAGTACTTATGAAATTCTATATGTTTCTCTCCTTATATACAACTGATTATCTAATTGGGCTAGCCTTTTGGGCCATTCCAATTGGGCTTTAGTATGTGGCTTGGAGTGGGATCAAAAGGGACCAATAAGACACTAGCTCCAATGGGTCTTGGGCTTTTCTGTCAACTCTTGACAAGTCCAAAATTACCATTAACTATATTTAATACCACTATATAAATATAGTTGCACTCTAGGCCTTATCTATAAATTATATCCCAAGACTTTATTATACATGCAACCCCTTCATTAAAATATTCGTAGTAATACAACGTCATCAATGTAGACTGCCACTTTGAAGATTACTACATCTTAATTCTTGAGTACTCGGTTTAATCATTTAGGTTATTCATCATATATTTATGAAATCCAATTTCATAAATATATACTTTAGTAACAACTTACTAAAGTGGTTGGGCCCAACTCTCTTGAATAACCAAACTCATTAAACTTATCTCAAGGGAATATTTTATGTCTCCGTTAAGAGATTATGAATTCTATCTTGAGAATATATGTTCCATCAACACTAAATGCGGCTGCCCAACATACTGAGGTTTTGACCGTAACTTATAGATCTCACTCCTGATATATCAAAGCAACCTACATCTCATGATCAAGTCCATTATTCTCTCAGGATTTAGAGTTCATGTAAATAGAAGTCGTGAGATTTATTATTCATTTGACAATCGTTAGGAGAATAATAAATCTCATAGCGGTCCAGTTCAATATGTCTTAACTCTTAAAACATATCAACATATCAACTAGAATATCCACTTCCATGATCAAGACAAATCATCTTAGTTGATATGTTATAGTCTTCGCAGATGAAATGCCCAATTTCATCACCGACTACGAACTAAAATTCTGAGTTTACAAAAAACTTGTGATTTATATCTTTCTGTGACTTTTCACATAATTCACATACTATGCATCTCATGGACTAAGATAATGTCCGATTAGTTCATTTATAGATAGTCTCACATAATTAAACAATTTAATTATTTATGACATGTCAATAAATTGGATTTTAGGGCATAAATCCCAACAATCTCCCACTTGCCCTCAAAGACAATTTATCATATATCCGACACTTATCTCCCTTTAGAGTAATTCATAATCACTCTAAGACAAGGCTTGGAAACAAGTTTCAGCCAGATTTATTGCATAAATTATCTTTTCTACTACTACTTCTCACGTATTCATATCTCTCTAATGAGATAATATTTACGCTTAATGTGTATCTTCACCACCTAGGATGAACACATATCTTGAAGTCCAACTTCATGAATCATACGTGTATCTTCACCACCTAGGATGAACACATATCTTAAAGTCCAATCTTCATGAATCACAATCAAACTATAGGTCAGTATTTGTACATCCAGTAACCATCAAAACTTCACTTTTGTGGACAAGCATATAATCCCTCATTCTCCTAAGATATTTGAGTATATGCTTTACTCCCACTAAATTAAGTGATCTTTGATTCAATTGATATTTGCTTACCATACCCACTGCAAAATAGATATTTAGTCTAGTATATAGCATAGCATAAAGACTTCCCTATATACATGATATTAGGAACCGTCTTAATATGCTCTTCCTTTTATATGTCTTAGGACCAAAATCCTTTATAAAGGAACTTCATACTTAAAAGGAAAGAATCTTTTCTTGAAGTATTACATGCTATACTTGGCTAGAATCTAATCTATTTAAGCAGTTTGAGATAGACCTAACATCCTAATTTCTGAATTTTAACAAAATTTAATTCTTAGGATGTGACTGGTCTTTCCCAAGTACTTTATATCAAACTGGACTAGACAACAAAAACTCTATTGATGACAATAACTGTACATCATTCTAAATGATTAGAATGTCATCAACATATATTAAGAGATTTATTATTCTATATAACTTTTACACACATAAGGTCTTTTAATACTTGTTCAAAATCAAACAATTTGATTACTTCATCAAAGATGATATTTTATGATTCATATGCTTGCTTTTGTCCATAAATGGAATTCAAGCAACTTACATACTAATCACTATTGGTTCTTTGCTATGTATAAGTCTAGGTACATCATATAGATGTCTTCCTCAAGATTGCTACTAAAAGAAGCTTTCTTGATATCCATTGCCATATATCATCCAAATGAAATATAATGGATAAGAGAATCTAAATAGAGTCAAACTTGACTATTTGTGAAAAAATCTTTTCATAATCGAACCATTTCTTTCTGAATAAATCTTTTCGCCACTAGTCTTGACTTTAAAGGTTTGCACCTTCAAATCCATCAATCTCATTTCCTTGTAGACGTATTTGAGAACAATAGGCTCAATGCCAATAGGTGCCTCTACAAGTTCTAGACTTTAAATAGAATCTAATTCTATTCACATAACCTTGATCCAATAATTCATATTCATATCATCTATTGCCTCTACGTAGGACCAAAGATCAAATTCATATCCTTGTGGAATGGTTTCAAAAGTTTATCCCAAAAGTATGAATTTACAATCCTCCCACTACGATATTGTACTGGTGTACTAGCTATATATATATATATATATATATATATATAATAATACCTTATGCTGTATCTAATACAACCATCTCATTTCTAAATGTACTTTATAGTTGTCTCACAACAAATTTTGACATTTTTCTTCTAGAACAATTCTTTAAGATTATTCACATAGTCATCATCAAGAACTTTGTATTTGTACTTTACAAACATCTTGTAAGAACTTTGTATTTGAACTTTACAAACATCTTGTCTTCTTTATGACTACCAAAACAATCTTCTGCAATTTCTTTTGGATACCCAACATAAACATACATTTTTCTATCTTTTGATTTCAATTTATCAGACTTCCTTTCTAGCACAAGTGCTGGACATTTCCAAAAGTGGAAGTATCATATACTAGGTTTTCACCCAATCCACAGTTTTACAAATGTCATAGGAACAAACTTTTGAAATCAATTTTAGAAAATGTATAATAATTATTAGAGTATATCTTCAAAAGAAATAAGCAAATGGAAATACTTATCATGTACTTTACTATTTCTAAAAGAGTCTTATTCCTCCTTCATGTATGCACTGACTTAAAAAAGTCATTAATACTATATTCCTTTACAATAAAGGAGTTCTAAATCATATTATCCTCTAAATAAAATTCATAGATTGGCAATATAATAAAATTCATAGATTGGCAATATAATAAAATAATGGTTCTAAAAGCCCATCATTCACCAATCTTGAATACTATTTAGATTAATAAGATCTAGACATAAGTGCCAAAACATACAATACCAAAGGATGGAAACTTTCTCTTTAAAAGGTAAAACATGTAAATTTCCATCTAGAAAATAATCATGGACAATGCTTAACTTTACCAAAACAGAAACACTTTCCTTTTGGTCATACTTTTGAGTCTAATTTCCTTTTGGCAACTACTAGGGCAACTTGCTTGCCCAACTATTTGGTATTATAATTCCTCTTCTTATCACATTTACCTTTCGGTTTAGGCTAAGAATTTGAATTAAATCATATTGATTCTAGCCTTAGCTTTTAGGATGTCTTCCGTTGCGTAGAACTCACTCATCGATTCAGATAATATAAAAAAAAAATTATTTTCAAAACAATCTGAATTGATCAAATGATTCTAATAAGGACTTATGGATCATATCCATATGAGATTAACAATTAATCTCTACATCCAAGAATTCCAATTCATTTTAAAATAAAAATATTTTCATAAAATGATGTGAAAATGGAACTCTTTAAGCTTTTCTTGGCACTCAAAATGACTTATACCGAACATCTCATCTAGACTTAATATAAAGTCTAAGTCTAGTACTAACTTTTGCATCTCATGCTATAGTACAATTGAGATAGGAGCCAATGTAACATTTTAGCATTTCAATGGAAATTATGATCATATCATAAACTATCTTCCATCAATGCATCATGCATAGGAAATTATGACAATGCTGAATCAAAACATAAATATGTACTTCAACTCCTTTAAGCACCATGTCCAAAATTATTTCTTAGTTAATGTGATTCATTTAAAATAGTAGCTAGAGAACAAAATTAATGACAACTTTATTTTGAGACTGTGAACGTAATTACAGGGACATTATATTTTGCATCCATAAACATAGAGTATGGAACCCAAAAAACATACCATAATAGGTGCAACGACAACCTAATCCCGCAATTAATATTCCTCAGCATAGAGTGAATATCAACCACTATGATCAAGCGAGAATTATACTCATTATTAATGCTATCATGGTAACTCTTACCAAACAAAAATAATTTGTTGCTCTTCCTTTGGCCTCTAAGTAATAATAGTAAGAACTCAGCATAGAGGATACTATCAAACTTAGTCTAGTGTACACCATTGTCTAGAATCATGTGTAGCCACATTTCATCCCTTTAACAGGCTTATTTTGTAGTACCATGATAAAAACACCCTCCGCATGGAATGCAAAGCTCGAAGCTAAGACAATGTGTTTGATCAAACCACTATAAACCAGGAAATTCAATCTTGTAGTACCATGAAATAAACATCCTCCGCATGGAACGCAAGGCTCGAGGCCAAGACAAGATGTTTACCCCACACCACTATGAACCGACAATGGAGGCCGTGAGATCCAACCCTTGTATCTCTCTCCCACTAGAAATTTTAAAACAAGTGGATTGTTTTGAAATCATTGTGATCTAATCACAATTTTAACCCTACACATCAAATGTGTTTAATTGTTTAAATTCAATGTGATGTAACTAAGTCACGTCACAATAGCGTAACAAACATTCGCGCTATCACAAAGAAGTTTAACCTTGTAATCCATGAAATAAATACCCTCCGCATGGAATGCAAGACTCGAAGTCAAGACAAGGTATCTATTCACATTACAATAAACTTAACAAAAGGGCTATTTCAAAACTCTCACTCATTATTTGGGTTTTTCTTTAAATAATTGTGATCCCATCACAATTAACAACCTTGCACTTGTTGTAAACTCTAATCTTATTAGAATCACTAACTAAAATGGAAGTCCTAAACTATTTAGGATTCCTTAAACACCAATGAATCAAAAATTAGTTATATATAGAACTCTATCCTTAACTTATTTGATTAAGAATTCTAATCTCATTAGAAACTATATACCTTTTAATTAAGCTTTAATCTCATTAAAACTTCTAATTAATTAAATTAAGTTAAGGACTTTTAATTATACAACAATTCCAATCTCATTAGAATGTTTCATAAAAGACAAGTCCTAAACTATTTAGGACTAAGAGTTCTATTTAACTAATACCTTTGATCTCATTAGGTCTTTTAGTTATAACCATGTGTAATCACATCACACATTGTCTTACACCTTATACATTTGAAAACATTTAGAAAATATTCAAAATTCCCTTCAAATGCATTTTCGTGAGAATCTCGTGACTAAGCTCTTCCCGCGAAAAAGGCATAAGGAAAAATAGTGAAAACACAAAATTCAGACAGAAACTTTCTTTATGTGAAAACACTTAGAAAATTTCTGATTTTCTTTCTTTCGATTGATTGAATGTGCCCCTCGATCGATCGAAAAAATTAAAAAATTCGAACTTGACCATCTGACTTCTTCGATTGATCGAAATTGCCTCTCGATCGATCAAAAAACAAATTTGATCGATCGACTAGCAATCGAAAATCAATTTATTTAAGAAAGTCTGATCACTGTTTCACTCGATCGATCGAAAGTAATTTTTGATCAATCGAAACTCATGAAACTCGAATTTCCAGAAATTTTCCAAGTCAGTTTTCTACAGTTTTTCTTGAACAAACAACTAACATACGAACATGATAGTCAAAGAATGATATCAAAACTGAAATTCATTGATGCTATAGCCTTAAAGATCAATTTAACATACTTAAATTCAAATTTAAACAACATCATAACATCAATATCAGTTTTTATCAAATCATAGTTTCAATAACCATGCAAAAAATTAAATGTATAATCTTCAAACAATATGAAACTATAATCTCTAATTCCAAAACTCATAAAACATGTTATACAATTCGAAATTGAAGACCGCTCTGATACCATTTGTTGGAAAAATGCATGTTTGTATCACATACAAGGCATACGCAACGGAAAAATTAACGGATCTACTTCATTCGCAATTGATAACATGTACTATGTAAGTTTCAGAATTTGAGAACAAGAATGCGTACCTTGGTGCGGTGAAATTCAAAACCGAAGATAAGAAGTTCTTGGGAAGACTTTTAATCTTCACTCCAATTCCACTTAATGCCCAAGATGTGTGGTCTCTCAATCATTTTTTCCAAGGAGAGAATAATGAGTGTCCAACACTCACACACAAAACCATTTCATTCCTTATGAAAACTCTCTTATGAAAGACCTTCATCTTAACCTTATGAAAAAGCACTTATGAAATTTTGTATGTTTCTCTCCTTATATACAACTGATTATCTAATTGGGCTAGCCTTTTGGGTCATTCCAATTGGGCTCTAGTATGTGGCTTGGAGTGGGACCAAAAGGGACCAATAAGACACTAGCTCCAATGGGCCTTGGCTTTTCTGTCAACTCTTGACAAGTCCAAAGTTACCATTAACTATATTTAATACCACTATATAAATATAGTTGCACTCTAGGCCTTATCTATAAATTATATCCCAAGACTTTATTATACATGCAACCCCTTCATTAAAATATTCGTAATAATACATAGTCATCAATGTAGACTGCCACTTTGAAGATTACTACATCTTAATCCTTGAGTACCCGGTTTAATCCTTTACATTATTCATCATATATTTATGAAATCCAATTTCATAAATATATACTTTAGTAACAACTTACTAAAGTGGTTGGGCCCAACTCTCTTGAATAACCAAAACCATTAAACTTATCTCAAGGGAATATTTTATGTCTCCGTTAAGAGATTATGAATTCCATCTTGAGAATATATGTTCCATCAACACTAAATGCGGCTGCCCAACATACTGAGGTTTTGACCGTAACTTATAGATCTCACTCCTGATATATCAAAGCAACCTACATCTCATGATCAAGTCCATTATTCTCTCCGGATTTAGAGTTCATGTAAATAGAAGTCGTGAGATTTATTATTCATTTGATAGTCGTTAAGAGAATAATAAATCTCACAGTGGTCCAGTTTAATATGTCTTAACTCTTAAAACATATCAACATATCAACTAGAAGTCTTCACTTCCATGATCAAGACAAATCATCTTAGTTGATATGTTATAGTCTTTGCAGATGAAATGCCCAATTTCATCACCGACTACGAACTAAAATTCTGAGTTTACAAAGAACTTGTGATTTATATCTTTCCGTGACTTTTCACATAAATCACATACTATGCATCTCATGGACTAAGATAATGTCCCATTAGTTCATTTATAGATAGTCTCACATAATTAAACAATTTAATTATTTATAACATGCCAATAAATTGGATTTTAGGGCATAAACCCCAACAATGTGTACAAACCATCATGTTGCCAACAAAAATTTCTTATGACCAAGATGTGCACAAAATAAGTAACATAGATGGTCTCATTCTTCCATGATTCTTTACCTTAATAAATTATGGAAATATTATATTTTCTTTATGATTTGATTCTTTGATTTAGTTGTGTCGATTTGTTTGATGTTAAATGTAGACACCGCATTTTGTACCCTTTACACAACTCGGGCTCCCGTTCCCTAACGATGCTGAATTCTAAGACTCAAGGTTGGTTTAAGGCCAATCAGATGTTATATTGACTTGAGAAATGTTAAAATGAAAAATATAACTTTTAATGAGCAAATAAATCTATTTTTGGAAAAGTGAGGCTAAGGAAACCCTCGCTATGTGCACACAAGAATCGGCCTACATACCCAACTTTCTGCATGCGCACACAGGCACGATCCTGCGCACGCATAGCGAATTCCAGAAGCTAAACAAGGCAAGTTTTTGTATTAATGTTGAGGTTTGAAACGAATCTCACATCGTCTGGGAATCGTTCCAAACCCCTATTTTCACACTATAAGTAGCCTTACATGGTATATTTTCAAAGGACACAGAAATTCCACAGAAAAATACTAAGATTCACTAGAAATAGTAAATCAAAGAGGGAGTTTTCACAAAACATCCTCAAGTCAATTTTCTTTTGATTAGGCCCTTTTCTGGCCTTGATCTTTGAGTTTAAGATTACTAATCTCTCTTTTTGTTAATTGTGAATAGATTTAACTAAGGAGAACAGTCAAAAATCAAGCTTGAAGAGCTTTTGTTTGAGGTATTTAGTTTTGAACTTTTCTTTTTCTTTTCTTTTCATTTTTGCACTTTAATTGTTCTATTTGCTTTATTTTCTTGTTGTAATATGTTATAATATGTTTATATAGTTTAGGTTTACGTTTTTGAAGCATTTTAGGATGTTAGATTTAGCTTTTCAAGTTTTTGCTGTGTTTCTAAGGTATCTAGGTAGAAACCCACATGCGCATAATCTTGCCTGTGCACACAGGCTTGATTATGCACATGCAAGGTTGTTCATGCGTGCACGTGAACCAGCCTAGAAACCCTAATTTTATTTTATCTATTTTTGCTTCTGTTTTCACATGTAATACTTTTGTTTAGCCTCTTTTCCATGTCTCTATGTTTTTAAGTTTCTGCTTCACATGTTTTATTGCTTGTTTGCTTTCATATGTTAGAATTAGGGTTTATCTTATGTTGTCTTATTTTGATGCCATGAACATGCATTCACATGCTCATGCATAATGCCATAGGTGCTGAGTTGCTGCAAGGTAAGTGAAGTAAGTCATACATTAGTATGAACAAGCATTTATGACCTATGTTTGATTACCATGCCCTTTTGTTGCCTTGACTTTGTTGCTGCCTTGTTTGGGATGTCAAGCCATGATTAGATGAATGCTAGGATGAGGTGACATGTATGCTAGATGTATGTTAGGCTTTGGTTGATTGTCATGATAGATGTATGGCTAGGGATGATTGATGCCATGTTATGTGCTTAGATATATGTTAGTGTGTGTGTGGGTTAGATAACAATATTGAGTGTGCCTTTTAATAGGGTTAAGGCATAAGACACAATATTGAGAGGAAGCCAACCTTAGGGTTGGGCGGTTTTGGGTGCCTAACACCTTCCCAAGACCATACCTTAACTCCGAACCCATATCTTTGGTAGTAAGATCAATGGTCTTTCCTCGAGAAGGCGCTATATATATGGTTCCTAAACCATTGCAAAAACTATGTGGCAACTCCCTGTTGTGTCCACATTAAATTTGTAAGAACATAAGGATCATGAATGTTTCTATGATATATCTTGATTTGACTACGTAATGATTGCACCTAGAGTTAGGGTTTCAAGAAAGTCTAAATTTAATTAGGGCTTTTACATGAACTTCAAATGATCTTTTTTACGATGGAAAATATATTGTTTAATTATGTTTAACTCCTCCACAATGCACAAAAGCAATAGTTTAAAATTAAGGGGAAATTATATTTTACCACCCTAAACTATGCACTGGATTACACTTTGCACCCTAAACTATCCGACTGCACACTTTGCACCCTAAACTATCACATTTATCACACTTTGCACCCCGATGTTATTTTTGCTGTTATATTTAATAGAATCTTGGTGCATGTGACAATCACATGCTTCTTGCTTAGATGGAACAAAGTTAAAAGACTGAAACACCCATCCTCAAATCAATTAAAACAAAACCTAATTTTTTTCAGCCATATATGGGACTAATAAATTAAAAAAAAAAACAATTAGCACTTTCAGCCTTCTTCAAAAAGTACCCTCTTTTGTCATGGTCATTGAAGATTGTTAAGACTACAACTACTCCATTACAGTTTTCCATCTCAACTTGATCTGAATTTGACACAAAAAACACAACTCAAACAAACTTGTATAAGTTATATCAAGAAAAAAATAGAATTTTTTCTATGAATTGTGTTCCATGAATTGAGCACAATTCAAACATATTCAGCTAATAGGAAAACAGAGAGAAAAAAAAAAGAAAAAAAAAAGAAAAGAAAAAAAGAATTCCCAAAAATTATGGTACAAAACTATCTGTAATTACTAATGGGTAATTTCTTCAAGAATCCACAAGGAACTTCTAAGAAATCCTTTTCTGGATATTAAAATTCACAGCAAAACTATCAGCTTGTCCCTGTGTGTAACTAAAAACCGACAGAGCCAACAAAGAATTCCTACACAAATCTCAGATCTCCTTCAACACCGTCCAATAATCTGAACACAAAAACCAAAACCAATTAACCAAAACAAAAATTACAATCATTGAATGCAAAAATTCAAGGAAAAAAAATGGAGGGAGGGAGAGAAATAAGAAAAAAAAATGGACAGTGGAGCAATGGTGGGGCCAAAGTAATTTTCAAATTGGGGATTTAGGATTTATAAAAATCTAGATTTGTGGAAGAGGCTGTAGGCACAAGAGAGGGAGAGAAATAAGAAAAAAAATTGTGTTTTGTTTTAATTGATTTTGAGGAAGAGTGTTTCAATCTTTTAACTTTGTTCCACCTAAGCAAGAAGCATGTGATTGTCACATGCACTAAGATTCTCTTAAATGTAATAGCAAAAATAACACTGGGGTGCAAAGTGTGATAATTTAGGGTGCAAAGCGTGCAGTCGGATAGTTTATGGTGTAAAGTGTAATCTAGTGCATAGTTTTGGGTGGTAAAGTGTAATTTCCCCTAAAATTAATTGAAATATGTGTAAAAAGGGGAGAAGAATTTGTGAATTAGAGAAAATATACAATTCTAGAAGATGATTTGTATGCCTGCTAGAAGCATTCATATCCATCATTGGTACCCCCACCACCCCCCCCCCCCCCCCACACACACACACACAAAAAGATTATCTTTGTTTATATCCCTCAATATTTGATTGAAATTCTAGCATGCTTTTTTTTTAATGATCTTTTTCTTCTCTTCTTACATTTTGTATGTACATATTTGTCTTCACAATGTGATATAATCTCGAAAATGAAGGCTTAAGGAAGGAATCCACCTTAGTAGCTTCTTAATTTGATATGGCCTAGTAACAGTACTGCTAGAGGCTTATTCATTCAATCAAGAGAGATTAAGTGTCTGACCTTCCGAATCTCATACCCTAATTATAGGCCCAAGTCTTGTTTAAATAGACCTTTGCACATATGGGTTAAGCTCTTGGACCTAAACCAAGTGAAGAAGCCTATTTGCACCCTAACCCTAAACTTAGCGATGTAATCTAGAACTGGTTACTCCTAAAAGGGCTATTCATGTGACAAGCTTCCATTCAAAGGCCACATTTTAGGGAACTCACAAATATATATTGTTTAGAGAATTGTTACAACCCTTAGGAAGGGCATGCACAACTATTTAATAATTTGTGACCATTCATGAAAGGGCACAAACACAACTATAAATAAGATAATTGGGTTTCACTCAGACGATTCTAATATCCCTAACAAGCAAACTCTATGTATTCTCTAAATCTCTTTTCAAACTACCATACACTAGGACTAACATGTCGATATCAAATTCCAGACTGACATGTTGATAGGTGTGCGTTCCATGCATTTTGGATGGTAGCTACTACTACTTATGGGCTCACTGTCCTTAACATAGAACTGTTGCCCATGGAATACGCCTTAGTTGAGTGGGCCGAAGGTGGAGGATTGGGAGTTGCCAACTGGTTTAGGTATGGGAACGAGCCTTGGCCCCTACCAGAGGTCTACACACCAAGCAAAAGGTTCAGATTTAGGGTATGGTCTTGGGAGGGTATTACATACACAAGTCCAATCAACCTATGGCCGGTCTCCACTCTTATGTTCAATAGCCTAATTTTATCAATGAATCCCTAATTGGCTATCCTAAGCATGCAAAAAGAGGTAAAGACGCACACACCTACATAAACCTTATGTTTACCATCACAATACACTCATTTGCATCATCACATGCATCATCCATCCATTCATTCATCATCATTATGTCGTCACACATCAAGTTATCATTCCTCGTCATCATCATCATTATGCCATCATACACATCATATTATCATCACACATCATGTTAATCACTTCATATTATCACATCATTTATGTTATCAAACATACATGTGGTCCTACATGATCATGGAATTATGTGATCACCCACCATGCTACTTATCTTACCGCATCATCTCAGTGCCATAATAGTTAGAATGCATGTTCATGTTAAAATTAATGTTTTGATCTTGATTACAATCCTAATCTAATTTCTAGTCATTTTTCTTTGATAGTAATCTCCTAAGCATGTTTCTAAGTTATCACAAAATCCTAAAGTTGCTCCTATGATCCAAACGGGATCAAACAAAAACAATTGAAAGTAGAAAGAAACATAAACTATTCAAATAGGGATTTCTTAGTGAGCCTACATACACATATTCCTAGAGTTGCACACGCAGGGGTCAAATCTGCGTGTGCACCTTGAGACATAAACCCTAGAATTTTAAACTACTCTATTCTAGAACATATTTCTAACCTAATTAAAGCTACTAAACTACTCTATCCTAGAACATATTTCTAACCTAATTAAAGCTACTAAATTAAACTAAAAAATTAAAAACTTTTATTTACCAAAAAAATTAAAAACTCCTAATGGAATGAAAACTAAATAGCAATGAAAATAAATAATAACCAAGCCAACAACATTCCTCAAACAAAGTCAACATTTGATTCTTGACCGCTTCTCTTAATTAATCTAAACAATAGAAAAATAAACACTAAGGGTAAAGTTGCAACTAAAGGGCCTAAACCTAAGGTCTTGGCCAATCAAGAGTACTCAAATTGAAGGAATTCAGCTATAAAAGTCACTTTTGAATTACTTTTCGGTATGTTTTGCAAAGTGTGCCCGTAGGGGCTTTTTTTAGTGCTTGAGAAGGGGTGCAAGGTTGTTACCAATCAATGTGAGATCATTCCTGCTTCATTTTTCACAAGAAAATTTCCATACAAGACTCTCCAACAACTCCAACCTACATTTGTAGATTCGATATCTTGCAACACAAGTATCATAGCTTGTGCGTGCAAAGCTAGGGTTTTAGTGAGGTTTTCATACATTTTGAAAATTAAAATTAAATTCTTCTTAATTATAAGCAATTGGCCTCCCTAATTATCATCATTTGGGAATGGGGGCTTAAGTCCTAAGAGGTACAAAATGGGGTGTCAACGTTACTATTTTATAGTATGATTTTGTTTCTTACTATGAATGTGAAATGTGAGGTTTCACACTTCTTATGAACATATGAATTTTTTGGAGGAGAGGAGGGGATAATTAAGGTGAAAATGACGAAAGCTTCTTAGGCTAGACACAATATTTGGACTCACCACAAGCTTCTTCTTTTTTTCTTTTTCTTTTTTCTTTTTTTTGAGTAACTGACTCATCACAAGCTGAATCCAAAAAATCTATATATAATATAAACTGAAAGGTAATATTTGATGCACACAAGTTGTCACACACACCCCATTTTTGAACTAAAACCGTGACTTCAAGTTCAAAATCATGATTTCAAGTCACGGTTTCAGTTCAAAAATGAGGTGTGTAAAATTGTGTAATAAACACAACCCTAAAGTGAAAACCTTTAACTTTGTGTTCACATTATACGGGTTATTGACTAGTGCAATAAAATATGAATTCATATTGGATATAGGCGGATGGGAATGTTGTTTCACCACCGCATACCCTTGATGCGATAGTCACTCTACAAGTATAAGTGCTTATGGGGTGTAGAGGGCAAGGGCCGGGGTTCAAGTATCTAAGAGAGAGTTTCACACACATATACACTTAGATTAGGCTAAAGTAGAAATTATATCTTGTATAAAAAAATAAATAAATAAAGAATTTTGTTTCAAAAAAAAAAAAATAAGGGTGGATGGGAATGCAACCAGGTTCGCTAGGGAGTGTGTTACAATGCATCTAAGAAACATGGCAGAATCAGCTAACTTTTTCCCTTTACATTAATTGCAGAAAACAAAATGAAGGGCGGAAGTTGTCCTCTAGTTCACAATAATACAAAACCAGAACATCTCCCGGCAAAATCAAAGCATGTAAGTTGTCAAGCCCAAAGGGACGTGAGAGAGACAGAAAGCCACAGCAATTCTTCTCCTGAGTGTTGCCGTCTGATGATTCGTAATTTTTCCTTTTGTTCTCAAGCATTCACCCCCTTACAATTCTCTTGTTTCTTTCATTTTAATCGTCACTTTTTGTCCACATTTGATGCTCTACAGCTCCTCCTTTTATACTGTTTCACAGCTCAATTTCAACTCTTAAGAGCTCCTTGCCTCTGTCTAAGCTAAGGCAAAAAGTGCTCACTGAAAGTCACCACAATGGCAAAGCTCGGCAGAGAGGATGCGAATAGAAGCCTTGAGACTCTTTTACACATGGACAAATCAGTTGCTTCTAAAAATGGTGTGGCACCTGCAGCTGGACCACGCAAGATTATTCCAGGCCAATGTCTTGAATTCAATAACCTCTCATACAGTGTCATAAAGAAGCAGAAAAAGGAAGGTGTTTGGATCAAGAAAGAAACATATCTTCTTAATGACATCTCTGGCCAAGCAATGAAAGGTGAAATTATGGCCATCATGGGGCCTAGTGGTGCTGGTAAATCCACATTTCTTGATGCCTTGGCTGGTCAGATTGCACAAGGGAGTCTTGAAGGATCAGTTAGAATCGATGGAAAGCCAGTAATCCTTCTTTCCTCTCTTAATTTAATAACTTCTTATACGATTTTTTTAACATTTTTTCTTTTTTTCTTTTGTGGGTTAAGAATGGTGGTGATATATATTGGTTGGGTCATGTAGGTTACTACAAGCTACATGAAGATGATTTCTTCCTATGTGATGCAATCCGACCAGCTCTTCCCCATGTTGACAGTGTTTGAAACATTCTTGTTTGCAGCCGAGGTCAGGCTTCCTCCTTCCATTTCAAGGGATGAAAAGAAAATGAGAGTCTATGAGCTCATTAATCAACTCGGCTTGCAGGTATAAGTCTGTTGGCCTCTCTCTGCCTCTCCGTCTCTCTTACACACAAAGTTAGCTTAGTGGTATTGTTTAGTCTCCTTACTGACAAGAATCAGGGTTTCGAATACTCCTCCCCCACTTGTTATAATAATTGAATTAAAAAAAGAAGCCATGAATGTTGTTATGAATGTGCAGAATGCAGCACATACATACATTGGTGATGAAGGAACAAGAGGGGTGTCAGGAGGCGAACGCCGGAGGGTGTCTATTGGAGTTGATATCATCCATAAGCCATCACTGCTGTTCCTTGACGAACCCACCTCAGGTCTTGATTCTACAAGCGCTTTCAGTGTCGTGGAAAAGGTAAAGGACATAGCTAAAGGTGGCAGCATAGTCCTTATGACCATCCACCAGCCTTCATTTCGAATTCAATTGCTTCTGGACCGTATCACTGTCCTTGCAAGGTAAAGAAATTAAAAATTAACTTTAACCGTTGGAAAAGTCATACTATTTATCTGCATTATTTAGAATCCAAAAACATTAGCCATCCTGCAAACCAAGCATAAATCTAGACCATAAAGATGATCCATATATAGATAAGGTTCAAGTTACAATCAATAAAATTCTATGCAATATTAAGCCACACCATAATTTTTCATTGAAATAATATTTTGACAAATCAACCATTAGGTTATATCAAGAACCATCTCATCAAAATATGTTTAAATCTAAAATTATATGCAAAAAATGAGTTTGAATTTGGCATTATATATTAAAGAACAATGAAAATATATAATCTAACAATAGAATTCCCAAAAAATATATATCGAATTAGAATGAAGTTACACATAGTATAATTCTTTATGATATTACACCATTTCATAAGTTATTATTATATTAATAATTTGAGAATTATGTTGTTGTATTATATATTTATTGTTATCCTTAACATACACACTAAATTTCGTATTAATCAGATATTTTTTACTATACAGTCCATAAATTCATGTTTTGCGTATAATTTTAAAATTAAAATTAAAATTACTTGAAATTGAAACATTTTATAATGAAATAGCTATTGATCTCCAAATTACACTTAGTATTACAGTTTCTGATATACAATACTTAAAAATGAATCCAGGTCAAGATGAGTAATATAGAATTTGGAAAATATTGGCCTAAATGTGAAAAAGCTTAAAGAAAGTGCCTTTGTGATTTGAAGTTTATAGAGCTAAATATGTATTCACAGGGGAAGACTGATATATTTGGGAGGTCCACATGCCCTTCCAACTCACCTATCAGGATTTGGAAGGCCAGTACCAGAAAATGAGAACAGCATTGAGTATCTCCTAGATGTGATCAAAGAGTATGATGAATCAACCGTAGGACAAGACCCACTGGTGCTGTTCCAAAGAGATGGTATCAAACCTGATCTAGTGGCCAGAACTCCCGTCCCAAAAACACCAAAAACACAAACACCTCAGACACCTTATACAAAGACCCCTGCTGCATCTAAGCATATCAGCCTCCGTAGTCATGCATTTTCCTCCAAGGCACCAGCACCAGACTCCAGCCAATTTGATTATGATGAGGATGACGAGGATGATGAGAATTTTGAAAACTCGATTGAGCGAACTATTCCTTCACATACACCAATGCACCAGAGGACAGTGAGCCCACTATTTCTCATTGAGCGACATTTTGCACTCGATTGAGATAGGGAGAAGACATTTTGCACTCGATTGAGCGAACTATTTCTTCTGAGATTTTATTCCAAGAATCAGAGGAAATGAAGTTTGTTATCTTTTTGCATTACTCTCATTTCATGTTTGTCTCTAAATTCCAGACTAGCTATTACATATTTTAAACATACTATCTTTCAAAAAATTTCTTCTAAATATGAATAATAAAGCTTGTTCTATTGATAGGTTCCTCAATTAGTGTTAGTGAGTCATGAAGTTTTTGTTCTATGCAAATTGAAGAATGAAAGTGAGACACTAAAGACAGTATAAAATACATTGAGCGCCGATTCTTGTCTTTATTAAACCTCGATCTTCCCCTACTAAACATTATTTAATAATCCAATAACATGACCACCTTTAACTAAGAAAACTAATTCCATTGCATAATCAAAATATATATGACATTACTGATATTCCAAGGATACACTTCATTTAAAAAAATAATTGCTGAAAGGGATTATTGACATTTGCTAATTAGCAGTAGCAACGTTGGGTAACAGACTAGCTGTAACGCATTTTTTAATGTTCAAGGTTTTTGGTTTTCCAATCTTATTTGGTTTATATCCTCCCTAAAATGCCATGAGTCTCTTAGAAAGTAACCTATAAACCCTGCCTATGATAGGTTTAATACATGTGAACGTTGCTTTAATTCTTTTTCCTAAAAGTGTTTTCTTCATTACTAGCACAAGAGAGGGGGCGGGGGGAAAGTCTTCTGCATAATAGAGAGATCAGTATTATCGTATTAATCATTAGTTCATCACAATAAAATTCTCATTCTCTCTTCCTTTTTTTTGATAACCACTTCTCGAGAAATTATACAGTCCTCTGATGGACCACGTCACTTGTCCACCATTCTACTAAAAAACTTCTATTTATTTAAAATTGTTGAGTCAGTAATCAATTTCTGTCTTAAAAAAAAAATTCTAACTCAGTAATTTTAAACAAGTGGGAATCTTTTAGTGGAATGGTGAACCACGTCACTTGTCCACCGTGGTCCACCATGAGGACCTTATAATTTCTCCCAATTCTCATTCTCTTTTAAAAGTTGAACCACCTCATCCACCATATCATTAGTCTTTTTCATATTTACGTTTTAAATTTAATTTTTTTTACAATATTAACTATATAAATATATTGACTTTAATTTACAAATTCATTTTAGGCGGTTTTAGCTTTACAAATTTATTTTAAGCGGTTTTAACTTTACATATTCATCTACTTTAATATTGATGTTATAATCTATATAAATATATTTATATTTATATTTATATATATCTAAAAACTGAAACTTAGCATTTATTTTTGCTAAGCTCCTATTGAGCTCCCTCATCCGCCACATCATTAGTCTTTTTCATATTTATGTTTTAAATTTAATTTTTTTACAATATTAACTATATAAATATTGACTTTAATTTACAAATTCATTTTAGGTGGTTTTAGCTTTACAAATTTATTTTAAGCGATCTTACTTTACATATTCATCTACTTTAATTTTGATGTTATAACTAAATAATAAATCAAAGGAAAATTAAAACAAAAGTGTTGTCTAGATATATTCCTCTTGGGCGGTTTTAAATTTAAATATTATTTTGTCATTTTATCTTCCTTTATCTTGGCTATTCTTATTTTCATCCTCTTATTATAAATTTGTCACTCTCTTCCATTCTATGCATATTTTTCCTATACAAAAAAGGTTCTCTCTCTCTCTCTCTCTCTCTCTCTCTCTCTCTCTCTCTCTCTCTCCGACGATGGCAGACCTTCAGCTGTAGGAGTGGTAATTCGAGACTGCAGAGGAGTGGTTGTGGCAGCAAGTGCAATGCTACTGCCTACACAATATGAAGTGGACGTCACCGAAGCCTTAGCTGTTGAAGAAGGCATTCTTCTTACCCAACAAAAGATGCTCAAGCAAGTTATTATTGAGTCTGACTCTCTCTTGGTTGTTGATGCAATTTCCTCAAACTCGCCCCGTGGAGATTTAAGGCCCATCATTCAAGGGATCCTTTAGCTGTCCTCCTCCTTTGATACATGGAAAGTCAAGCACTTGAAAAGGGAATACAACAAAGTGGCTCATGAGTTAGCCAAGTTGGCTAGAGAGTCCAGGACATCACTGACCTGGAATGTAGAACCTCCAATGGTTCATCATCTCTGCCAAATTGATAGGGCTAAATGATAGGATTTTTATGTGTTTCTGCCTTTCTTTGTTGTACTTCAATTTCTGAAGTGTTCCTATGAAATCAAGAAAAGTTTCACCTTCAAAAAAAACAAAAAAAAAGAAATATAGAGAATAGCCTAATAGGACAGTTAATACAACACTAGTACACAGATACACCATAAAAAAAAAGTAGTACACAGATACTATAATTGTACAGTGATAGTATATAGGAATAGTAAAATGTACTCACAAGGTGTACGGAGATTTGTAGAAGCTATAGAAGTTGTATCTTTGTGTGCAATTTGACTAGTTACTGCATATTTTGGACAGTTTCTACACACAAATTGGACTTTTCCATAATGATTTATGATGTGCTACCCTACCCAACTTTGTAATTCACATGCTGGTCAGGTCATTTCACAAATTTTTTTTCGAAAACATGAAAAAAAAAGTTCAATTGGGTAGAGAATATCTGCTAGCCTCTAGGTAGTATCAGTTAAAAGAGGAAGTTAGAAGAGAACAAAAATGAGGGTAAATTTTATATGTGGTCGAAGAACCTTATGGTAATATTATCAAACCCACTTTGGAGTTGGTAATATTATGAACTCAATGATCATATGCTAAACCAAAAAGAAACCAAATATATTCTCTTATTCTACCAGCCGTATAGGAATATATATATATATATATATATATATATATTTATATAAAAGCTGTGTACAGCCAAACTAAGATAAAACCCAAAAGAAAAATGGAACTCTATAATTGGCCAATGCCAACTATGTTTTATAAGTACCTCCAAACATAAAATATTAGAACTATAGGCCAAAATAGATAAACAAATATATGAAACCTACCGTACGATACCACATTGAATTGTGTGACTTTATAGTCATGCAGAGACGGTTAATGATTCCCAGAATATTGTTAAAACTATGTACCAAGAGTCCAAGTATGAGCTAGCTTAATCAATCAATGAATTAATAAATTCAAGTTTAGCAAACTGTATAGCACAAAAGAATATAATATATATAACTACGAGAATAATGTTTGGACCAACTAGTACGAGTCGACGTGTGATAATTAGACATTATAGCTAGCATGGAAATGCATGACCTAGCTAACTCTGTGTACCAGGCACATGGCAACTCAGCCATCACGTTCTTCTTGGTTTTGATCCAGCTTTATAGAATATTTTTTGCATAATATTTGTCAGAATTAATTATGAGGAAGCCTAGGTATTTGGAGACTACATAAATTGAAAAATATTGTGATAGAGGATCCGAGAAAAAGGCAAAGTCGTACACCAAAGAAGATGTGAATTTTTATGAATTATGATTGCCTATTTGGTTTTGACCCATCAATATATCTATATATTGATAAGATTATTGTGTAAGAAATTTTTTAAAATAAAACTAAGAACACGCCAATCTTTACAAAATTGACTAACTATAACTGCTCACAATGAACCACTTAAATAAGTTGTGAAAATAGGTATGTTCATAGTATATATTATTGAAAATTTAATGCTCATTGCAAATACAATTTTTTTTTTTTTAAATAAAATAAAAATTGAGAGAGAGAGCATAACCATTGAAAAAGGTTATTGGTTACCTCTGCCCAACTAGATAACGGTTATATCTATGTAATGGGGTTACAGGTTTCTATGGAAACTATTTTTAAATTTGTTTTTTTAATCTTAGGATATTTACATTTAAGATGATAGGAAGAAGGGAGTGTATTTTTACCATCTAATAAGGGTTGTATCTATGTAATGGGTTTAAAGGTATCTATGAAATGAACACAACCAGTTGCCATGTAACTTTAAATTTGTTTTCATCGATTGCTCGATAATGTGTGGCAAATTCTCAATGATGGATGATTGGGTAAAAATTTTAATCAATGCAAAAAGACAACTCGATATTAAGTGAGAACAAGTCTCAGACCTCCTTTTTGCAAACAATAATGTACTGTGATGTGTTGTGGTTATATCCCCAGACATGATCAAAGCCTACACTTCTCACATTTTCTCTTGGGAATTTATCAATAGGCCTCAAATGAAGAGACTTTGACTTCAACTCCTCCCCATGCTTACAAAATCAATTCTCACCTCCTGATGCTTATAAAATTATTAGCATACTTTGCTCTAAATAAAACTATAATACTAAAGTTTTAAGAAATTTAGAATACCCAACAAGCTATACCCAAATGGCATTGATTTAACTGGCAGCAGATAAAGTTAAATTTTGTCTTTGAAACCACACAATATCATTTGAAGCAATAGTAGAGCTCATGGCACAGTAACTATGATTAGCAATACAAACTAACTATTAGGACAAACACAATCCATCATAATCTATGATCATTGTTAGACCCACCACCATTATCCAACAATCATGATAACTAATGAATAACAAAGTGGTGGAAAAAAGAGCATCTTAGTGGTCAGAATTCTCATTAAAACAGAAGAGTAATCTGACCCCAACCACAGTAGAGGAGGAGGAAATCAATAACAGAGTAGAGGCTAGCTGCACTCATTCTGGATCAGGTGAACCACCAGGGACCAGCTGCATTCCAACAAAAGTATTAGAAAGGAAATTTAGATATTTAAAACATATATTTCCCATTTTTCACATTATGGCTCCATTTAAATTTAATCAAAATAGGCAAATAAGCAGCTAAGTAAAGGCTTGCAGAAAGTAGTTTAAAAAGCATAGGGTTTACACTTTAAGATGAAATGTTTGGGATGTTGAAATTCATTCTTTGTATCAATGACAGAGGAAATACATTCCGCAAAATTGAAAACTAAACTAAACTACTCAAGCATAATGAATAAAAAAAACCATTGCATCTCACTTACAATGGCAATGTTGTTTCCATTTAGTAAAATCTGATCAAGTTGGAAATGTTGTTATCCGTCTCCCTTCAGCAGTGATCTCACTGTGAGATTGCAAGAAAAAGAGAATTACAAATAATGAGGCAAGAAGAAACTATCACAAGTTGGAAAATTCTCAACCTCAATAACTTTGCAATATGAACTTTATGGAAGCTGGTGATATGGTTGTCAAATTGCCAACTTGGTTAAGATAAAGTTGTCAGGAGCAAGGAATGCTTATAAAGAAATATGTATGGCATTCTTTCACTTTTGATACACAAACATTGACTTGCATTACAGACCTAGACTTGATGGAGAGGAAGATATGCAGATATATAAAATATAAAATTAAGAGATAACGATTTTTTTTTTTTTTTTTTGGATAAGTAGAGTTAAGAGAAAACATGCATAAAAGTTGAATTGTAACAACTAAATTAGTACCTTTGGCTAATGCTCTAACAACTTCAAGATTGAGGGTTGTAACCTGAAAAAAAAAATGGAAACAAAACAAAGAATAGGATAAATAAGGTAAAGGAAAATATCCTTGTTCACCAATATTCTATATAGTAGACCAACTAATTGTTGAAGTAGAGGATCTAACCAGAGAATTCTGACATCACAATTGCCTAATTTTATATAATTGAACACCAAATAAGTTTAGATTAATGAATGTGGAGAATCTTTTTTGTCGGTCAATATCTTCTTAGCATCTGAGATTTGGCTCTAATATAGCTTTTGAACTAGTTCCAAAACAAAATCAGGCCAAGAGAAACGAGGGCTCTAAAACTATAGTAGGTTGACATGAGATACAACATCATACTTCAAAAGGAGATCTTTATTTTTTCATCTCTCTTCCTTAATGTTGATTGTTGAACTGCAATCATGGTAGCCCAATTAATCAAGGACTCAAACAATTCCATATATAAAAATACTCCAAATAATATGGCATCTAAACAGGGTTAACAAAAACCTTAATCAGGTGAAACAGTTTTGGTAGATACAAGGAAGGGTGCATGGGTACAAAATTTCAAATTTTATATAAATTAGCATCCATATCAACTATACTTAGTTGCTCAATTCTTTTCTACTTCTATCATTCTAAGAATATATTCAATCCATATTCACAAATTCAATTGGCTAAAGTGCAGATAAGTTCTACAGAATTGCTGAAATCAAAAGCTAAGAAGTAAAAAATCAAGAAATAACAAATACAAAAAATCAGTTCATCTTACAGAAATTCGTGTAGCAACAAAACCAGCCTTGACAAGAGATTGGTCCAATCCTCCTTTATGAACCCCAGATTTACTGGCTTGAAAGTGCCCAAAAGAACCTAAACCACCATAATAGATTATAAATTGAACTGCCACATACTTTATAAAAACTATAAAGTAAAATACATAAATATGAGGGTATTTGGATTCCTCCATGTGAAGACAAATGCACTTGAAACACATCGACCATCACACCAGTGCTTAGAGTTAGAGGAATCTTAAGCTATACTTTTCACAAGTAAAATATTAGACTTCAAAAAGTAAATACCCAAAACAGAAAGCAATTAGACATCTATAGAGGTGAAGTCTTTATCAAATACCTTTTCATGATAGAAATAAAAGCAAATAATTAAGTCTAGAGAGACAATTAATGTGTATCATATAGTTTATAAGAACCAAATAGTTCCATTAATTCAATGAGGACGTGGATGATAAGAACAGATGAATGCGAAGACATGCTATGCATAAATATGAAATGGAGGAAAGTTATTCTATTATCTACTTAACAAGAAAATTGTTCTCAAAGCACCCAATCAAATGACAAATTCAACACTGACACTCAAAATGCTCTCACACCCATGTTGTTTCTTAAGCTATTTATCATATTATTAATTTATTCAAATCCATACCCATATATCTAGACACCAACCCAATGCCCCCAAACACTAAAAACCCTAAAAAAGTTATGTAAATATATATGGCACAACAATTTAGTGAAAAAGCAAGCTATAACAATCATCAACAATAAAAGCTTCAAGGTCCAAATATCTATTCCTCAACACTAGTCAAACTCAATTCCTAGAAACAATCTAATAGATTAATCAATAGCTACAGTTCTCAGATCTAAAATCGATGGGCTAGCATAAATAGCTTTAACACAAAACAGAAACCAAATAACATAAAACCTGATATATCGGTGCTATACATGTGAATAGAAAAATAAACAATAAAAACATAAACCCATGAAATACGATTGATCTAAAGAGTCCAAAACATGTAAACCTGATATACAGTACGCTATTGAATAGAAAATGAACAATAAAACATAAACCCATGAAAACTTTCCCAAAACAAAATGATTGATGTAAGAAGTTCCTTCTCTTTCAAAAAACAAATTTCCAGATCAATCAATACAGATTAAACAGAAAAGTCAATATGAACCATCATCAAATCCAATCCCATATAGATCTGGATGGAACATCACAAAAAACAACAACAACATAAAGATCACTGTACTAAAACAATGAAAAGTTAAAAAAAATCCTTTTTTGAATATGTGTCAAAAAACCACAAATCTCACATGAAACTAAAAAAACTAATACAAACCCAGAATTCATACCACCAAAAAAAGAAAACGTAAAATTGTAGAGCAGCCCACTAGAGCTACGGCTACCTCTTAAAAAACACCAGAGCTACGACTACCTCTTAAAAAACAGGAAGCCCACTGGATCGAGAGCGGCGATATCGTGCTGGATTGTAGAGCAGCCCAACTCACAACCAAAGAAAACAGAGAGGGAATTTTTGTGAAGCCGAATACACAGTGCACTGCAGTCATTGGGAAAAACCAAAAAGGAAAAGAAATCAAACTGGGTAATGAATTTGACTTTGTAAAATCAAAATACACCAATATGGCAAAAAGTAAGTAATTTAGGGAAACTCAAACTAGCAAAGCAAAATGACAGCCTCAATGAAAATCCATAAAAAGTAAGTACTTTAATTGAGAGTTCATAATACAGCTGCATGTGTACAAAAATTATTTAAAAAAAACCCCTCAAATTCTATTGTGTTCTATAATATTATTCTAAGCAACATTTTTATGTACAAATGTGATAAGGAATTGGTAGAAAAGAATAGCTAATAATCAATGGTGAAAATAGACTACAGAGGCAGTTAGATTTAACAAAGTGAAGGTTAAAAAAAGCACCTTTGGTTCCTTCACGAAGTGCCTTGGCAACATGAAAAGGGGTCTTCTTGAGACCCTCTCTATTAATATCCTCCCCTAAACCATGCAATAGAACCCTGACAGCATCTTCAATGGCTATAGTCTCTGGCTATAGTTTCACTCCATTCTCAAGCTCCAAATCCCCACAATCACCAATCCGAGGAAATAAAAACAACATATATCAATAGTTATATAGACATATATGTACAAACAAATTCAATGTTATAATACCTTTAAAAAATGAAAGAAAAGAAGAGAGAGAGAGAGAGAGAGAGAGAGAGAGAGATACCTGAAGAAGACGAGAAGGTATTTTTGGGATTGTGAAGAAATTGGTCTGAGGCTGAACAAACTTTTTCTCTCACAGACAAAGACACAGTAGCAGAAGCAAAGCAATCCCTTAAAGCCAAACAAAAACCCCAAAGAATTTACGTCACTGTACACGATTTTGTCGACGGAGTTTGGTTCTCTCTATTTCTTCCTCTCTCCAACCCTCTTGCCCTTGCCCTCTCTTGCTCGTCCCTCTCTCTTTCTCACCGATTTCCCATGGGTGCGAGTCACAGTGCTTCGGCGGTCACTGTGGGTCACTTGGTCATGGTGGGTCTGGGTCATGGGTCACAGTTTGGTGGTGGGTGAAATTTTGTGATGGTTGGATTATGTGTTTGTGATGGTGGTTGTTTTGTGATTTGTGATGGCTGGGTTTTGTGATTTGGTGGTTGTTTTCTAGTGGTGGTGGCTTGTGGTGGGTTGATTTTGGGTTAGGGTTTACGGTGGTGGCAAGTGGGTGGGTGATGGTGGCTGGTGGTGACTGTGGGTTTGCTGTGGGTTGGGTTGGCTAGTGGTGACTGTGGGTTTATAGTGGTTTGTTTTTGTTTGTGATTTGGTGGTTAGGGGTTAGGTGGTGGTGGCTGTGGTTGTGGGTAGTGGTGGTTGTGGCTGTGGGTAGTGGTAGAGATGAGACAGTGAGGAGATTTTTGAAGTGTCTAAGAGAGAGAGAGAGAGAGAGTGAGTGTGTGTGTTTGTGCGTGGGAGACTAGCTAAAAACGAAAAGGCGCTAAAAATGAAAAGGGAAAGAAAAAAAAAAAAAAAAAAAAACAGAGGGAAAATTTAGGTCTAGGAGGGGGCAATGTAAGGGTCTATTGCGGTGGGTCATTGGCCCGCCGCTGTAGTACACCGCAAAATACTAGAACTATTGTGGCGGGCCAATAGAATGCCGCAATAGATCTTATGTACAACGGCAAACCCAAAACGCGCCGCAATAGGCGACATATAGCGGGAGTTTTCGCACCCGCCGCAATAGCTCGTTTTTCTTGTAGTGACCCCCACTTGTGAATTGTAACAATGAATTATTAAAAAAAAAAAAAAAATACAATCTTCATGTATTGCACATACTATTATTAAAAATACATTAATATTTGTGCTTTAAGCCTTAAGCAGTCACCCCACTAGATTTACATGAAAGCTTGAAAGTACAAATTAAAAACTATCCAAACTTATAAAATTGAAAGAAAATATAAAACCTTATTATTCCTTTTTTTTTTTTGAGAAAGAATTATTATTCCTAATTAGATCTTCACTTACACTGGTATTTCAATAACACCAAAGATAATCCACAAATTCACTTTTTCTTTTTTGGATAGTCATAAATTCACTCTCACATGCCTAAGCAACATCGTGGGTGAAGAGAACCACCTTTTTATATTCTTTTACTTTGTTGGAGAAAACGATTTTTATTCTTACATCTAATCGAAATTCAAATGAAAACATTAGCACAAATGGTGTAGGTCAAACTTGCACACAATGAAGAGGAATACAATGCTTTTTTAATCTACAATTTAATCCTTTTTTAATTTGCCTAAAATTTTATTACTATTCAAACTCGTTTTCTCATAAGTTGGGTGACACCAGGACATAGGCTGCTTAGCCTAAACCATACTATAATAATAAAAAGTTGGTTAACTATGAAAACAACGGAATGTTTGAGTACGTAGTAATGCCGTGCAGTATAAGAGTTCGCTCTTTTACCGTGTGTTTAAGGCTAAGTATTTCCTCAATAGTTCAGTCATGGAGGCAACAAACCCGAGTTCATCATCCTATGCTTGGAAGAATGTACTAAGAGGCAGAGAAGTAATAAAGAGAGGGGCAATCTGGCGGATTGGAGATGGGAAATCTGCAGCTATTTGGGGGGAGCGTTGGCTTCCTAACAAGCATGCCTCTAAAGTTCTATCTCCGTGTGTGGCAGACCTGGCTGAGGCTAAGGTTAGCTCGTTCATTGATCAAGAAAATAGAAGATGGAAGGTTGAGTTTATTGATACCATACTGCTGAGTTTCGAAGCTGATATGGTTAAAAAAATCCCCCTCAGCCACACGGACCAGCCAGATCAACTCTTTTGGCCCTTCAATCCCAATGGCGAATATTCAGTGAAATCTGGATATAAATTTTTGCAGCAAGAAGCCCAGAACATGCAGCCTGGTCAGTCAAACATTGAACAACTTAAACCTCTATGGCAAGCAATTTGGAGTTTACCAGTTCCGAGTAAGGTAAGAAATTTGGTTTGGAGAGTGACAAAAAATTTCTCTACCTACAAAGACGAACTTGGTCAAACGAAAAAGGGAGCATGGTTCTTTCGGTGAGAGAGACCATAACTTCGCCCTCGTGGTTTCGAAGAATCACACCCAATCCAGCACACTTCTCTGACTCAAACAATGCTCCATCGAAGTTCAATTTGTATAGTGGTCGTTCCGGAGGATGCTAGCACGTTGGTGGGCGGCGTCCCACAGGTACAATGCTCGATGTATTATGTAATGCGAATTCACGCAACCTTTCCTTGGCTTGATGCAGCAACTGATCGAGGGGGATGACAGCTTTTCCAAGCCTTTGATTATTTCTTCGATTCCATAAAGCCCAAATCACCATGGAGAAAAGAGTCGGGTCCCTGTTTTCTGCAAAAACACAACCAGTTAGATCAATAAAAGTTGCTGCCTGTCGAAGACTGTCCTGATTCCACATGGGGACTTTGCTCCATAGTTCTGTCAGCTTTGGACAGTGGTAGAGAGTATGGCACACATCTTCGTTGGCTTGCTGACAGACCTCACAAGTGCTGCTGGTGACAATTTTTTGTTTGACCAAGTTCGTCTTTGTAGGTAGAGAATTTTTTGTCGCTCTCCAAACCAAATTTCTTACCTTACTCGGAACTAGTAAACTCCAAATTGCTTGCCATAGAGGTTTAAGTTGTTCAATGTTTGACTGACCAGGCTGCATGTTCTGGGCTTCTTGCTGCAAAAATTTATATCCAGATTTCACTGAATATTCGCCATTGGGATTGAAGGGCCAAAAGAGTTGATCTGGCTGGTCCGTGTGGCTGAGGGGGATTTTTTTAACCATATCAGCTTCGAAACTCAGCAGTATGGTATCAATAAACTCAACCTTCCAGCTTCTATTCTCTTGATCAATGAACGAGCTAATGTAACACTTGTGCTAATGTTTTCATTTGAATTTCGATTATTCCCATGTTTCGTAGGCATTGTAACACTTGTAGCTCATGCTTTAGCAAAACGAACAAACTCTATTTTTCATTATCAAGTCTAGATGGAAGATGTACCACCAATTATATTACCTTTGTTTTACAGACCGATTGTCATGACCTAGTTGAATGAAATGCAAAGTCTTGTTTCTCAAAAAAACAAAAAAACAAAAAAATAGTAATGCCGTGCCGTAAAAGTCTGAAAAGAATAATTTAATAAAAAAAATTTGGGAAATGTTATGCACTAAAGGTATTAGTTTGGAAAATATTATTAGAAATTTTAATGGGAAAGAAAAAAAAATAATTAATTTTTTAAAGTTTTTTATATTTCCTATGGAGGTAGTATTAAAACCTTCTTAAAATATTCATTAATAAATGTTACAAGTGCACTAATTAATTAGACTATAATAAAATTGAACAAGTGTCAAAAAAAATTGTTAGTATAAAGTTGTAGTAAATATGGCAATTAGGTAAGATATAACTTAACAATTAAGTTTTCGCATCTATTTATAAAATTAATGCAATTTGGTGCAACTACTTAGCAATTAAATAAGATATCCATTTGGCACAATCATGACTTTTTTTTTTTTTTTTGAGTAAGAGGAGCTGACTAATTGATGACATGTAGTGAAGGGTTTTATTTTTGTGTGAATAATTCGATAGTTATAATAAAGAAAGGGGGATTTGACCTTTAAATCTTATATATAAAAAAGTGCCAATGCCTCTACAGTGTTTTGTTACTGTGCAGCCAACGTTTTTTACTGTTTATATACAGTGCAATTTTGGTGAGTCCCTCTATTTTGTCTTTTTGAGAACCCAAAACGGTTCGTTTGGCTGAAATGTGAAAACCAAATAAAAAAGAAAAGAAAAAGAAGGCTGAGATAGAGGGCGAAAGGGCGAGAGAGTTCTGGAATCTGGAACTCTCTCTACCTCTCAACCTCTATTTTTCTCTCTTTCTCAATGTCTAGAGAATTTTTGGAACGAGAGAGCAAGCCATGGTTGCCGATGGCTTTTTTTGGACGTCTATGGTGGTATATCGGCCGATCTAAATAGAGCAAAGGGGGATGGGTAGATCGGAGTGAGGGAAGGCTTTGAGTTGAAAGGTATGATCTTTTGCTTTCTTCCTTTTTGCTTCTATATACTTTGCTTTTATTTATTTCTTTCTTTCTTTCTTCCAGATTTTTGATATGTGTTATGGGTAGGTGCGGAAATGTTTCTCAAAAAAGCACAAACTCTGTGACTCACCGTTTACTTATCTTCTTCTTCTCTCTCTTTACACACGAAGATTTAGAAGAAAAAAAAATGGAGCTCAAACGCTGTTTGTGATATCTAGGGATTGGTGGATGTGCGAGAGATAGACGGTTGCAAGTTTGAAATTCTGATTTATTTACTTATTTTTTGGTTTTTGGTACTACAAAATCATGGTTTCTGGGAAAATTAGGGACTATTGGAATTAAACGGAAGGAAATTGAGGATTTTTGGTTTTCGTCTGATTTGAGTTTTTGTATGAAAGTTTGATTTTTTACTCGGATGGGTCATAATATTTTGTGTTATATGTAGATTATATGAATGAAAGTTTGGATTTTTTTTTTTAGTCTGATTGGTTGAATTTGTGTTGTGTTTGCTATATGTAGGTGTTCTTTGAATTTATCTTTGCGCGTGGGGTTCACAGTTTGGATTTTTACTCAGATTAGATAATTTTGTGTGTTAATATTTGCTATTAGATGTTCTTTTGTCATATCATGTATATAATTATGTATGTATATGAATGAAAGTTTGGGTTTTTTTTTTTACTAATATCCGATTAATTTGGTGTATACAGGCGTTCTTTCTACCAAGTAGGATTGGTTTTTCATAAATGAATCACTGTAATCTGTAATCTGTAATCTTCAGTAGAATGCCTTTTTGGTTGTTGGAGGTAAAGAGATTAGAGGCTTTATCTCTGATCTGAAAGGGGCCCTCTGGTTTGCCACAAACTTCAGTTAGTCGGGGTTTTGGCTAAGAACCCACTGTGGTCCTTGAGATGGCACTGTGGTAAAAAAAATTGTGACCTATTCTTTATATTTTCATGGTTTTGTTGAATGTTATAGGCTTTTGAGGGTTTTAGATTTAGAGGTTTTTGTTTTTGTTCACACTCACTGTCATCAATCAGAGGTTTGTGATTCCCTGCACCAGATTCCTAGGCTTCAATAGAGCAAGATTGAGTTGTAATTTGCATGTTTGCTTTGATTTCAAGTTTAAATGCTTAAAACTTTTAATATATGAAGAACGGGCTTAGTTTATTTTTGTTTTGTGTATAACTAATTGTTTAGATTTTATTTGATATGACTAGGCATGACTTTGTGTAATTGACTTTGTGTAATTGAACAATCATCTTGATTCAACCAATGGATGAATTACTGTTGTTTATACCCTTATTTTGATTGATCAGAAACCTCTACCTTAATTTTGGCCAAGCAATATGATCATTGTTTGATGGTTTATCTTTATGGCTTTGTTTAGAGTTGTATATCCATGTTGTTTATACTTTTTACTCCCCATTGTCTCAATTGTTTATTTTATATTTTTGTTATATGACTTGGTGGTTTTCTGTGACTCCTTTGTCAGATAAAGGTAAAATAGCACTGCCATTATCAATTTTTAGGTTCCTTTAACAGATTATACTTCTCCAATGCAAACGAATTAGTTTGCTTACTTGTTCAGTTTGAATATTCTTACTGATTGTTTTTTTTTTTTTTTTGAATTGCAATAGTTGAACAATTTGTTTAGGAAGAGAAGCAATGGCAGACTGCCTTTTGAAAATGCACATTATAAATTATAGATTTTGCTTTTAGCATTTGCTTGACTAATTACTCTTTAAAATATATTTGTTTCTCATTTTAAATGATAAAAATGTTAGAATTTAATCAAAGCAAGTCATGATAGAGTCAACGCATCATTTGCTGTGAATATTTGTAATGGTGTTTTTTAGGTGCATTTGCACATATGGCACAACTATACGCGCTCCTCCAACCACCTCCTTCTGTTTTCCACCCCTTTATTGCCAACTTTCCCTACAACCACAAGTTCTCTCTTACAAAATCTTTTATGTGTATTGTGTACAAATATTTTTCATTTGCCATTTCTTTTTTTGGTTTAATATGGATGTATTAGATATCTATTTGTTTCAGATGAGTTGAGTTTTTATTTCTTTTTTTTGGTGATGTGTTAGATTGAATAGTTTCTTCAAAATGAACTATTACGGCTATAGATTCTTTTGTGTGGTGATGTGTGTGTGTAAAATTGAAATAATTTTGAATTTGCTATTTTGAATTGTAAATTTAAGAAATTGAGGTGCTTCCTTGGTACTGGAAATCGTGTTTGTTGTACATGTATGCTGATTGACGAAAGCTTCCAATGTTAAATAGCTTCTATAAGTTGAACTCTCTCTTTCTTTTATATATATATATATATATATATATATATATTTATATATATAAATTAGCTACTAAGTTTGTGCATGATCAAAATTCTTATATTACTCAGATTAGTATTGTATGAATTATTTGTACATGATTTTATACTTTTTCAAATAGAAGCTTTATTTTAATTTTCTCATCCAAGAGGCAAGGCACGTGCCGTCCAAACTAGTTATGTTATAAATACACCAAAAGATACTAATCAGTTGAACTACAAGACTCTTGGTTAAATGATTATATTTTGGATTGCAACTAAGATACATAGTTAATTTGAATATATGACAATATACCATTGAGTTGGAGGACTACTAGACAATATTGTTGACGTAGTCCTCTTGTTACACTGTATAGTTACTCGCAATGGAGTGATGGACAACTCCTTGATTGATTAATCCTGACAAAACATGATGTTATGATATACAATAAAGAATAAGAATTTTTAACTAATTATTTTTGTATTATACATGTCATTCGAAAATGTTAGATTCTTGTGAATTCCCTAAACCAAATGCTATCTAAACTTGTATACAAATAAATGAACCTAAAATCATAATTCCACATTCTAGTAATGTCATTAATTGTAATGTTTACTATATTACGGTAAACCAAACACCCTCTATAGTATCACCAACTCCACCCCTGGAGCTAATCTTGATTCTAGTTGCTTCACATAATGTATAGCTCCTAATTTCTTAGGATTGCTAGAATCATGTAATACTTCTTCCACACTAGGACTTTGCGCATCAATAATTATCTTCTCTAATGACGGAGCATTATTGATTACATACAAGGCAAGCTTCATGTCAACAAAACAACCAACAAAACCAATCAATTCAACAACCTTGAGGCTTTGGTGTGGATATTTAGCCCTCGGCACTTTTATTTCTCCATTCCATGGACCATCTAGCCCAATAAACTGCCACAAGAAAGAAGAAACAGTGTTAAGCTAGTTAAAAAATAGGGACACCGTTCACAATGTCATCAACAAAATAGTGACTAGAAGCTGAGAAGTATTGTGTTGCCACAGGCAATAGGTTGTCTAATTTATTATTGTTGAATAGAAGTAGGTTATCACCTATGCTTATGCCAACTGAGGCCAATGTAGGTTCCATAAGGCTTGTAATCGGGCTTATTATATGCAAATGTTCTTTTAAACACCATTACAATAGATGGAAAACTGAAAACATAAGCAAGTTACAAGAAACAATTAAGCCCATTATGCCAAGGTGTCAACCAATTGCAGCTTCTATTCGTAAAGCCAAGTGAACAAGAGTAGTTTTCCTAATCTATGGGCATGTAAAACTATCCTACACTCAACCAAACTAAAGTTACAAAAAACTAAAAACAAAACAGCATTCAAAATAGGCGTATCATGTTTATCCTTGACAGTGAATGCCATCCAATAAAGAATGGAATGATTTATTTGCATCAGACTCACAAAAATATATAATTCTTGAGCGAGAACGATTTACAACTAGTAAGTTCATTGTGATTATATATAAATAGATAATAAATCTAATGATGGATTTGTCAACAAACACATTCATTAAGAAGTTAGTGATATAACATTGATAAAAGCTCCATCAAGTGCAACTTAAACCAAACCAAAAACCTCTGTAGATAGCAAAAAATGCATGATAAAAATGGCATGGTAAGAGATGTACAAGAGAACGACACACATGAGTTAAATAAAAATAACTTTTGTTGTACATTTTTCAAAATATTTGAGACAACAATAAACCATTATGTGGGAATTATCTACAGTTGATAACAGAGCAGATTTGTGGTTACATAATACATATGCATACTAAGAACTGTAGTTGATGTATAGGAAAACACACCTTAAATGAAAATATTGATAATAAATGTCTGCACAATAAATCCCACAACTCTCAAATTAAAAGCATTACCTTGAGCACAAATCTATGCAAAACGGGGAATGCCTTTAGCAAGGAAGTGCAGCAACGGAAGCTATCCATGAAAGGTGGACATAAATCCAATTTCAATTGCCTGAGATTTCTTAACTCTGGAAATTTGGGAAATTGAATAAATTCCTGAACAATTGAACCAAGAAAAAGGAGCACATTCATATACAAACATTGATATATGAAAAAAGAAAAGGCACATTGGAGTTAACAATGAAATTTATGACTAACCTTAGTAAACAAGCCTAGCTCAAGTGTCTCCAGCTGAGAGAGATAACGGGAAATCGGGCAATCATCTTCTAATAAATAGCGAACACAGTCACCTGTCACAGACAGATCAACAAAATAGGGAACATCCCCTAGAATGATCCTTATCATCTTAACCCCACAATATTAGAAAGAAACGAGATTTATAGCAGGAATCTGAATCTGTTTGAGAGAGCAGCAGTTTAATATCTCTAAGTTCTTCAGCTTGGGTAAAGGGCTAGAAGTCTTTAAATTCACTAGAGACTCTGAATTTTCCACATGTAATATTTCAATGAATGGACAATTAGATAAAACATACTCAAGAACTTCCCCAGTCACTTTCACATAAGTCAAAGAGAGGGCTGTTAAGGAATCAAGACTGTAACTATGAAAAATCTGACTAGTAAGAGTATAAGCATTGACCCCATCCATCATGAAATCCAATGAAAGCTTTTTAACCTTTTTTCTCAGTGAAAAGCAAATCCAATTGTCGATTTCTGACTTGAATTTCCTCCCATCCATGTCAAAAACAACTCTGAACTCATCTATAGTATTACCTTGATGCAATTCCAACACCCTATTCACCCAACTAACAAACCTAGTCCTTAAGCTATTCTCTTCAGACTCCGTATTCTCCAAATTCACCAACATCATAAGGTATTGATCAAGATCACTACCACTAAACTGTCAAAAAGATTTCTCATATATTTCTATACAGAGACAAGTATGGTTATATAGCAGTACAAAGAGAAGGATCTAGAAGCTAAACTAGGCTATACACAAATTATGGCTACTATAATGGTTGACACTTAAGAGAAGGGATTCTAAACAATCTGGCCTACAATTTCTCCAATCACTGACAGCTCACGCCAACACTCCCCCTCAAGTTGATGCATATATATCTTTCATGCGCAACTTGTCAAGTGAGCTGTAGAAGACTTTGCTGGAAATAGCCTTTGTAAGAATGTCTGCCAGTTGATCTTCAGACCTAACAAATGGAAATCGAATTATCTTTTCTTCGAGATTTTGTTTGATGAAATTTCTATCCACTTCCACATGTTTAGTACGGTCATGTTGGACTGGATTATGGGCAATATCAATGGCTGCTTTGTTGTCACAAAACAGGTCCATTTCGGAACTAGGAGCAAAGCCAATCTTAGTTAGCAACCTTTTAAGCCAAAGAAGTTCACAGATGCCCTTGACCATTCCTCTAAACTCAGCTTCAGCACTGGATAATGCCACCACCTTTTGCTTATTGCTTCTCCATGTAACAAGATTTCCTCCTACGAAAGTAAAGTAGCCTGATGTGGATTTCCTGTCAGCAATATTTCCTGCCCAATCTGCATCTATATAACCCTCAATGTCTAGATGATTACTTTTGGAGAACATAAGTCCTTTTCCAGGAGAGGACTTTAGGTAGCGAAGAATCCAAATTACTACATCCATATGATCTTCACTAGGACAAGGCATAAATTGACTCACTACGCTTACAGCATAGGCTATATCTGGGCGAGTATGAGATAAATAGATTAGCTTACCCACTAATCTTTGATATCTCTCTTTATTTGTTGGCACATGATCTGAATACTCTCCAAGTTTATGATTCTGAACAATTGGCGCATCAGCTGGTTTACAATCTAGTAGTCCCACTTTAGACAACAAATCTAACACATATTTCCTTTAAGAAAGAAATATACCTTGTTTCGATCTAGCTACCTCAATTCCCAAAAAATATTTGAGTCCTCCGAGGTTCTTCATTTCAAATTCAGTTGCCAGTTGCCCTTGAAGTCTAGAGATCTCTTCGATGTCATCTCCTGTAATAATCATGTCATCTACATATATAATTAGAGCTGTTACCTTTCCTAGTCGGTGTTTCAAGAATAGAGTATGATCTGAATTGGTTTGGGTAAAACCATACTTTCTCATAGCCAAGCTAAACCGACCAAACCATGCACAGGGTGATTGTTTTAGCCCGTACAATGCCTTTTGTAGCTTACACACAACCTCGGTCTTTGAAGATGTCGTGTATCCTGGTGGAATATCCATGTAAACTTCTCCTCTAGATCACCATGAAGAAATACATTCTTTACGTCAAACTGATGTAACGGCCAGTTCAAATTTGCTGCAAGAGATAACAAGACTCTGACCGTTTTCAGCTTTGCCACAGGTATGCTAGAGTTCTGTGTGCGAACGTGTAGCAAATGCTAGAGTCTGTGTGTGAACGTGTTTTGTTGTAGTTGAATTGTAGGACAACTAGGCCTCCAGAAGTTATAGAGAGAGAAGAGAGGAATGTTAGGACATATATGATTCACTTGTTAGGAACATATGTCACTATTTTATGTAATTGGCTAATCCTTTGACAAAACGCACTTTACATGTATTTGGGTAGATTTAGGATGTGTTTAATATTTCAAGAAACTGTGTTTCAAGATCAAGTGTTGAAGCCATGCAAGTCTGTCCAAGATTCAAGTCTGAAAAGTGCCTGTTATTAAAGCTCGATAGCTAGCCATCTATCGAGCTTGAAGAGCTGTTCCAGCCTCGTGGCTCGACAGCTGCTTGACAGCAGCTCGACAGATAGGCATTTATCAAGGTTTATGAAAAACAGAATTTCAGTTCTGTTTTGACTCTAATCCATGATTATGTGTTTGGGCTTTCTTTTCTCACAAGCCTAGACATATAAAAAGATTATTTTAAGGGCTATCAAAGTGGACACAAGTTGCACAAGTGTTGAGCAAAATTTGTTAAAGCAATTTGTAACCGGAGACACAGTTTTTCCCTAATTCATCATTCTTGTGAAGAAGTTGCTGTGTTTGTGCACCGTAGGGTTTTGTGACCAAGCATCTTCTTGATCTTCATCGTTGGGATGAACTGAAGAACTTTGTAGCCAACAACTTTCTCTAGTTGGTGATTGAAGTCGCGTACTAGGATCCGCGTAATTGGTTAGTCACGTACTAGGAGCCGTGCATCAAAAGGAGAAATTGTCACTACAGAACAAGTCCAATTGGGTATTGGGGTAAGGGTTCAACTGTAGGTTGGTATAAGCTACTGGGATTTCTTTACTTGTAACAGCTTGTTGTGATAATAGTAGAATTTTCGGGAGTGGAGACCTTAAAATCACCCGGTGGGGTTTTTGCCGTGTTGGTTTTCTCCATTCGTAAACAAATCACCGTGTCAATTTATTTTTCGCTACACTTAGTTTAATTGGTGATTTGTTTGTGCTACCACGCGTTTGCATGTTAATTTGATTAATTAATAAACTTGGCTAATTAATCAACTAATTCATCATAAGGGGTCAATTCGTTTTTGGCCTATCAAGTGGTATCAGAGCAGGCACACTCTGATTAGGGTTTAATCTTTGCTGTGTTGATCCATTGACCCCTGTTTGTCATGGATAGAGGACAGTCATTAATTATACCTCCTTTATTTGATAGCACTAACTATGCATACTGGAAAGTACGCATAAGAGCTTTCTTACAGTCTCTAGATGAGAAAGTGTGGCAAGCTATGGAGATAGGCTAGACTAAGCCTACAGAAGCGCTGGCCGATTGGGATGATGCTAAGATAAAGGCGGCAAACTTCAATAGCAGGGCATTGAATACTTTATTCAGTGTAGTCACTAATGAGGAGTTCAAGAATATATCCTCCACTGAAACTGCGAAGGAAGCATGGACCATCCTCTAGATAACCTATGAAGGAACTAAGGCTGTTAAGGATTCGAAGCTTCAGAGGCTCATTACAAGCTTCGAAGAAATTAAGATGAAGAAGGATGAGTCATTTGATGAGTTCTATGCCAAGCTTAAGGACATAGTGAACTCAGATTTCAATCTTGGGGAAACCATTCCTGAACCCAAGATTGTGAGAAAGGTGCTCAGATCTCTACCTGAGAGATTCCATGCCAAGATTACGGCGATCGAGGAATCAAAGGACATTGACAAGATTCCTTTGACAGAGCTGGTTGGTAATTTGCAGACTTATGAGCTAGGGTTAATGAGAATTGGTAAGTCGGGCAAGAGCAAGAGCATGGCCTTGAAAGCCAAGAGCAGTGACACAGATGAGTCTTCAGACGATGAAGATTCTAAGATGAAGTCCTACATCACCAGGCAATTCAAGAAGTTCATGAAGAATGCCAATGGGAAGGGCTATGACAAGGACCGTAGGCAATCTAGTTCTTCTCAGTTCAAGAGTCAAGACAAAGGGAAGAAGGATGCTAGGGATGGCGGTCAGTACACTGTTCCCTCAAGACTAAAGTGCTTTGGGTGTCAAGGCTTCGGTCACATGAAACGGGAGTGCCCTACATATCTCAAGAGCATTGGGAAGAGCAAGGCACTTGCTGCTACTTTGAGCGACACCGAGCCTGAGGATAATTCCGACAATGAGGATGACGGAATCCTGAATGCTTTCACTACCACTGTCAATCCTACTGAGTGGATTGTTGAAGATGTGGATGAAAAAGAGGAATTGGTGGAGTCCAAGTTTGAGAAGATGGATGATCAAGATGATATCCATACAGCCTATAAGAAACTATACAAGCTTTCTAAGAAACATGAGAATCTCTATAAGCTGGCCACCAAGAAGCTCAGTGATGTGGAACTTAATCGTGAAGAGCTTTACACAAAGTTTGATGAAGCTAATCAGACTATTAGAGCATTGAGATTTGAAAATAATTTCTTGGCTGAGAAGACTAAGAAGCTTGGAGCGGAGCTATTTCAAGTCAGAGCTCAATTGGAGAGGACTTCAAGTGCAAAGCTTGATGAGATGCTCAGTCTTTAGAAATCTGCTTCTGATCGAATAGGCTTAGGGCATGGTTTCTCTTCTTCTAATACTGCTTCTACTAGTACTACTGTTTTTGTTCCTTCTAGTAATAATGTTGAAATTGAGAACAATGATGTTAAAACTGAATTAGCTAGTGAGAACATAGACAAAGGTAAATCTATCTTAGGAGCACCCCCTAAGCAAGATAAGAAGGAAGCTAAAAACCCTAGGGCTAAGAAGACTAACTCTCAAAAGCCTAAACAAAAGAAGCAGGATCTCTGTCATACTCGACCAAATTGCTATAAGTGGTTAGCCACTCAACAGAGCAACGGCATGATAGCATCTGGAAGCCAGAATCAGCTTCAATCCTCTCTTGCTCTCCTTGGAGATCTTCTCAAAGCCCTCATGTTCCTTTCGAACTTGAACGATTTCAATTCTTCCCCCTCACCATCGATTTAAGGATTTAATCAAAGGAAATGTTCTTCCAAGGTCTAGAAGGAAAAGGGCTCCAAGTGATTCTATCACTTTCTTCTCTCTCTTCTTGTTTTTGTTTGCATTACTTATGTGTTTTGCTTTCAAGTTTTGAGTCAGTCTAGTTTTATGCTTTCCTTTGTTTAACATGTTTTTGTTAGTTTTCAATTTTGTTTATTTTGTTTTTGATATAAAAAAAAAATTGAAAAATCAGAAAAATACAAAAATAGTGTGTGTTTTGTGTACATTGGTACTTGTGTACCTTGGATGGCCATTAAAACAAAGTTTTCTAAACTTTGTATCTCTTGTAACTTAGATGAGCATCTCTATACACAACTAAGCAAGTGAGCTTTGTGGCTCTTGTTTGTGATGAGTAAGATTAAGTAATCTCTTGTACTTAACACTCGTATCACTCTTTTTTACGAGAATGACTAGAAAATCCTAAGAGAAAGGCATAAATAACCATCTCACCACTGTTGCTCGCCAATCATGAAATGACATCTGTATGCTTCGGCATAGCAAAAGTGCAATGTCAATGACATTTGTGTGTTTCGGCATAGCAAAATTGGAATGTCAAATGCTTAACATCATTGGATATTTCTTTTCTCTCTCTTATATGCCCATGCATGATTTGCTTAAAAAAATATGCAAAAAAAATAAAAAAAAATAAAAAAAAAATAAAAAGCAAAGAGATCAAAATGCTTTAAATATGATTGCAAGCGTATATTCTAGGAGATGTGGGAGTTATAGGATGTACCTCAAAGGTGATAGTCTCCATCAAACAGTTATGATTATGCGTGAGTTAAAGTGATTTTCTCATATCTCAAATCGTCATAACATGTATACACTTATGCAATCTTGCGATGTTTTTCACACACAACACGCAATATTCTTTGCTACTCTTGATACATGTGCAGGTACAATGTGATTTGGCCATCACAAGGTTTACATGTATTAATGTATGCTCACTAAACTGTCTTAACTTGTTTTTGAAATATAAAATTAGTTAGACTTGTTTAGTATGTGTGTGTGTTTTTGGGATCTATGTGCTTAAAAATTGTTGTTGAGAGATGATTTTGAGAACTTAAAATGCTGTTTGGATCCTTGGTTGAGTTGCATGCTTGATTGCATTCATATCTGTGTTTTTCTCTTCTTGAAAAATTGTTTTTAAGCAACCTCGACAGATCCTCGACACCTGGCTTTATGTGTCGAGATCTTAAGCTGTTTCTTATCGCAATCTCGAACCTTCTCGACAGCTAGGTGGATCGATCGAGAAAGTTCTTGAATCCTCGATAGCTTCTCGACAACTGGTGGATCGATTGAGCTTCCTTTAGCCTTTTGTTGATTTGTCCCTCGACAGATCCTCGATAGCTGCATCTATCGACGTTGTGTTTTCTCTACACCTGGCTCGACAGATGGCTTAACACCTCTCGACACCTCTATCTATTGAGATTTACTGAACCTCTATATATAGGTCCTGTGCGATCCAGTTTTCATTTCTCTCGATCTCTCTCTTGATAGCTTTGTCTCCTCACCTCCCAAAACCTCTCTCATTCACTCCAAACTTCTTCCTCAAGGTTTCTTCAAGCTTTTACAAGTTTTTCTTCACTTGGTAAGCTTCGAATCTCTCATTTACATGCATTTCATGTTTTGAAACCAGGATTTTGGGGTTTTTGAAAAATTTTGGGGTTTTCAAAATTGATGAGTTTTTGTTGAAATTTTGGGATGGGTTTTTGCTTAAATGAGTTTAAAATCTCATACATTGCATCACATAAGCATTATAACATTATTATCATGCATTTAGATGTGTGCAAATTGATTGTGTGCTAGTAGGATTGGATTGGGCTGAGCCCATGATGTTTTTATATTGCATGTCACATGTTCATGCATTCTCATGCATACGTTCTCTCTTTTCAATATATATCTTGATATATTTGAACTGTTTGGAGCTTTTCTGATTGTCTCTCTCTCTCCCTCTCTTTTCTGTTTACGTTAGTCGTGTCTATGGCACCTAAACGTAAGTCTACTCCGTCCTAGAACCCTCTTCGTTCTGGGGCATCTTCGTCTTCTGATCCTACTCCTTCTCATATCCGGTTCCGTGATGAGGATGCCCGAAAGGCCTTCTCGGAGAACTTTTCTCGATGAGGCATTCATTCTGAACGCCGAGTCATTCTGGCAGACTTCGCCGACACTGACCTACCTAATGTCATTCACAGTCGGGGTTAGGAGTCACTATGTGACGTCTCGGTCACTTGTCCATCCGTGCTGATCCAGGAGTTTTACTCCAACATGCATGGATTTGATTTTTCAGTACCTCTCTTTCACAATCACGTTCGAGGTACGCGCATTGTTGTCACACCAGAGTTGGTCTCCAAGGTGCTCCGTGTCCCGAGGGTAAAGTTTCTTGACTACCCAGGTTGTGAGCGTCTGAGGACTGTGTCCAAAGATGAGCTCAAATATGCTTTTTGTGAGTGCCTTTCTGATTAGGGTGAGCGTCAGTTCACTTACTATTCGGGCTTTGCAAAAGCCCCTCGGTTTTTTAACATGGTTATGACTTTTGTTCTTCACCCTCTCTCTCACTATAACTCTATCACAGAGCTTCGTGCTCGATTTTTGTTGTCCCTTCTTGAGCATCTTACTATAGATTTCCCTTCCCACTTTATTCTTTCTATCATAGATGTCTATAGGGATTCGACGTTCCGTGATAAGCTCATCTTTCCTTCGGCTATCACGAGGATCTTACGCCATTTTTCTGTTCCCTTTCCAGCGTCCAACCACTTCACTTTCATGTGTGCCATAGACTACATTGCAGTTAAACATAGCAAGGCGTAGTTTAGGTCGCGGCAATCTGGGTCAGCAGCTCCTCCCTCCCGTTCGACTCCATCTCGATCTGCTCCATCCACATCTACTCCCTCCTTTTCTACGAGCGATGTGTCACTCGGAGACATCATGGCGCAGCTTTAGCGCATGGATGCTCGCCTTATTAGGTGAATGTTTAGGTGAATGTTCATGTCGGCCGTATTACACGGCGGTAGGCGATCATGGGTAGTTTTGCTCCTGAGGTTTCTCCCCCACCTCCTCCAGTGGCTTCTGATTCTGAGGATGAGGATGATGATGATGGTGATGACGATGATGCTTCTGATGATGATGATGATGGAGATGCTAGCTCTATCGATGAGATGTCTACTTGATACTCTTACCCTTTGTCACTCGTGACAAAAAGGGGGAGTAGCTTTGGATATGAGAGTAGTCATTCTTAGGGGGAGAGTTAGTATAGGACATTTTTGTTAGGGGGAGTGTTGAAATCTGAGGGATGTAGTGAGGATTACATGTATCTTTTTCTTTTCTCTACTTTAGATACATTTATTCTTATACATGGGTCTTGTGACCATTATTGACATACATTGTACTTATCTTTTTTATATATGTTGATGTATGTTTCTTTCACCTACCCTTACATGTGTTGATTCTTTTCTCTCTTTATGCACATGCTTCTTATTACTTGTATGCAATCTATTATTTCTGTTTCACACAAAAATGCCTTGATGAGTTTTGTTTAAAGTGTTTCAGAAATACAGGTTGTCAAAGTCTACTTGGCATAAACTCTCTTCTTGCAAAGTTTTTCAAAAGTTTGTGTTAGAATAGATTTTATTGTATTCAACAAGTGAATATGAGTTGAGTGATTTATGACTTCTCTCATATGCTCATTTGTTTGTTGTGGTTTTGTCACAAATTGCCAAATGGGGAGATTGTTAGGACATATGTGATTCACTTGTTAGGAACATATGTCACTATTTTATGTAATTGGCTAATCCTTTGACAAAACGCACTTTACTTGTTTTTGGGTAGATTTAGGATGTGTTTAATACTTCAAGAAACTGTGTTTCAAGATCAAGTGTTGAAGCCATGCAAGTCTGTCAAAGATTCAAGTTTGAAAAATGCCTGTCATTAAAGCCCGATAGCTAGCTCGACAGCTAGCCATCTATCGAGCTTGAAGAGCTGTTCCAGCCCCGTGGCTTGACAGTTGCTCGATAGCAACTCGACAGATAAGCATCTGTCGAGGTTTATGAAGAACAGAATTTCAGTTCTGTTTTGACTCTAATCCGTGATCATGTGTTTGGGCTTTCTTTTCTCACAACCCTAGACATATAAAATGATTATTTTAAGGGCCGTCAAAGTGGACACAAGTTGCACAAGTGTTGAGCAAAGTTTGTTCAAGCAATTTGTGACCGGAGACACAGTTTTGCCCTAGTTCATCATTCTTGTGAAGAAGTTACTGTGTTTGTGCACCATAGGGTTTTGTGACCAAGCATCTTCTTGATCTTCATTGTTGGGATGAACTGAAGAATTTTGCAGCCAACAACCTTCTCTAGTTGGTGATTGAAGTCGCGTATTGGGATCCGCGCAATTGGTTAGTCACGTACTGGGAATCGTGCATCAAAAGGAGAAATTGTCACTACAAAACAAGTTCAATTGGGTATTAGGGTAAGGGTTCAACTGTAGGTTAGTATAAGGTACTAGGATTCCTTTACTTGTAACCGCTTGTTGTGATAATAGTGGAATTTCGGGAGTGGTGACCTTAAAATCACTCGGTGGGGTTTTTGTCGTGTTGATTTTCTCCATTCGTAAACAAATCACCGTGTCAATTTATTTTCCGCTGCACTTAGTTTAATTGGTGATTTGTTTGTGCTCCCACGCGTTTGTATGTTAATTTGATTAATTAATAAAATTGGCTAATTAATCAATTAATTCATCACAAGGGGTCAATTCGTTTTTGGCCTATCAAGGAAGATTCAAGAAAGGGGAATAGGGAAAATTGTTATTAAAGTTCTGATTGATACATTGTGTTTCCAATTACACCCCTTTATACAATCTGTAACTAGCTCTCTAACTAACCCTTCCATTCTAACTTTACTAACTGACCCTCCCAACCCCTGTGTGTTTACTGTTTACATAGTGGCCACTTACCAACTCATTTTAATACAACAATAGCACAGTGGGCCAATTACCAACTCAATCTAATACAACAATAGCTACAGCAGCCCAAACAATTCTATGAATTAACTAATACTCACAATCCTGACAATTTCCCCTCCCTTAGAGCACCTTGCCCATAAGGTGTGGAAATTTCTGGGTGGAGATCAAATAAATTCTCCCAGGTGGCATCCTCCTTACTCTCACCTTGCCACTAAACCTATACTTTAGTAATGACTATGTTCCTCAACTGATGTGATCTGTCAGCCAAAATAGACACGGGTTCAAGGGAAAGAACCAAATTAGCAGACACAATTGGTAGTATAGACCTAGGCTGCACATGTTGGCCCACTTTGGCTTTGAGATTGGACACATGGAAAACAGGGTGAATAAGGGAACCAGCTGGCAAATCTAACTTGTAAGAAACCTACCCAATCTTCTACAAAATCTGAAATGGGCCATAGAACCAAGGAGCTAACTTTCCTAGCTTCTAATGATGCACAAAGGCTTGTTTGTAGGGTTGCAATCTGAGGTAAACCCAATCTCCCACATTAAATGACCAGTCCACCCTCTTCATATCAGCATACCATTTCAACCTTTCTTGAGCAGTAGTGAGGTTGTGTTTGAGCAAGGATAAGAGCTGCTGCCTATCCTTCAACAACAAGTCCACAGCCCCTACCTGAGTGGTGCCAGGCACATAATCCATAACTCTGGGTGAAGGATATCCATATAGAGCCTCAAATGGAGTTAGTTTAATGGATGTATGGAAGTTGGTGTTAAACTAAAACTCAGCCAATGGAAGCCACTCCACCTAAGACTGAGGCTTGTCAGCTGCAAAAGCCCTTAAGTAGTGTTCCAAACTTTTATTTACAACCTCAGTTTGGCCATTAGATTGGGGATGGTAGGTAGAAGACATAGCTAATGTAACCCCTTGCAATCTCTGTGAGAGACCGCGCCCCTGGCCCATTTTTAGGATGTTGGGCCAAATCCATGTGAATAGGTGGAGTCGTGTTATTGCCTCTCAAAATGGAGGTTCGACTAGTTATATTTTCCCCTTTAGATTAAGGGTTTTACAATGGAGTCGCCGCTTATTTAATTATTGGGATAAATAAGAAAACCAAAATTGAAAAATTTCTCATTTTATTAATTTTCAATTGAATTTACATTGATGATAGGGAAATTACATGACTTTGGTTCTAGATACAATCTAAGATAAAGTACATAGCTTTGTTTCTTAGTTACAATCTAAAAATTGAAAATTATAAGGATAAACATTGGTTTATCAGCCTTTGATCTAAGTTCGGAGGCTATGTTACAAGGTGGCAAGGTGTTAGGCACCCACCTTGCCCGGTGAAACCGGTTTTCTAGACTATGGTGGCCAACATTCATATCACATCATTCAATATGTTATCAATCAATTTGCATGTTGAATTTAAAGTGTGTGCATGTGATAAACCCTAATTCAATCTATTAAGCATTTCATTTGGATTGAAAAATAAATTCTAGTGAATGTGTGTGGATGGTGATATTCTAGATTCAAGAATTTAAAAGAATTATTAAACAAACATATTTTTCATGTTTTTGTTGTAGATTTAAGACCGAAACTAGTGTTACAGCCTGTAGCTGCTGTAACAGCCTGTAGATCCAATTTCAAAAAATCATATCTGACTCAATTCTGATCAGAATTGTCTCATTCTTGTACTCAAATTGAAGCACCGGATGTCTAGTTTCTGGGAAAATTAACCTCATTCACAGATTCAAAATATTCTGAGAGATATCAATGAAATAGTGAGCAGAGATCATTTGTTAGAAAATGGTTTCAACACAATTAACATTGATAGGTCCCAAATTAGCTCCCAATTAACATTAAATGGCTCCAATCGCTCCCATTTCAAACTTAATTGGTTCCCAATTTACTCTAATTAAAAGATAATTGCACAAATTACTTATTGAATAATTAATGTTTAACTATCTAATTAATTAGGTGTATGCAACCTCACCATAAAATGTAGTCCTAACCAATCAAATTATGGCACATTATTAATCTCAAATTGATTATAACTATAACCAATTGGAATCAATTGTTCATAATCACATATGGTTGGACTCAATTTGTGATAGTGCATCTCGGCCATTAAAATTTGATTTAATGATAACTTTCAATCTAATGGTCCGATTACGGCTTATGACCAGTCGATTTGATTGTTACAACATCAAGATCATTTTGGTGAAATGAGATTAAGGACCTAGTGACTAGAATCAAGATGCATATTCCTAAGGCGAAATTACCCTTTTACCCTCCATGTGAGGTTAAATGCGGGTTGCAAAATGGGGTGTCAACAATCTCAACAATTCTAACCAAAATTTAGATGTAAAAACAGGACCCCTATCACTAACAATGGATGAAGGCATGCCATGCAATTTGAAAATATAATGCATATAAAGATTGGCTACCTTAGCAGCAGTGTAAGGGTGAGAAAGAGGGATAAAATGAGCATACTTGGTTAACCTGTCTACCACCACAAACACCACAGTCTTCATTTATGACTTAGGCAGCCCTTCCACGAAATCCATACTCACATCTATCCAAGGCCTTTCTAGGATGGATAAAGGCTGTAGCAACCCAGCAGGATAACAAGTCTCATTCTTAAGTTTCTGGCACATATCACACTCCTTAATGTATTGCTTCAAGTCCCTGCTCATACCAGCCCAATAGAAATCCTTCTTAAGCCTGTGATAGGTCTTCAAATAGCCTGAATGACCCCGCAAAGGCCCATCATGCACTTGCTGCAACACCTTGGTCTTTAGATCACCATTGAATTGACCCAAATACAACCTGCCTTTAAAAAACAGCAAGTCATTACAAAGGGTAAAACCCTTTGGAGCAACCTGACCAGACTGAATAGCTTGAACAATATTCTGGACAGTAGGATCAAATGCATAACTATACTTAAGATCAGCAAGCCAAGTTGGAGTAGGAAAAGAAATCATGCACAAGGTACCCACAGTAGAAGCAGAAGGTTCTATGGAAGCTCCAGGTAGATTTTCATCCTTTCTAGATAGAGCATCAGCCACCACGTTTTCCTTACCATGCTTGTACTCCACAATAAACATATAATCAAGTAGTTTAGTAATCCATTTCTGTTGTGCAGGAGTACCCACTCTCTGTTCAAGCAAGTATTTCAAACTTTGATGATCAGTTTTATCACAAATGGCCTCCCAAGTAGATAAGGTCTCCACTTCTTCACAGCAACCACCAAAGCCAACAACTCCTTTTCATAAGTAGAGAGAGCAAGATTCTTACCCTTCAATGCTTGACTATGAAATGCAATAGGTCTTTGAGATTGCATTAAAACAGCCCCTAACCCCAAACCTGAAGCATCACACTCCCTAGTGAAAGGTTTGGTAAAATTTGGTAAAGTTAACACAGGTGGGTTGGACATGAGTAGCTGAAATGCTTGAGAAGCTGCTGGAGTCCAAGAAAAAGAATCTTTTTTAAGCAAAGCAGTCAAAGGAGCTGCCATTTGACCATACCCTTTCACAAACTTCCTATAATACCCTGTGAGACCCAAGAATCCTCTCAATGCTTTAACATCCTTAGGGATAGGCCACTGCTGCATGGCAGTAGTCTTCCTAGGGTCTGTCTTCACTCCTTCCCTTGAAATAAGATGCCCCAAGTACTCCACCTCCTTACAAGCAAACACACACTTAGACTTCTTGGCATACAGTAGGTGTTTAGCTAAAGCCTCCAATACCAATCTAAGATGACATACATGATCCTCTAAGGTCTTACTATTCACAAGGATGTCATCAAAGAAAACAAGAACAAATTTCCTCAAGAATGGCCTAAAAACAGTATTCATCAAAGATTGGAAGGTGGAAGGAGCATTGATTAAGCCAAAAGGTATCACCAAAAACTCATAATGACCTTCATGTGTACGAAATGCAGTTTTAGGAATATCTTGCTACTTCATCCTAATCTGGTGATATCCAAACCTCAAGTCCAATTTTGAAAATACACAAGCTCCATACAACTCATCCAACAATTCATCAATTACAGGAATAGGATATTTATCCTTAATGGTTTCTTGATTTAAAGCCCTATAATCTATACATATCCTCCATGAACCATCAGCTTTCCTCACCAAAAGAACAGGAGAAGCAAAAGGACTACAACAATCTCTAATGAAACCAACAGATAATAACTCCTTCACAATCTTTTCAATTTCATTTTTCTAATAGTATGGATACCTGTAAGGTCTCTAACTGATTGCCTGAGCTCCTTCCTTCAAGGTAATTTGATGCTCATGACCTCTTAAGGGAGGCAAATCCACAGGGGTAGCAAAAACAGACTCAAATTCAACTAGCAGATCAGAAATTTGCTTAGGCAACTGAGTTAAACATTCTGTAAAAGTCAATTCTGACTGAACTGAGATGTGCAAAACCAACCCTTTCCTTACTGTGTCCTTCAAGAACTGAGTGCCTTCTTGCAGCTGTGATTCTGTACTCCTCAAACCCTGTAAGAGCACCTGCCTTTGAGCATAAGTAAAACTCATGGTCAATAGCTTAAAGTCCCATTGAATTACCCCTAATGTAACTAGCCAATGTGTACCTAGCACCAAATCACATCCTCCCATCTGCAACACATGCAATTGCACCAAGAAATCATGCCCCTGTAACCACACTGGAACTTCTCTACACACTCCCTGAGTTTTTATCACCTCTCTATTAGCTACCTTAACCTCCAAAATCTGTGAGGTATCCACTGGAATATGTAAGTGTGAAATTAGAGTTGCATCAATGAAATTGTGTGTGCTGCCCGAATCTATAAGGATTACAAAAAACTTTTGTTTAATCCTACCCATCACCCTCATAGTGCTTGAGGTGGGAGTACCACTTAGAGCATAAAAGGTGATCTCAGCATCTTCTTGATGCTACATACCAGACTCAGAATTCCTATTAATCTCCTCCAACTCTGTAATTTGCACACCTGAATTTGGCTCATGCACTTCATCAATAAAATCAAGAAGGAATAGCTTAGCACTTTTACACCTATGACCAAGGATCCACTTCTCATCACAATTATAACACAGCCCTTGCTTCTTCCTTTCCTCCATTTGGGCAGGGGATATTCTTTTAATAGGTAGCCTAGACTTAGGATCTAATAAGGGAGGGACTTTAGGTAGACCTAAAATTGAAGGCTTACCTTGCTCCAATTGCAGTCTGGAATTCTTCTTTCAACTCAGATGATATTCTTTTTGGATCTTGGACAACCCAAAAGCTTCATTTAGAGACTGAGGATTAAGCATTCTCACAGGGAGTCTGATCTCATCCTTCAATCCACTAAGGAAGCAGCTCAATTTATGGGATCAAGACAACCCTTTAATCCTATTGGATAAGACTTCAAACTGAGCTTTATACATGGCTACTGAAGATGTCTGTCTTAATCTTATAAGTGTCTCCATAGGGTCATCGTATGAATTGGAGCCAAACCTTACATGTAAAGCTTGTACCAGAGATTCCCAATCGGAAAAAACCCCTGTTTCCTTACTGTCTTGGAACCAAATCAACGCCTCCCCATCCATGTGAAATGAAGCCAACATTAATTTCTCCTCCACCAGGGTATTGAAGTACTTGAAGTACTAATTAGCCTTGTAAACCCAACTCGCTGGATCCTCACCAAAAAATCTCGAAAATTCCAGCTTCACTGGACGAGACATAGTGATCGCTGAAGAACCCGAACCACGATTCAGCCCACTGTTTGGAACTCCTCCTTGATCAGAAGCCCCCAATCTCTGTAGTAGCGAAGCTAATTGCTGGTTCATCTCATTCAAGGTGCGAGTATGGATTTCCTAGATGGTTCGCATCTCTTGAATATCCTTGGCGTTATGATTTGATGTGTGTCGAAGAGAAGCCAAAGCTTCATTGGTTGTAGCAGTGGCGCACGCCTCAGCCATGGCCAAGGAATGCCAAGCTCTAATACCAAATGCTAGAGTTTTGTGTGTGAACGTGTAGCAAATGCTAGAGTATGTGTGTGAACGTGTTTTGTTGTAGCTGAATTGTAGGACAGCTGGGCCTCCAGAAGTTAGAAAGAGAGAAGAGAGGAAGATTCAAGAAAGGGGAATAGGACAAATTGTTATTAAAGTTCTGATTGATACATTGTGTTTCCAATTACACCCCTTTATACAATATGTAACTAACTCTCTAACTAACCCTTCCATTCTAACTTTACTAACTGACCCTCCCAACCCGTGTGTGTTTACTGTTTACACAGTGGCCACTTACCAACTCACTCTAATACAACAATAGCATAGTGGGCCAATTACCAACTCACTCTAATACAACAATAGCTACAGCAGCCCAAAAAATTCTATGAATTAACTAATACTCACAATCCTAACATGAGAAGGTTTCTTGGTAGTCTATGCCATATTTTTGTGTATATCCCTTTGCCACAAGCCTCGCCTTGTACCATTCAATGGATCCATCTGCCTTGTGTTTAATGGAGAAAACCCATCTGCACTCCACGGTCTTCTTTCCTTTCGGTAATGGAACAAGAGCCCATGTTTTACTCTTCTCCAGAGCTTCCATTTCTGCTTTTATGGCTTGAGACCACTTTGGATCTGATAAGGCTTCTTGTACTGTGCTGGGAACATGGTGTGAGGACAGCTTATGCACAAACTTCTTGATGGGAGAGCTTACCTCAGGAGTATTCTCAGGAGAAGGGTCTTCGGGTACTGAGGAGTAGGGTTCTTCATTTCTAGGTTCAGATGACTCGGATGCAGCTTCCTGAATGATATCAGGATTATCTCTCCTTTCTTCACTAACCACTGCCTCATAGCCGTCACTCATATGTACTGGGTTGTCTTCAAAGCCTTGCCAAGTTCACCAATTCAGCTCTTCATCTCGTATCTCCCCCTAAAGAGATGAAGTGGATACCGATGAAGGAAAGAAAGTTTCTGATTCTAAGAAAGTAACATCCATAGTGACGTAGGTGCGCTTGGTGGTAGGGTGGTAGCAACGATATCCCTTTTGGTGTGTAGCATACCCCAAAAAAATACAACGAACGGCACACAGATCAAGCTTGGTTCGTTGATTTTTATGGAGATGGACGAAAGCGACACAACCAAAGATTTGTGGTGGAAGTAGCAAAATAGTAGGCAAGGAAACATGTTCAGAAAGAACTTGCAATGGGGTCTTGAACTGCAGCACTTTCGAAGGCATACAGTTTAATAGATATACTGCCGTGGTAATAGCATCATCCCAATATATACTCGACACATGTGCCCCAAGCAAGAGAGCACGGGCTGTTTCTAGGATAAGTCGATTCTTCCTTTCAACAACCCCATTTTGTTGGGGTGTTTGAGCACATGACGTTTCGTGAAGAAGGCCATGGGTCGCAAAGTAATCCTGAAATTTCTTATTGACATATTCACCACCATTGTCAAAGCGAAGAATCTGAATTTTAGCTGAAAATTGAGTTTGAATCATTGTATGAAAAGATTGAAACACACTAAACACATCATCCTTATGTTTCAACAGATATAGCCAAGTCATACAAGTACAATCATCGATAAATGTCACAAACCACCAAATACCAGAAGAAGTGGTAATTGGAGAGGGTCCTCAAACATCTGAATGAATTAAAGCAAAAGGAATATCACTTTTATTCAAACTTGTGGAATAAGAAACACGATGAATTTTGGCTAGAATGCAAGTATCACATTTAAAGTCAGAGTTAGATAATTTGGAAAATAAATCTGGAAACAAGTATTTCATATAGCTAAATGACGGATGCCCCAAGCGTCGATGCCATAGCCAAATCTATCTCTCCTTAATGCTTGCGTGGTGCATATGATGAGCCTGACTAGAGTGGAAATCATCCATGTAATATAACCCCCCCTTCTTAGTACCACGCCCAATGATCTCCTTAGTGAGAATATCCTGAAGAAGACAAAAGGTAGGATACATTAGTGCAACACAATTTAGTTCCTCAGTAACTTGTCCTACAGACATCAATTTATTTGAGAGGGATGGAACTAATAAAGTATTAGATAAAGAAAGAGACGGTGATAAGGCAACAGTTCTAGCCTCTGTAACTGGATATGTAACCCCATTAGCATTCGCAATATCAGTTCACCTTGGTTGGGTAACTTCAATAAAATCATTTGAATTGAATGTCATATGATTTGTGTTCCCGGAGTCAATTATCCAGCCATTGTCACCATTCTGGATAGAACTAAGTAGGGCATAACCACAGTTACCTTGATCATTGAGATGAGTTTCATCACTCAAAGACTCTATTTGTGAGGTAAGAGATAATTGAGGTGCTGTAGTTACCAGGGCAGCCCGACCAGGCCCTTCATTAGAGGCAGCATCACGATTTTTCCGAGCCTTGTACTCATTCCACCAGTCTGGGTACCCGTGTAACTTGAAACAACCTTCACGGGTATGTTTCATGCTCCCACAATGAGTACAGCCTCCTCCTTCTGATTGAACCTTGGCTCTGGCGTTGGTATTCAGTTTCCCACCACCTGTAAAGCCATTTTGGATAACTGAAAAGAGGGTGGTTGTTGTTGTCCTATCTTGACTCCTTTTGATGCCATAACAGCTCCAGTCATGTTTGTACCCGTAAGCATCACCGCCTGCCAGATCTCCTCCCGTCGAACATGAGCATAGGTCTATTTTACGGTAGGGAAAGGACGTATCTATAGCACATCACTTCAAATCTTGTCCAGCCGATTGTCCAATCCATCAAGAAAGATATAAACTCTATCTTCTTGTAGGATTGTATTATATTTTTGTATATCAGTGGCACAATTCATCGGGTTAGGATGCCGGAAATCAATTTCTCTCCACAAGCCTTGAAGATCATTGTAATATTTTTCAATGGATCCTCCATCTTGTCTCATTTTAGTCACCCGTCTTTTTAGATCATATACTTGTGAAGTATCAGTTCCATCAAAATAAGTAGTAGCAATAGAATCCCATACCAGTTTTGCAGTTGGGAAGCGAATGAAATTACTGATCAAGGACAGGTCCATAGAATTGATCAGCTACCCTTTGACAATTGCATTCTCAGTTCGCCATCGTCGGAAAGTCGGATCTGTAGGTTCAGGTTGTAGAAAGTCACCATTGATATATCCCAATTTGTCTTTGCCCGAGATATACATCTCAAAAACTTGGGACCAGAGGGCATAGTTGGTGCCATCCAACTTAATGCCGATTTGTGCAGCAAAAGCATCATAGGTCGGTAGGTGGGTTTGGGTTTGATTTTGATTTTTGGTCAAGATTTCAGTCATTCTTGCCGTCAAATCTTCTAGGATAGAATCTGGGGAATTATCGCCAGTTTGTACCACATCAGTTGGGTTCACCATGGCTGCAGATTAGTGTTTAGGGTTGGGTTTGGTTGTAGAGCAAGTCCTAGGATTTTGCTCTGATACCATGTCAAAAAGATTTCTCATATATTTCATATATTTATGTACAGAGACAAGTATGGTTATATAGCAATACAAAGAGAAGGATCTAGAAGCTAAACTATGCTATACACAAATTACGGCTACTATAATGGTTGACCCTTAAGAGAAGGGATTCTAAACAATCTGGCCTACAATTTCTCCAATCACTGACAACTCACGCCAACATAAACTTTTGTTGATAGAATGTCTTCCAAACAAGAGTTAGTAACCTTGAATCGTCGAAGTCCAAGTGACAAGTCGTAAATGTCCACAGATATCTCCACCTCTTAGAACCTTACATATTTGTCCAAACTCTTTTATCTCTTAAATTAAGGAGATTATCTTTATCACAAAAAGAATTCCCACACTTCAAATTTGAAACTTATCATTAAAAAATTACTTTTTGTGAATATTTTTTTAAGATCTCAAAAATAGAAATGGTCTCCCAAATAATTATTTTTGTTTTTAGTATTTTGAATTTTTTTTTTTTTTAAGTGAGAGCCAAACACATATAATATAAAAATTATTATCTGAAAATTAGTTTCAAGTTCAATCTTTTAAAAATTGCTTTTATACGGTTTTGAAAAAAAAAAAAAAAAACAAAAATCCTCCTACCAATTAGGCTCTTACATTCTCAAAACCTACTTTATCTATTTTACCATCCTATTTTATAACTCACCCAACATTCCAATTTCTATTTTTACATACAACTCATTAAAATAATATAAACTACACTATCAAATAATATAAAAAAGGCTAAAATCCAAAACTGACCCTCTAAGTTTCACATTTTATCATTTCAGTCCTCTAAGTTTCAGTTTTGTCATTTCAGTCCTTTAAGTTTCAATTTTTTTCAATCCAGTATTTTGTTAAACTTCAATTAAATTGTGCTGTTAAGTAAGTTAAAACTACACCGGTTTTTTTTTTTTTTTTTTTTTTTTTTTTTTTTTTTTTTTTTTTAGTTAAGACCAAATCAAAAACTGTGTTATTAAAAAAAAAAAAAAAAAAAACTGTTATTAAAAAAAAAAAAATTATGCCCCTGAAAAATCAAAACTGATTGATACCCTAAATCCACCCGATTAACTGAGAATTATGGGGAGAAAGAAAAATGGGGAAAGAGAGAGACTGCCAGATCGGACTATGGGAGAAAGATAGATCGAGACAAAGAACTCATCCTCAAGCCGAGACGTCGCGTGTTGAATTGCCAATTAAGCCTGATCCACAATCTTGGAATCGAACCAAACCGATAACTCATCCATCAGATTCAAAATCTCATCAATCGTCGACAAATACTCATCGGCCTTGTCACCCGAGTCCTCCCAATTCAACGACCTTCTCGAACCTTCCAAACTCGAATCCCATTGTAAAATCACCTTTTTCGCCGAAGCGAACCAGTCCTCCTCGCTCTTCAACGAATCGTCGCTGTCAATCAAAATCGTGATATTCATGAGCCAATTATCAATCTCGGTCTCTTCCCCTGCCGATCCCTAACTTTCTTCTCTCTTTTTCCCTCTCCCTTTTTTCCCCTGATTTTCTCTGTTTGGCATACAGATTCATCAGGTTTGGGCATGTTTCTTTCTTTTTCTTTTTCTTTTTAATAACATTTTCTGATTTTGTTTTAATTACGAAATTTAAATTAAAAAAAAAAATAGAGGGAGAGAGCCCAAACTGTGTCGTTTTGGCTTTATTTAACGACACTACTTAACTGAACTCTAACAGAATATTGGATTGACAAAAATTGAAACTTAGAGGACTGAAATGAAAAAACTAAATTTTAGAGAACTGAAATGATAAAATGTGAAACTTAGAGGGTCAATTTTAGATTTTAGCCTATAAAAAATTATGTTTATAACCTATGGGAGTGAGAGAGATGCTGAAGTATGAGAGAATAAAATAAATACCTATATTTATGTTTAGGGTTGTATATATACAACCCATGAATAGTAGGGCTGTATATACACAACCTTATTGTTTGCTAAAAAAAATTAAATACCCATACATGGGTAAAGCTATGTTTTAGTGTCTTCGTTAGTAAAATAGCAACTTGGGTTTACACTCCTAATGCTAATACTCTTATGATGTTTCTTTTCTTTAGGACCCACAAGGAATGAGCCAGAGCCAATATCTTTATTAGAAAGCTCCTTCTCCCATCCAAATAAATAAAAAATAATAGCTCCTCTCCAAAAAAAAAAAAAAAAAAAAATTGTTACTCTCTCTCTCTTTTAATAAATGGTTAGAGTTACTAGTTTGGTGATGTATTTATTTGGCTCCAAATTAAATTTGAACTTATCATTTTCAATTTATTATGCGATCAATTATAAAACTATATGTTTCTCAAAAAAAAAATTATAAAACTATATTCCATAAAAAATTTACAAAACTATTTATATATACTATTTAAACTAATATATTTATTTATAGTATTTTAATATTTTAAGATTTTTTTTTTTAAAAAATTTAATCTCTTTCTACTGTATCTTATATTTAACTTTTTTCTTTTGTTGATAAAAACCTTATATTTAACTTAAACTATGCCTTGCCCTTCCCTCTCAAATAGTTTGGACACTCCTTTTTGAGATGTCCATGACCATTGCATTCGTAACACACGATGCCTTGAGGGGGTTGTGACTCATTTCCATCTTTCTTCTTAAACTCCTTCCTATCATCTTTGGAGGATGAAAACTTCCCTCTGCTGAACGGTTTCCCACTGTTCTTCATCTTCAGAAATTTTCGGAAGTTTTTTGCAAGAAATGCTACCTCCTTCTCCACTCCATCTTCTTCGAAGGAATCATCCATTCTTTTGGTGATGGTTTTAAGAGCAAGAGATTTACTCGACTTATGAGAAGGTAGTCCCAGCTCATACGTTTGGAGAGATCCAATTAACTCTTGGATTTTGATCTCATCCAAGTCTTTACTTTCTTCTATAGCTGTGACTTTTGCTCGGAAGCTCTCCGGCAATGATTGGAGGATTTTCCTCACTACCTTTGAGTCCTTCGTTTTCTCACCTAATTTGAATTTGCCAATAACCACTTCATTCAGCTTACTGTAGAAAGAGTCAAATGACTTGTCCTCACTCATTTTCAGCTCCTCAAATCTGGTGGTTAGCTTTTACAACTTTGTATCCTTTACTTTCTTTGTTCCTTCATATGTGATCTCCAATATCTCCCAAGCTTCCTTAGCTAGTGTTATGTGAGAAATCCTATGAAATTCATCTGGAGAAACACCATAAAAAATTGCATTAAAAGCTTTACTGTTAGCATTAGCTGCCGCAAGAGCTGCCTTATCCCAAGTGGATTTAGCTGCCTCTAGCCTAGTCCATCCTACTTCTACCGCATCCCAAACAGTATCATCAATAGAACACAAGAATGCCCTCATTCGAACTTTCCAAAAGGCATAGTTACTACCATCAAAATATGGTGGAACATTCAAAGATTAAGACCGGTCCATCTCAATACGGGGTCAAGAATCGCACTAAGGTGATTAAACCACAATGAGTACACCCGCTCTGATACCAATTGAAAGCTCAAAAATGTGTTAAATAACACAAGAGCTGTTTAGACCCCCAATTCAAAGTTACGGCTTGGTTGATTTTACATTAACTTAATACTAAGTGCGGAATAGTGTAAACACAAGCATACAAGCAAGAGAGCTACTCTAATCCATATTTAAAGCAACACAACAGTAAAATGAAATGAACAAGAGTAGGGAAGAGAGATGCAAACACAGATAACACGCCAATGTGTTATCGAAGAGGAAACCGAAGAACTTGGTGAAAAACCTCTCCGCCGACCTCCAAGCGGTAATCAATCCACTAGACAATCAGTTGGGATACGTGGGTTAGCAAGAAACCCTCCAAGCCTAATCTACCCGATGTACCTAAGCCCTCCAAGCTCCTACTCTAATAAGGCTTCTCGGAACTGTGTCTTGTCTAGCTCTCCGGATCCCGCAACAAGCTCCATGTTGCATCTGCCATCCTTGGCTTCTTCCAATGCTTCCCAGTAGCACCAAATTATCACTTGACTCTCTGAAAGAGTGTGGTAAGTGTTTGGGCTATCAACCTCTCAATGATATGGAAATGGAGAGGTAGGAGATGAGGAAATTCCACAAACAAATGTGTAGAGAATTGTTGGTATAACAATTTCTAACTCTCAAGTGTTTTTGCTAGGGTTTTCTCTTAGAAGCTCTCCACATCATTTGTGGGTAATGTGGGTATATATAGTGTGGGTGCAAAAAGTGTGTATTAGATAGTACAGTCTGGTAGAACAGAATGTCTCGCAGGTGTCTCGCGGGAAGGCCTTACCAGCGAGATACTTGCGAGACACAGCTGTCTCCATCTGTACTGACTCTTTGCATTCCAGTCATGTGCAGGGCACATGCATCCTTTTGCGGGATGCTTAGTCGCAAGATACTCGCGAAAACCTTCTTTACTTCAATTGCTTGAGTCTTCACACTCTCTCTCACTATCACACAACCCTTACAATAAATTCCCACAACAAATACAGGGTACATAAGATTGAATAAAATTACAATCAAATTTGGCACGGAATAAAAGCCAATGAAAATACATATTTGAAAATCACAACTTTACAATCTCCCCCTTTGGCTATTCCATGACAAAACCCCTAAAACAGACTCTAGACTTAAACGTGAGTTTGGGAACAATGGTAAAACTCACTCACACCTAATCTAGAAACTGTGAAGCACTTGCACATTTATACCTGTAACCTGAAACACTCGCACACAAACAAAACTTTCATTAAACTTATGACAAGTTGAAGACAAGGTATGTATAAGAGCAAGTATAACATTACCAAGTATGTAAGCATTTGATAACATGTATACACAAAGCTTGATCAAATAAGTGCAGTCATTAAAGAATGACTCCAATGAACATATAACAAGTAAATGTTCATCCGGACATGTAAAAAGAAGCAATCACTTATGATTACTTGCATGTCCAATCACACGACCAATGCAAAATACATGAAGTATATGCATCTAGGAACAATCCTACTAGGGCACAAGTGTGAAGTACTCAAGACATATTAGCAATATCTAAAAGTACAAAGAAAATGCTACAAAAGCATTGAGATAGTCACAAAACATACTGAATATAAACTGAAACAATTAAAAGCAAAGTGTATTGAAGTTTTAAACAAAAACCAGTAAAAGCATAGACATGAACCAGCAGTTATAGAAGCTAAAAATAAACACAAGTAAACCAAACAGTAGTTAGTGTCTTCTCCTCCCCCTTTCACTGCACTCCCCCTAAAAACGACACCATCTCCCCATTTTTGTCATAGAATAGCTAGTCGTCATGTTCCTCTAGCTTCCTTTGAACTTGGTCCAGTTGAGTCTGAAGAGATGTGAACTTGGTGTCAAAACGAATGTGTTGGGAGTGCATGATGGTAGCTAGTTCGGATATCTTGGTAGTAATCTCTTGGAGAGTAGCCATGATGTTGTCTAGCTGTTCATCATAAACATGAGATGTAGAACTTGAGCTTCCCTGAGTAGCATGACTTTCTTGCTTGGGATTCTTCTTAGTGTGACTCATGCTTGCATGGATAGTGCGGATATTAATTGGACTTGGCCTTGGATATGGGCGCTCATCTTCCGAAGGATGCACACCTTTGAGCTTCAAAATCCGTGAGATAAGGCGACAAAAAGGAATACAATTCCTTGAAGCAGTCCGGTCAACTGTTTTTGCTACAATGTGAAAAATGTGAGAACACACATCAATCTCCACGTCAGAGATTAGATCATGCAAGAATAATGCTCGACCAAGATTCATGTAACCAGTGCTAGACAGAGGGTAGAGGTTGCTACACATGATCATTGTGAGCAGCCTTATTTCAGGAGAAAGTGATGCCACACTTATTGACTTCCTATTGGAGGAGAATTCCAAATTAGCTCCTAAAACTTCCCGAAGAATCTCCTCATCTGGAGTCAGTTTATCATAAACCTGAGGGATAGGTAATATTGGCCTGTTGATGTTCAGAATTTCGGCCAAGTAGACGGGTGTAACTGGGAACCACTTTCCTCTCACCCAGCACTTGATTTCCTCTCCTTCAACAATGGCATTGGCATAGAATTCTTTCACTAAGTTTTCGTATGCATCCTCAAGATTTGAGAGAAGGAAATTCCAATCTTTGGTGGCAAACCATATTGGGATATCCGTGTCTAGGAGAGAGGGTTGATCAACGGCCCTTTCAAACAGCAATGGAGCATCTCAAAACTGGCTCGTGTAGGTCTAGAATGCAGCATAGAATCTAAACAAGTCAGGATCATACACTTCTGTTGAAAAACGAGTTCTCTTTGACTTCGGTGAAGGTTCATCAACATCAATCACCAGCTCTTTCCCTTTGTTGCAACCTCCTTTCACAGCTGAGCTTTTAAACGGAGACATCTGCAAACATATCCACAAAGCACAAACAGCAAGTGCAAAAACACAAAAACAAAGCACAAAACTTGATTAGATTCAAGTTAGTCCAAAGCACAAGTAAAACAACCTAAAACAGAGTAAAAATAACTCAAAGCATAGAAAAGAAAGACAAACAGCATGCTAAAGGTATTAAACCAATTAAGCATATGCTAGTTCAGGTGTGTGCGTCATGAGATGCATGATGTGTGCCTAGTGTGTGCATGGCATGGCATTAAGGCACAAAATGGACAGAGTGTGAAAAACACACAAATACTAACCAAAACATGATAGACATGATTAGTCAAGACACAATCCTATCATTGGAACTCACTTGAGTCCAATTCAGCACACAAATGTCACTGGGACATTTTTTCAAACACCTGACATGCAACAATGCATAACTGTTATGAAGAATGCATGAACAGATTGAAAAATGCCTCAATACAACCTTAAAATGCCACAAGGGACCAACACAAATACACAAACAGCAAATGGGACTCAGCCCAATCAAGATTTTGGAAAAAATTTCACAAAAATTAAGAACCCCAACCCATTTTCGAAAAATCCCCAATTTTGATAACCCTAACTAATTTTCTGCATAATCTATGACAAATAGAAGGAAAAATGTTTTAGAAAACATACCTTGAAGTTAAAATCGCAGAAAACAAGCTTGGAATTGATGGGGTTTGATTGAAAAAATGATTTTGGGTTGAGAGAGGTTCGAGAGAGGCAATGCGAAGGAAGTTATGAGTTTTGAAAAGATGTCACATCTGCTACATAAAAACTGAAAATACGCGTTTTTCACGGGTTAGACAGTCGCAATTTAAGTCACGAGACATACTGAAGCTTTCGCGAGAAGCTTTTAGTCGCGAAACAGTAGCTAGACAGTCGCGATAGCCTTTGTATGAAGTTGAAAAATTCCAGTTTTTGCCTAAAAACATTTCGCGAGAAGAGTTTAGTCGCGAAAATTAATTGAAAGGAAAATGGTTGATTGCTATGTGACTAAGATAATGGGATTTGCATAAAGTATATGTAACTAATGCGTCCTAACTTTACTATATATCAAATATGTCCCAAGAGTTTTGTAACTCAATCGGCACCTCCTAATATTTCCAAATATGTCTAGGTTTAAATTCTCCTTCTCCTATGTATATATCAAATATGTGACAATCAGTTTGTAATGTAATGGCATAGATTGGTCTCGTTTATTATATAAACTAGTTGAATTCTTGCATGATTTGTAGTGCATTTTATTAGTTTTCTCCAATATTTCAACAATTTTACTTCTAATATTTAGTGTTCTATTTTATAAACAAATTAAAAAGACAATATGAGTGGTGTAATAATTTGATCATGTTATACGTGTTTATAAATTTTAAAATTGCATGATACTGTGAACTAATATGGATAAGCATGTTTCATGCCTACTAAAAAAAATGCAACTATCATTTTGATAAATAAAAATAAAAACATCCTTCAATAATTGTTTTTAAAAGCTAACATAGACCACACCACATCAACACTTTGTAAAAATAATTTGTAAAATTGTTTGTGTATCTAGCATTACTTTTCTTTTAAATATGGCATGAGGAAGCCGCAGATTAAGAAAACATGAGTTTTTTTTTTTTTTTTTGGTGGTTCAATAAGAGGGGGAAAATACTAAAATAGAATAGAGTTTAATAATTTATTGTAATAAATAAGAGAGAACACTAAAACATGCTATATTAAATTATTAATTAAGTAAGATAGTATTTTTTGAACCATTAGATTGCTTAGAGATCTATAGTGGATAAAATCTGTAACTTTTATAATATTACACCAGGTGTACCTTCACTAACTTGAACCCATCTCTCTCTCTCTCTCTCTCTCTCTCTATATATATATATATATATATTTTTTTTTTTATATTCTTGGTTGTGTATTATTAATTTTTTTTCTTTCGTTGGACCTTGTTTCCACTGTTGCAAAAGTAACTAAATTTGTGCAAGAATACCAAATTTATAATAAATTTTTCTCATATAAATTTTAGAAAAATGACATCAAAATTTCATTATACTTAATAAAATAACTGAAATAATTAATAAAAAATATATTTATTTATCATATTAGTAATCTTTTAAATTACATAGAATAAATACTATAATGTTGGTTATATACTATCACAAAAAGATGTTAAGAAATCTAAAGGGTTATGACTAATTTTAGTGAATTCAAAAATATTTAATTTGTATGACTTTTGTGTCAATTGTTGTCAACATTACTAAACATTCTAAATCAATTAATATTATTATAAATAAAAAATATTTTCTCATATAAGGAAGAATTTCATATCTTTAATCAATTATTATAATTATAATAAAAATATTTTCTTATATAATATATATATAAATAATCATTTAAATTCCTCTAATATAAATAATTGATGTCTAATTATATATAATTAATATATGCATTTACTTCATTAGTTAATTCAATGAACAAATACTATGATATGTAAATGCAAATTTTATTGAGGTATAAGCCTAAATAAAGAAAATCTCCACACCCCCACTTGTAAATTGTACAATGAATTATTTAAAAATAAATTAAAAAAATACAATCTTCTGCACATACTATTATTAAAAGTACAATAATATTTGTGCTTTAAGCCTTAAGCAATCACCACACTAGATTTACATGAAAAGCTTGAAAATACGAATTGAAAAAAAATTCCAAATTTATAAAATTAAAATAATAATAAAATTGAAAGAAAATATAAGACCGTATTATTCCTTTTTTTTTTTTTTTTTGATAAGAAAGTATTATTCCTAAATCCTAATTAGATCTTCATTTACATTGGTATTTCAATAACCCCAAATATTATCCACAAATTCACTTTTTCTTTTTTGGATAGCCCTAAATTCACTATACTTAAAAGAACCACCTTTTTATCTATACTACTATTTAAGGAGTTTCTTTTGTTTGGAATCCTCATTTTTTTTTTTGTTAAAAAATGTTCCTCCACCTCTATGTTTAAGTAAAGATAAAATTAAAAGACAATCAGGTAAAAATACAACTCTAACTCCCACTAAAACATTGCCTAAAAAATAGGGTCACTCTCCTATTGATTTTCAAATTGCTTCATCAACTTATAAATTAGATTCTCAAAATAAAAATTATATATAAAAAATTAAATCATAGGTTTTTTTTTTTATATAAAAAAAGCCTCATTGCACGCACGAAGCACATGTGATGAGGCTAGTTATCTTTACTTCTCCGATTCATTTCCAATTATTTCAGTTTATTTTATTTGTGAAATTCATCTATGCCCATCCATGTCAATATTTGTAAAACTTGAGCCAGTAGCTCTTAGGTTCTAACCTCTTCATATAGTGCAAAACTAATTTTAATTAGCTAAAATAATAACTTATGATTAATACAATGTCAATTATACATGAGCTGGTGATAAAGTTATAATTTAACGCTCAGTTTGTTTTGAAATAAATTATTTTCAAATGTAAAATACTTTATATGTAAAAAAATTTTAGCAAAATATTTTCAAATGTTTGGTATGACAAGTAAAATTTTTAAAGCAAACCACCAAAATCGAGGGCTCAACATTGAAGTCGCTAGTATTCTTTTACTTCGTTGGAGAAAACGAATTTTATACTTACAACTTTTTTTTATGGGTAAAAAATTTTATACTCACAATCTAATCGAAATTCAAATGAAAGCATTGTCACAAACAGTGTAAATTTTTTTTTTTTTTTTCGATATCACAATTTCTCAAATTCCATAATGACTCACCACTACAAGAAAAATGGCCTATTGTTGCGCTCCAAAAGCGCCGCTAAAACCAATAAAAGCGCCGCTAAAGGCACTTCTGACCTTTAGCAGTGGCTGCTATTGCAGCGCTACAAAGCGCCATAGCTTAAATGCCGCAGTAATAAGAAGCGTCGCTATATAGGTACCTTTTAGAGGCAGATTTGGCTTATTGCGGCGGGCTTTCCAACAACTAGTGGTTAAAAAAACACAAACCCATGAACAAGCAACACAAAACTAGAAAAACAATAAGCAATATTGGGGTTTTAGGGGAGAGAAATTATGAACGGCGCCACCAACAGCAACGTCGGAGGTGACACGAGCCAAGCAGCAACGCCGGTGGAAGATCGATCGCTGATTTTGAGAGTGACAAGAGATTTTGAGAGAGAGAGAGGTTTTTTTTTTAGAGGGAGATAAACAGATGAGAAAAATGAAAAGGCAAACAGGCGCTAAAGTGATAAGTTTACATGAGGGAAAGGAAAAAAAAATAGAGGGAAAAAATTAGACTAAAAATGGGCAATTAAAAGGTCTATTGCGGCAGTCACTTAAACCGCTACTATAATTGAGAAAACATGTTGCAAGAAGACATAAATTGTGGCGGTTCAATATACCGCTGCTATAACTACGGAAAATGCTGCTAAAACACATATATTACGGCGGTTTTTTATACTAACGTTGTAGAGCACCACAAAAGACTATATCTATTGTGGCAGCTAATGGTACGTCGTAATATATCTCATGTACATGGACGGTTCAAAAAAGCACCACAATATGTGACATATAGCGGCAGTTTTTGAAATCGCCGCAAAAAACCCACTGCAATAGCCCCTTTTTCTTGTAGTGACTACAAACAATTCTAATGATATTTTGAGAATATGATCTAAAATGAATAAATAAAAACTTAGTTTGAAAATTAAACATACTGTTAAAGGCGATCCAAGAGAATGCAATAACACATGTTTGGATGACTGTTTTTTCTTGCCTAGTGAATTGCATGAGGTGACCAACACTTATCAATCAAGGCCATATACCTTTTCACAAAGGCAAATCCCAATGAACTGACTGTAAATTTAAGGGATTGTATGACACCAGTCACTAGTGGACTGGTTAGGTCAAACTTGCACACAATGAAGATGAATACAATAATGCTCAAAACAAAACTAATCACTATTTCTCAATGCACCCATTGAAGAAGGCCTCATATTTTATCCTTCATGTAAGTCGTCAAATATCTATTGTTTTTTGTTTTTTGTTTTTTGTTTTTTTTTTGTTTTTTTTTGAGAATTATAGTTATTTGTTTTTATCTCTACTAAATTTAACCCAATTTTATTTGGATAAAATTTTATTGCTTTTCATTTAAAATTTATTAGGTTTCTCGTGGGTTATAGTTGCATGCTTAGCCTAACTAAACCAACTAAATTTAATAATTTTTTAAAAGGAATTTAACCATTTTTAATTTGACTAAAACTTTATTTCTATTCAAACTTATTAAGTTTATCGTAGATAGTAGTTGCATAACATAAGCTACTTAGCCTAAACCATAATATATATATATATATATATATTTATATATATATATATATATATTTTGATGTGCCCAAACCATAAACTATATTATAAAAAATGGCTAATAAATAACTATAAAAAAAAAAATTGTAACAGTAATGTTTGAGTACGTAGTAATGTCATGTAACAAAAACCTGAAAAGAATAATTTAATAAAAAAATTGGGAAAAGTTAACTGATGTTTTAAGAGTATTAGTTTAAGAAATATTATTAGATTTTTTTATGGAAAATAATAAAGTGATTGATTTTTTTAATAGTTTTTTATATTTCTATTAAAGTAGTATTAAAACTTTTCTAAAATAATCCATTAACAAATTTCCTAAGGGCACTTTTAATCAAACCTTAAAAAAATTGATCTAAGTGTTAAAAAATATTGTTAGTATAAAGTTGTAATAAATATGGCAATTAGGTAATATATAGCATAGCAATTAAGCTTTTGTTTCTATTTACAAAATTAATGCAATTTGGTGCAACTACATGGCAATTAAACACAGCATCAACTTGGCATAACCATGACTACTAAGTACAACTTTATAATATACTAGTCGCTGACCCGTGCGATGCACGGAAAAGCTATTGACTCTAACAAAAAATGAAGAAATATTTAACTTCCATACTTTTCCATAGTTTAGAAGTGTTGTCTAACATTAAACGTTATTGAGTTGCAAGTGTATAGTTACTGAAACCTACCAAGTAATTTAAAATTCTTAAATTAATAAAGCAAAACTCTCAATAGCTATACACACACACACACACACACACACACACAAAACTAATATAAACTGCAAATATATAAACAAAGACCGTGATATGAGGAAGACACACCAAGTTTCAAATTTGAGTAGCAATATGACTTTCTCGTAGTAATAATGTGAGAGATCATAAAACTTTAGGTGCTCTCAAAAAAGAGATTTGGTGCTTTGAAGGACGCCTCTCTTTTTGGGTAAGTGGTGTGGACTCACCACTTATTTTTTTTTATACAAAAAAATAAGAAAAAAAAAACTAAATACAAAATACATATTTAGAATACTTTGAATGTCATTGATTGAATAAAGAATAGTACAATTTTGGTAAATAAAACCTTACAAGGCTTTGGGTCCTAGTTACAATCTATGCAGAAGAATACAAAGCTTTGATCCTAGTTACAATCTACCAAAATTAAAGAAAAAAACAAGACACTAATCTACCTATCCAAAAATCCTAAGCTCGGGTGATATGCCAAGAATGTATTGATCCCTTGTGATGAATTAACAAATTAATTAGCCAAGTTACTTAATTAATTCAATTAGTATGCAATACGCGTGGTAGCACAAACAAATTACCAAATAACTAAATGCAACGGAAATTAAATTGACACGGTGATTTGTTTACGAATGGGGAAAACCTACACGGCAAAAACCCCACCGGGTGATTTTAAGGTCACCACTCCCGAAAATTCACTATTATCACAACAAGCGGTTACAAGTAAAGGAATCCTAGTACCTTATACTAACTTACAGTTGAACCCTTACCCCAATACCCAATTGGACTTCTTCTGTAGTGACAATCTCTCCTTGTAATGCACGGCTCCTAGTATGTGACTAACCAATTCGATGTGCGGATCCCAGTACGCAGCTTACTCACCAATTTGAGAAAGATGTTGGCTACAAAGTTCTTCAGTTCATCACACGATGAAGACCACGAAACTCCTTGGTTACAAAACCCTACAGTGTACAAACACAGCAGCTTCTTCAAGAGAGAGATGAACTAGGGCAAATTCTGTCTCCGATCACAATTTGCATGAACACAACTTTGCTTCACACTCGCACAACATTTGACGGCCCTTAAAACAATCCTTATATATGTTTAGAGTTATGAGAAAAGAAAGCCCAAACATGTATTCACAGATTGAAATGAAATCAGTTCTGAAAAACTAATTTTCATAAATCTCGATAGATAGCTTATTTGTCGAGCTAGCTATCAAGTATCGGGCTTTAGCAGCTTTTTAAATCTCGATAGATACTAGCCGTCGAGCTTTAAAATCCAGCACTTCTTTACTTGATTCTTGGACAGACTTGCATGGCTTTAACACTTGAACTTGAAACCTTGTTTCTTGAAGCATTAAACACATCCTAGATCTACCCAATTACTCTCTCTCTCTCTCTCTCTCTCTCTCTCTCTCTCTCTCTCTCTCTCACACACACACACACACACACACATTTTTTGTTGGATTTTTTATTATTATTTTTCTTGCATTTCTACCTTAGATTGATGTATATTTGTGTTTTTTAGAATTCTACTTTTGGAATCAATGAAGAATAAAAAATATTTTTTTTAAATTTTCTATAAAAAAATGTATTCACAAGCCTTGCTTAATTATTGATAGTAGAAAAGATACAACCTGATAGCTGCCCATAGGAGGTTCTCCAACTAGAGGTTTGTACCCTTATTGTCCTGTTATTGACTAATTCATATGTGTTTCTTAATGCAAATATTTTTTTATCATTTTGTTTACAACACTAAATACTTTTAATGAATGGTGTTTGTTGTTGATATAATTTAGAAAAAAAAAATCATATTATAATATGTTATATTTTTTGTTGTTGTCAAGTTTTACCTTATTTGGAAAACTACAAGATAGTTTGAACAAGCTGATGAAGAACAGTTAGTTCAGTTGAAGACACTGGTCTTTGTGCAATTTCCTTCACTATTTAAAAATATTTTGTTTAATAAATTAGTATTAAATTGTTATTGTAGGGATGAGTGGACTCAGGCCCAACTAGCCCAATACAATAAATTTGTAGAGAATGGGTTTAAGAACTAGGCTTTAGTGAGGATAACAACGAATAAACATGGTTATAGGTAAACTAAATAACAAGAAAGTGGGCTTTAAGTATGAAATTCTATCCTCGGCACTTGTTCGGGGAGCTATTTGTTCTTATTATTTCCTCAGTGCTTGGTTACAAAGGTTACAAAAATGATACCAGTGGCTACAGTGTTTTCTGCTCCAAAACCTCCCTTCACTTTTCTGGAGGATTTCTTACATTATATACCCCCTTTCAGTTGATCCTGACCCTCCATTTGTTGATCATGCAGGTCACTTCTCGAGTGTTGTCCCATCAGCCACCGTCCCAAACCTTCTGTGAGTTGTAGCAACCAAAGCAGCACTGCTCAGGGGTCATTTTCTCATTAATGCGGCCAGAATGTTAGTTGTGTGCATTTAATGTGGAGGTGACAGTTTCTCCTTGAATTGCCCCCCACCAAGCTCCCATGGCTGACCCACTGTATTTATCCTTTTTATTGGAATGCTCTACGAGGCTGCCTTTGATGGTGTGCCGCTCTTCCCTTCTATGATTTCGGTTCGCCGAGGACAAGATTGTCCTCGGCGATGCTTCTTGGCAATTCAGACTTTCTTCGTTCGTCCTCGGGCATTTCTTCTTCCTCGGCGTAGGCCTTGGGCTTAGTATAAAGTGGGTCGGGGGGGGCCAAATTCTTTGACCCCACAATAGCCCATCAAAATCTTGCTATCCGGCTCCTCGGACGAAGAGGAGGATTTTGATGTCCTCGGGCCTTTATCATGGCATGTTAAGTCTTGTCCTCCATCAGCGCCAGAGGCTTTTCACCTGTCCAAGGCACGCTCCTGGCGCTTCGATATAAGGAGTGCGCCCTCATTAAATTCTGGCGACTCGATGCTCCCCACGTTCAACGGTATGATGGTAATCAAACGGTGGGGATTTCTTTAACTTTATAGGCGGGAAAACCCGTATGGTTATTTTTAATCGAAGGTATAAATGCCCATTTGAACTGATTTGCATCTTTACTTTTACATTCAAGAGTTCTTACGCACATATCCTGAGTTCGGTCAAATCTCCAGTCAAACTCGTGTTTCTTTTCAGCATAAAAAGCCTGTCTGATGAGTTTTTCCTCATTTCTGTAAGTGTTCTTATCTCTCTAACTCGTGCTTTCTCTCTTCTAAGTTTCCTTTCTCGTTATTCTTCTCTTTCCTTCGTCCTTCCCTGAGTCTTTTAGCTGTTTCTAGGGATAGGTAAGTTAAAAAAGTTGGTTGAGTCTAAAGAGGCGGTAGAGAGATTCATCGCCAACTATAGGATTCCTAGTAGTGTAGGCTTGGATACTGTGAAGAAGGGGAGTGGTGTTTTAGGAAGCAAGATGGTGAAATAGTGATTCTCATAATCGCCTTCGTCGAAGGTGGTATGAGAATCCCTATGGGGCCGGTGATAAGGGATTACCTTAGGCATTTCCGATTAGCTCCCACCTAGTGCGCCGTCAACATGTTTAGGATCATGGGCTATGTGGACCCCTTAAATGAGAAGATGGGGTTGAGGTTAACCCATCATGATGTAAACTGGTGCTACAACCTCCAACACCTAAAGGGTAAATCCTATTATATGAAAACGAGGGATGACAAGGTTCGGCTTATTCAGTGCCTACCTAAGTCCAGCAAGGGGTTGAATAAGGACTTTCTCATCGTGTCAAGGGGGTGGCACGATGGCCTTCCTTGTCCGACAGAGGAGGGGGCACCAGGTGGGGTATTCAGAGTAGGAGAGGGTTGATCTTTTGCGTTGTCATAGTTTGCACTGTTTGACTGATAATATGAATATACTTTCTTTTTTGCAGATCCACACATCTTTGAACGACACTTTCACTTGGTCAACCGGGAAGATTTGGCAACCATCCTTAGGGCGGAGGTTTTTGTGAACGAAGCTAACAACCAAGTCAGAGCCGCTCACAAGATCCTCAGGTACAATCCCATCCAGAAATCATTCTCGGCTCCGAAGTACGTAATCAAAGCCAAAGATTCTCGGCTTCATAAAATCACCGTAGCAGATCACGGGTTCTTACTTCCCAAAGGATCTCCTGTCCCAGAAGGCATTCCATTGGCAGGCCTTTCTTCATCCCATCAAGCTGCAGAGGCTGAGGGAGGAAGAGTAGAAATCGAAGAAGAGGTTGCTAATTTGGGTTCATTCGAGAACGAATTTGGTGTATTCAGCTAAGTTAATCTATCCGAGGATCCATCCGGTGACTTGGGCGACCCCAGTTTGACTGAAGCGGATCTCCTATCAGTAGGGACTTCTTCTCAGGCCAAAATGGGTTTTAAAAGAAAACCCTCAACCAACTTGCTTGACCTGATTGAGGGCCAACCGAGGAAGGACGCGCCGGGGAAGCCACAGTCCAAGCTTCCTCCTCCTCCAACCAAGCCTCAGCCTCAGCCTGCTCAAACCAGGTCTTCTTCCACCCAATTACAACCATCATCTCCACAATCCAGACTTCCTCCTCCTCCCCAGTCTACTCTATCTCCTCGGCCCGAGCCCACCGATCTGAAAAGGAAAAGGGGTTCCAAGGGCAAAGAGCCCATGAATGGGGGGAGATTTCGTTCCTCTCGGGAATAAGATGAAGCCTTACGAGCATCAAAACAATTAAAAATAGGGCACCAAATCCAAGAAAAAGAAGTCACCCCTCAGTCCGAGGCCCAGGCCTGGCTTCCTGCCCCAATGCTTCATGGGCAGCCTTTGATGAACAACGCATCCCTCAAGGACTTCCGAGGGGGTGAAGGCACCTATGTGGCTGATGCGTTGGAGAGGTCCCTGCTACTTCCCGCCGATATGGCTGAGTTGGGGAATTTGAGGAGGCAGGAGATCTTCCTCAGCACCAAGAGATACTTGGGCATGGTAAGACTTCTAACACTTGTAACTCCGTTGATTTTTTTCCTTGGTTTCTAACATACCAGGTGTTTGTTTTAATTGGCAGGCTGTCCAAGCCATTTATAGATTAGAAGAGGCAGCCAACGACCAGGGCAGGGCCCTGGAGCTCGAGCGTGACAAGCGCCTGGATGCTACGTGGACCCTTAAGAACTCCGAGGCCGATCTCCTGAAAGCGAGGGAAGATCTAAAGGAGATGACAAGGGCCAGAGATAGCGCTGAGTCAAGCCTGGCTAGTGCTCAAAAACAGGCCAAGGACTAGACGAGGCGCCTACTCAAAGTTGAGGATCAGCTAAAGATTGCCAAGGAGCAACTCACTGATCTAAAGAAGAAGCTGGCTGAGGCAAAAGGGGCCAGGAACGTCGCGAAATAGGCCAGGAATGAAGCTTTGAGAGCTAAGGGAGAGTCGAAGTTCGCCAGGACAGAGGCTAAGAGCTCTAAGGAGAAAGCCGAGGAGGAGGCTTATGCCTTGGGAGTGACTGAGACCCAAGCCACTCTCAAGGCTCAAGTACCTGGGGTATGCAAGCTCTACTGTTCCCAGGTTTGGAATGAAGCCCTTAAACAAGCTGGAGTTGAGGCTTCATCTGATCTTTGGAAGGTAGAGAATGTATATTATCCTCCTGCCATCCGAGAGCCAGGCTCTCTTAGCTCTGAGGCTGGTACTTCTCTCGAGGTGGTTGAGGCAGGCCATCCTGACACTGCTCTTGCTTCGAGTTCTCCTGATGAGCCTACCAAAGAGGCTGAGCCCTCTGGGGTAACTGAAACAGATAAAGGCCCTAACTAGGAAGCACCCTAGGATGCTGCAAAGCCCTCAGCTAATGCCCAGGCCCCTCATGCCGAGGAGACAGCTCTCCTTGTGGTGCCTCTACAGGCTATTCCCCTAGGTAAAAGCCCCGAGGACCCTAAGGCCGCTTCAGACCAGCCTCCCAAGAGGGGAATGAAGATCAAGTTGAAAAAATAGGCTACCTCTGTTGTGCTTTAGCCTCATGTTTCTTTCTCTTCTCCTTTTTTTTTAGATATTTGAACTGTTGTAATGGAACACTTGAACTGAATGTATGCAATTTCCCTTTTCATGTGTTAATTGTTGCTATGATGGGTTCTGCTATTTATATAACTTGTGCTTTGATTATCAGCTAAACAGTCTCAACAGTGTGACTTGTTTTCCATTTTTGAAACAACCGCCAAAAAATGTAAAGTATATTATGATAATTTCAACTTAGACTTTGATTAACAATTGAGCCACCCTATTACTATGACTTGCTTTTGCTGAATGGACTATGAAAGGCAATAACCTTATAATATAAATCCTACACCTCATGAATTGGTTATCACAATGGGTAAAAAATGCTAAGCGCGCAGCACTTATAAAGATAAACCTTTAAATCCTAAGATCAAATGCCACAGCTCAATGTACAAAGGCACTCATAGGTATGTTCCAAAAATTTACTGACCTCAAGGAAATAGTTAGCTATTGACTATGCAGGGGAGTCATGTTCAATGTACCTCAAAGTACCTTAAGTGATGAGCATGGGCTTGTGTTTATTTACATCTTTATCGAATGAGGACAGGGCGAGTGTTCCTAGGTGCCAAACTCCCCTTTGGTAGTATTTGTAACTTAGATAAACGCTCAAGCACATTAATTTCCACAAAGGTTATGGTCCAAGGAGTCACACAACACCCGGAATCTGTTTAACGCTCAGGCCTTTGTTGAAAGTAGTTAGTTTCCCCGTAGCTTTGAGTCCGAGGATCATGCAAGACCTTGGTTTTGTCTAACACTTAGGTTCTTCTGGAAGTAACTAGTTTCTCCATAGGTTTGAGTCGTAATACTCTGGTTGTCCCTCATATAGTAGTTAAGGCTGTGTGGTGTTTTACTAAACAGGCTGTGAACACACCCTTGTATTATAGGTGGTACAATCCTGCTCTATGTAACATTGTATGAACTCTTCCTTTGTTTGGTATCAAAAAAAAAAAAAAAAAAAAAAAAAAAAAAAAAAAATTGACTCTTTTTATTTCAAACGAAATGAAGAGGATTCTATATTAAGGAAGATGGTCTGTTACTTCATGAAATGCATTGCATTTGTTATCTATTTTAACTTATATACCACTTTACAATATACTCTATATCACATCTTCTACTCTTTTACTACTTTAGTTAAATATTATTTATTTATTTATTTTATTAATAGAAGAGAGAGAAAGTAATGAAATAATACTCCGAGGACCATGCAAGACCTTGGTTCTGTCTAACACTTAGGTTCTTTTGGAAGTAACTAGTTTCCGCATAGGTTTGAGTCTGAGGACCATGCAAGACTTTGGTTCTGTCTAGTACTTAGATTTTCATTGAAGTAGTTAGTTTCCTCAAAGGTTTGAGTGCGAGGACCATGCAAGACCTTGGTTCTATCTAACGCTTTGACGGTTGCCAAAATACAAGACATATAATCACAATGGACTAAAAATTTGAATTAGAGAAATGTTTTTGTTAATAATAATACATTTTCAGGTTATTTACATTCCATGGACGAGGTACAGCTTTTTCATCTAAGTCTTCTAAATAATATGCACCTATTCCTGCTACTGAAGTAATTCGGTATGGTCCTTCCCAATTGGGTCTCAGCTTTCCTCAGGATGGGTTCTTGGTAGTACCCACGACTTTCCTCAACACTAAGTCCCCTGGTGCTAATGGTCTCAGCTTCACATTGGCATCATGTCCTTACTTGAGCTTCTGGTGGTTATAGGCCAACTGATCGCTGCTTTTTCTCCTCGTTCATCGATCAGATCTAGGCTCTTCCCCAGCAGTCCATCATTTCTACTTGGAATGAAGGAACTCGTCCTCAACGTCGAGAAGTTTGCCTCTAGAGGAATAACAGCCTCGGCCCCATAAGTCATGGCAAAGGGTGTCTCCCTTGTTGACCGTCGTGGTGTGGTCCGGTAAGTCCATAAGATGTGTGGCAGCTCCTCTACCCATCTTCCCTTGGCATCATCTAGTCTCTTCTTAAGCCTATTGACTATGACCTTGTTGACAGTCTCGGCCTGCCCATTTCCCTGAGGGTAAGCTGGAGTTGAGTACCTGTTTATGATCCCCAGTTCGCAACAATATCTTCTGAAGGCTTTGCTGTTAAATTGGAGTCCATTATCTGAAATAAGGGTTCAAGGGACCCTAAATTGTGTAACAATGTTTCTCCAAATGAATCTTTTAGCATCCGCATCTCTGATGTTGGCCAATGGCTCAACTTTGACCCATGTGAACTAATCTGTGCCGACCAACAGGTATCTCTTATTCCCCGCTGCATTGGGGAAAGGGCCTGCAATATCCAGGCCCCATTGGGCGAACGGCCATGGACTGGACAAAGGGTTGAGGTCCCCTCCTGGCTGATGAATATTTGGGGCAAAACTTTGGCACTAGTCACATTTCTCAACATATTCAAGGGCTTCCTTCTGCATCCCCGGCCACTTATATCCCTGGGTAAGGGCTCGGTGCGACAGAGACCTTCCCCCTGTGTGACTCCCACAGATCCCCTCGTACAGCTCTTCAAGCAGTAATTCTGATGTTTCAGGGTGAATACACAGTAAATATGGCCCAGAATAAGAGCGCTTATACAAATTGTGGTCCTCGAACAACCAGAAGTGAGAAGCGTTTCTTCGTATTTATTCAGCCTCTGAATTTTCTTCGGGCAAAGTATCATCTTTGAGGAACCTCACTATAGGGTCCATCCAGCTAGGACCCACTCTAACTTCATGGATATGGACCATGCCTTCTGCCACCTCGCTTGCTCTATTCAGATACTCGACAAGAATGGTTCGAGGCAGACCCTCTGTCGAGGAGATAGCAAGCGTGGCCAATGAATCTGCATGGGTGTTTCCACTTCTAGGGACGTGTGACAAGCTGAAAAGATCGAAGTTTGACTGCAAGCGTTTGACCTGGCTTAAGTACGCTTGCATCCTCGCCTCTCTGGCTTCCAACTCTCCCTTTACCTAGCCCACTACCAATCTCGAGTCTGAGAACATCTCTACTGCTTTTCCTCCCATTTTCTGCACCATGGTCATTCCTTGTAACAAGGCCTCATACTCGGCTTCGTTATTTGTGGCCGAGAACCCAAGTCTCAGGGATTTCTCTATGATAGTCTTCTTAAGAGACACTAGGACTAGCCCCACTCCGGACCCCTTTTGATTTGCTGCACCATCAACGTACACCTTCCAACATGGGGTTCCTAGCTTAGAGACTACCCCAACCGATTTTCCATCCATGTTTCGCTCCTCTGCTACTATTTCGACTGGTGGTTCAGCAAATTCGGCCACCAAGTCAGCTAGGACCTGGCCCTTTATGGAGGTCCGAGGCTTGTACTTGATGTCAAAAGCTCCCAGAATTGTGTTTCATATGGCAATCCTTCCAGTGTAATCAGCGGTCCGAAGTACGGACTTTAAGGGCAATTGGGTTAAAACAACCACTGTGTGGGCTCAGAAATAATGGGGAAGCTTTCATGTAGCATGGACCACAGCTAGTATGGCTTTCTCCAAGGGTAAGTATCTGACCTCAGCTTCTTGTAGCGACTTGCTCACGTAATAGACTGGCTTTTGAAGGCCATTGTCATCCCGTATTAACACTAAGCTCATAGCATGAGAGGCCACAGCAATATATGCGTATAGGACTTCATCGGCCTCAGGACTGGACATGATAGGTGGCCAGGATAGGTATTCCTTGAGTTGCTGGAAGGCCACAATACAGTCCTCGGACCATTCAAATCCTTTCCACTTGTTGATCAAGAGATAGAATGGTCTGTATCTGTCTGCTGACCTGGAAATGAATCGATTCAGGGCTGCAATCATTCCAGTAAGCTTTTGGACCTCCTTGGCGTTTTGCGATGGTTTTAAATCGTTAATAGCCTTGATCTGGTCAGGATTAATCTCAATTCCCCTATGAGTAATCATGTAGCCTAAAAACTTGCCTGATTCCATGCCAAATGAGCATTTAGAAGCATTTAGGCGCAGCTTGTGCTTCCTTAAGACATTAAAGGTATTGCCGAGGTCTCTTAAATGCTCGGACACCACTTTACTCTTCACCACCATATCATCAACATAGATTTCGATGCTCTTGCCCAACTGCGGCTCGAACATCCTCGTCATCATCCTTTGATAAGTGGATCCTGCGTTTTTCAGATCGAACGGCATTACTTTGTAGTGGTAGTTCCCAGTAGGTGTCACGAAGGCTGTCTTCTCGTAGTCCTACAGGGCTAGTGGTATTTGATGATAGCCATGAAAGGCATCTGAGAAGCTCATCCGAGGATGGCCCGCTGTTGCATCCACCAGCCGGTCTATCCGAGACATGGGGAACGGGTCTTTTGGGCATGCTCTATTTAGGTCCGTGAAGTCTACACAAACCCGCCATGCTCTATGGAGTCAGGGGCTACCGACGATGGCTGTATATGGAGAGTAAGTGTCCACCACGATAAAGTTCACCTCCACTCTCTCTGGGCCGGTCTGGATGGGTAGCCTAACCATGCCCTTTGGAATAACAAGCTTCCCGTCGAAGCTCATCAAAGGAGAGCTATAGGGCATCAAATCTTCCGATCTTAAATTCAGCCCCTTGTAGAGGTCGGGGTACATAATCTCAGCAACACTACCACCATCCACCATCACTCTTTTCACATCGTAGTCCCCGATTCTGAAAGTGATCAACAGCGCATCGTCATGGGGCTGGGTGATTCCGACCTTATCTTCTTCTGAAAAACTCAAGATTGGGTGAGAATTCGTTTTGGCCCTCTTCGGCTCTGGCTGGGACTCCTCGGCAGGCAGTTGAGCCATAGATAACACTCGTGAAGGGCGCGTGCCTATCCTTCCTGGCGCGGCCAAGATTACATTGATCGTCCCTACAGGTGGCCTTAGGGCAGTATCTCTTTGGGGTTCCTGATGGGTCTAGCCTAGATGACCACTGGAATGATGCAGAAGGTGCTTCAGCTTTCCTTCTCAGACCAACTGGTCCAGATAGTTCTAGAGGTTCCTGCAGTTCTCTGTGGTATGTCCGTGGTCCTGGTGGTATTGGCAATAAAAGTTCTGATTGCGCCTCGTGGACTCTCCCATCATCTTATTCGGCCACTTAAAGTATGGCTCGTTCTTGATTTTCTCCAACACCCGATGTACTGGTTCTCGGAATACAGTATTGACAGTCTGTGTGCTGGTTGCTCCGGATTGCCCTACGAAATCTCTCCTCTGGCGATTGCTGTTATATCGGTCCGACCTGAAATCCCTCCTCTCCTGAGGGATAACCTTCTCTTTTCCCTTACCCTGCAGCTGGTCTTCCTCTACTCGTTTATACTTATCGATCCGATCCATCAGTTGGCGCACACTGGTGGCAGGCTTGCCAGTCAGAGACTTCCTTAAGCCATGCTCGACTGGGAGACTGTTTTTGAAGGTGCCGAGGGTGACATCGTCACAATTGCCGTCCATTTCATTATACATCGCCCAATATTTGTCCGAGTAGGCCTTCAGAGTTTCTCCATTACCTATGGATAGCGACAGTAACGCACTCAAGGGCCGAGGAGCTTTACTATTTGTAACGAAACGAGAGCCAAAGGCTTGGGTTAGCTGCCTATATGAGTCTACGGAATTCGTCTTTAAGCCATTGAACCACCTCATCACCACTGGTCCCAAGCTAGATGGGAAAACCTTGCACATCAGCGCCTCGTTTTTAGAATGGACAACCATCCTTTGGTTAAACTGGCTCATATGCTCCACGGGGTCTGTGTTGCCGTTATAAATGGTGAAGGTTGGTTGCTGGAATTGTCGAGGGAGTGTAGCCCCTTCTATGTGGTGTGTGAAAGGTAATTTGGAAAGTTGATCTAGTGCCCTGCTCATGGCATCGTTTCCCAAGCCCCTAGTAGATGGGCTTTTACGTTTATGCTTACGGTACTGTTCTTCTTCGTGAGAGAAGGTCTCGCTTGGAGGGGTTCGCGATCTTTGTCTATAGTCATCATCGCCTTCATCACTAGAGGGCATGTCAGGGCTAGAATGAGACCGCCTTCGTTGTGCATGGCACAGCTTTCTCTTCAAATCATTTATCTCTCGTTGCATGGCCTGATTATCAGTCTGTCTTTGGGATACGTGGCTCCTGACTTCTTCTTGTTGCATGGGCCGGTTATTATTTTATCTCTGGAACACGTGACTTATCACACGAGAGTGGCTGCTGCTGGTTTGAGTGGTATGCACACTTCCCTCTCAAAACCTTCCATTCTCTTCATTTCGATCACGCTCAGGATCAGGAAAGTTACCCTGTCGTTGGGATCCAGCAGGTTCAGGCTAGTGGGGACCTGCTTGATGAGGGCCTAATCCTACCATGCTTGATTGTTACCCTTACTAAAACACAAGTTCTTCCCACAAACGACGCCAATTGTAAGGGCTGGGTTTAAGCACTTCTCCTATTGGATGAGTGGACTTAGGCCCAACTAGCCCAATACAATAAATTTGTAAAGAATGGGTTTAAAAACTCGGCTTTAGTGAGGATAACAACGAATGAACATGGTTATGGGTAAACTAAATAACTAGAAAGTGGGCTTTAAGTATGAAATTCTATCCTCGGCACTTGTTCGGGGAGCTATTTGTTCTTATTATTTCCTCAGTGCTTGGTTACAAAGGTTACAAAGATGATACCAGTGGCTACAGTGTTTTCTGCTCCAAAACCTCCCTTCACTTTTCTGGAGGATTTCTTACATTATATACCCCCTTTCAGTTGATCCTAACCCTCCATTTGTTGATCATGCAGGTCACTTCTCGAGTACTTGTCCCATCAATCGCCGTACCAAACCTTCTGTGAGTTGCAGCAACCAAAGCAGCACTGCTCAGGGGTCATTTCCTCATTAATGCGGCCAAAATGTTAGTTGTGTGCATTTAATGTAGAGGTGATAGTTTCTCCTTGAATTGCCCCTCCACCAGGCTCTCATGACTGACTCACTGTTTTTGTCCTTTTTATTGGGATGCTCTATGAGGCTGCCTTTGATGGTGTGCCGCTCTTCCCTTCTATGATTTCAGTTCGCCGAGGACAGGATTGTCCTCGGCGATACTTCTTGGCAATTCGGACTTTTTTCGTTCGTCTTCGGGCATTTCTTCTTCCTCAGCGTGGGCCTTGGACTTAGTATAAAGTGGGCCGGGGGGGCCAAATTCTTTGACCCCACAGTTATGTATTTTTTATATGATGTTCTTAGATGCTTGGGTAATTGTTTTAAGTGTTTACGAATATTTTATGTTATTCTTCATCTTCCTTATCTTATTAGTGTATTCTTTAAGATTTTTAAGAAAACAAATTCAATTATGTGTTTAAAATTATTTATTTATCTATTTATTTTTCACATATTGGATTAAAAGTTAGATTAGAATATGACAGCATTAACACAATACTTCTTCTTTTTTCAAAAAAATTTCTCTACTTTTTTCCCCTTTGAAATTGTACTCTTTGTTTTTTTTTTTTTAAAGGAAAAATTATTACAATCTTTTATTCTTCCCTTTCTTTTTTATTTTAAATTGTAGTTTTGATGGGTTTTATTAAATTTTTTTAGTTATGTTTCTCGGTGTTTTTGATTGTATGGTAGAAAAAATTGGGTTTGAGAGAGTTTATTTAAAACTAAAAGAATCATTTTTAAATTTTATATACATTTTCGATAATACACAAAATATTATAAAAAAATTTAATAAAAAAATAATATCTTCACTAACTTTTTGAATTCTTAAGAAAAATTGTATTGTTTTGATTTTGATACGACAGAAATTATATATATTACATTTGTGATTATCGCTATATATAATAAATGAAAATATGATTGTGAATTACATTATTATTTATTAAATTAGTCCAAATTGAAAAATGTATATATAAATATATATATATATATATATTAATGAGACTTCCCTAAAAATATTATCACGCACAACACGCGAGGTCCATGACTAGTTGAGGCAAAAATATATTTTGAGCAACAGTTGAGACAAAAATAAGTAACATTGTAAAATTAAAAGGTTCTATAAATTTCTTGTAACACTCGGCCTCTGCCATAAAAAATGGGCAGCCTAAGTTGTTGCTTTGAAGTTTGAAAGAGCCCCATTTTGAGCAAAAGAGCTCGATTGAGCTCATTCTTCCCCCCAACGCCACGCAAATCTGCCGCGCATCCACCACCACCGTTCTGACCAATTTCCACCCATCGCCACCCAAAACCTACCACCTTCCATTAACCTCAAACAGCACATATTTAATTCTGCCACAGTCAATATAAATTTTCAAGAGGGAGTTGCTCAAAAACTTCAAGTTCATCCACATCCCTTGTATCCAAAGGCATGCAAGACTCGACTGTGTAAGCGAAACTGAGCTAAAGTAAAACGCATATTCTATTTGCACAAACCAAATCAAGATAGAACTCCCTGATGCTGGGACACCAAAAGTAGGCCATAGGTGCCCACTTTTCAAAAAGAGTAAGAAAAAATTTGTCACGGAAATTAGAAGCAAATTTATTTTTATTATAATCGCGGTGAACACAACTCAGCATATCAGATACAAGAACCGGCACTATCTTCACAGGCATATGTTCCATGTACAACATAATAGACAAAATCAAACATAAGGCAAGTGCAACAAGAAGTAACTGGAATCCATGTTCTGATCTAAAATTAGTTCACATCTATCCTGCATGCTGTGCGATCTTCCTTTCAAGAGCACTTTTGTCTGCCCCAACAACCTTGTCAACCTCCTTACCATTTTTAAGAAAGAAAAAGGTCGGAACGCTACTAATATTCCAGCGTGTGGCTACGTCCTTCGCCTCATCTATGTCAACTTTCAGGAAAACAACTTTTGGGTACTTCCCAGCTAAGCTTGTGTAAAGAGGAGAAATCATACGGCAAGGACCACACCATGTTGCAGTGAAGTATAGGATTGCCAGGCGAGCTGTTTTTGAAGCAGCATTCAACTTTGGTTCCAGTTCACTAACAGAGTGAATACTGATAACCTCCCCTGTTATAATCCCAAAGCATGATAAGATAACCTCCAATAAATAAGTGCAAACAAATTATCATATAACTTCATGCCTCAAAGTGGTTTTGACATACTAGTAGTTATAGCAAAGGGAGCTTCGGCTTACTATCTGTCAATCAAGATGGTCAAATACAAAAGGGAACTCTTTAACTATTCCTCTAGCCTCAAAGCACCCCAACAGTCAAATGCCCAAAAAGATTGAAATTCAATCATCAAACACCACCCCAAAAATATCCGACCACAAAACTTAAAACTCCCTTTTATAGAAAAAAAAAAAATATATATATATATATATATGTATTACCCATCTCACTATTTATTAATTCTTAAATTCCCAATCAAATTCCAACAGAAACAAAAATCCCAAAACAAAACTTCCTACGAAAATCAAAGTATAAAAATTTATCTAATAACTTACTACATCTTCATCTTATAGAAGCCGTTCTCCATCTCATCATCCAAAAGCCTCATAAATCTGTTCATCCCCTTGAACATGGACTCAACCCAAAACCCGTTCTCCTGGGTGTAGTTGTTCTCCATCTCATCATCCAAAAGCCTCATAAATCTGTTCACCCCCTTGAACATGGAGTCATCCCAAAACCCATTCTCCTGGGTGTAGTTAAGGCAGCATCATTGATGTCCAATATAAGGTAACTTATAGGGCACCATGAGAGAGAGAGAGAGAGAGAGAGAGAGAGAGAGAGAGAGAGAGAGAGTACAAATAATTTCTGGGGCTTCCAGCGGAAAAGCAGGATAGTCTTAGGGGAGGGGGATCAAGAGCTGCTATTTTAAGTTCCATGTGTTACGAAGTGGCTTAATTTCTTGGAGTTCAAATTAAGTTGGTTACAACTTTGAAACTAAGTTTGACTTGTGTTAGGTTTTCATTAGGCCTTCGCCGTGTACAAGTGGTATTAGGACTTTCAATTGATACTGAATTATGTCAAACATATATATGGGCTTGCTCCCTTGGTTTGTATGTGTTCTCTCTTGTGTTGCAGCTCAAGAATAGATTCAAGAAAAATTATCTTCTCTTGTTGTATGCCAGTGATATTTGAGAGAGAGAGACTATGGTATATCTGGGGGTTTAGGTTTCTTGAGAAAGTCCTTGTCACTGTTGTAATATCCCTATTTTTATAGTGAAACTTTCTAGTTCATTTTGTGTGTGCTTGTTGATTTATTTTATCTTTACAGTTATAGGTTTGAATCTTGAGAGTGCTAGTTACACAAATGGTATCAAAACAAGGTTATCATTGAATGGTTACAGTGAAGATGACAAAAACCAAGTATGAGGAAGAGAACTTTTGTGGTAAGGAAAATTGTTCTCATTGGAAAAAGAAGATGAAGGATCTCTTAATCCAACAAGAGTTCATAAGGCTTGCTTGGGAAGGAAAAGAAGCTCAAAAATTTTGAGTGACGAAGATTGGAAAAAGATGGATGAAAATGAAGCCAATGCAATTCGTTTTAAACCTGGGTGATGAGGTAATTCACAACATCCTATAAGTACAGACAGTAGAGCAGATTTGGAATAAATTAGAAAGTCTCTATATGAAAAAGAATCTAACAAAGTGTTGTACATGAAGAAGCAACTTTACAGTTTGCAGATGAAGGACTATTCAGATTTGTTGGAGCATGTCAATGTGTTTAACATGTTGAATACACAGCTATCAAATTTCAGGGTAAAGCTTGAGGAGGAAGATAAAGCAATACTTCTATTAGCATTGCTCCCCACATCTTTTGATCATCTGATGACTACCTTGATGTATGGGAAGGAGACTTTAGAACTTGAAACACACACACACACACACAGATAATGAAGAATGGTGATGACTCTTAGGCTAATTGACTTGTTGTAAAGTCAGAGTCAAACAATCGGGGTAGATGAAACATGCAAAGTTAAAAGGAAGGAACTCCAATAGAAAGAGATCACAAATATCAGTGTGAAGAGTTGAAACAGCACCTAGAAGAGAGGAAGAATGAAAAAGAGACCCTCAAAATCAGCCAATGTCGCGAAAGAAAAATCTAACAGTGAGGTTGATGCATATCTACTTTAAGTCTCATCAGGTAATGATGCTCAATCAAAATCATAGATTTTAGATTTCACATGTTCATACCATATTTACCAAGGAAAGAATGGTTTGGCATGTAAATACCTTGCAATATAGTTATTGTCCTAATGGGCAACTTTGTTGCTTGCCCGATCATTGGGATTGGTACTGTCAAGATCAAGATGTTTGATCGAGTTGTTAAGAGACCTTAGACATGTCATACATGTTGAGAGCCCTTAATTTCTTTGGGATTATTAGATGATTTAGGCTATACTTATTCATCAAAGGGTGGAGTCATGAAGATCGCAAAGGAAATGCAATAACATCACAGGTTCCTTCAAAGAAAGGGTGAAAATGATTGATTTTGGCAGGTGGGGAGGTAATCCTTAACCTTAAGGAAGATATTCTGCGCCTCAAAACACGTCGTAAAGATGAAATTCTCATTCATCAAAATCTTCCTTTACAAGGCCATAGCATGGCAATTTATACAACAAAGAGTTAGTTGTGATGTCATCACCATAACTAACTAGATCCTAAGCACATGGGTGAATAAATTTGACACGTGCTAAAATATTCAAAAGCTAAGCTAATTCCACATATCTAGCTACTAAATAAATTAAGCACAAGCCTAAACATGTTCTAAAAGATAGCTCTGCTTGGATGTTGACTTGTCCACATGGTTCTGCTTGAAATGACAATGCTTCTTTGAGTTTGTGTGATACAACCTTCTCCAAGCTGTGATGCCAAGGAAATCCTAGGTGTGATATCTAGAAGTTCATTATTTTCCATTCTGTTCTTGAACAATAGCTTAAAACCTTGCAAACACAGATAGTGGTTTTTCTCCTTTTAAATCCTAAATCCAAAACTTCAAAACCCTAAACCACAAATCCATCAAATAACCCTCAAATAGTCAAAATACAGTTTATATTACTATTCACATCTCTGGAACAGGAACCCAAGTCTTAGTTTTCCCCCTTATTTCATCTCTAAACGCTAACTATTCCTTTTCAGCATTAGAAACCGCACACTCCTTACTATTTTCTAGCCCTTCTCCCACCAAATGCTATTCTTAATCCCATAAAAATCTCAGCTGTCCAGATCTGCCGTACTCTCTCTCTCTCTCTCTCTCTCTCTCTCTCTCAATTAAAAAGAATATTAATAATCAACCATTTTGTTTTGTCTTGTTGATTTTCACGACTAACAGAAATTACTACTTAATGATAATATAATTACCAAACTGTGCATAACCTATAACAAGGGTCTGCAGATTTTTGATACTCTACACTTATCAAAAAATCTTATTTTTTGATACTCTACTCTAATTTTGTTCTATTGATAAAGCTCTGAATCAAATACTTATATACATATATAGTATGAGTTACAAGTTGTAACCCAACCTATAGGATAAGATTCTAGGGATATGATTCTTATTGACAGGGCCTTCTTCTGACAATCAATAGACCTTCTTAAAAAAGCAAACAGTTAATCCAGCATTTGAAGACATTATAAATGGAAAAGGGAATCAGCAGCCATACCGTCCTTTAAAGCAGACAATGCATCTCGATCCTGCACAAAATTCAAAAGAGCTATGAGAATCAGAATCAAAGTTATCAATCTCTAATATGGGCGATACATTGAACCAGCATGGGGATAAACAGGGAGTGATCATAATAATCCAAAAAAAACAGGGAGTGATCATTCAATTACTTGAGATTTCTGACCCTTAAGTATAACAATTCCCAACCCTGAACATCTCCAAAATCCCTCAGCAACTCCAAAAGGCAAAAAAAAAAAAAAAAAAAAAAACTATAATAGCAAAGCTCTGATTCGAGGCCTAGTTTACACTTCATACATAAATATGACATTTAATTGATACAAATGTTGCCAATGGACTTAACCATAAAGTAAGCCAGGTCCACTTTCTACCTAATAAATGAGAGGATTTTTATAAATGACTTAGAACTTGACAACAACCCACACCAACTCTGCTAAAGATGAAAGCATCTAGCTAACATTATCAGATATACCAAGTTTTATTTGATGTAATATTATGTAACACAGAAAAGGAAGCGGAAATGAAACAAATAAAATGATGTTTAACTCTACTTACTGCTTCAGCTTGCCGCCTTTTCCTTTCACGTTCAGCTTTTTTAAGCTCCCTTTCTTTCCGCAAGCGTTCATATTTCCTGTGATGCACTTCAATTTTGCGGGCATTGGGTTCAACCTACCAATGAACAAATTGTCAAGCAACAATTCCTTTGGCAACTTTTCATATCAAAAGAAGATGGTTTACCTTTTTAAGCACCAAACAAATCTCCTCATCATAGTCCAATGTTGATGCTACACGCAGATCACTTGCTGATTCTTCCCACCGGCCCAAAATGGCCCTTGCCATTCCTCGTATTTTATATCCTTTTGCTGAGTCAGGATTGATCTAGACAAACAAATATAGATCTTTAGGTCTAAAGAACACATAAATAGAGTTCTGGGAATCAGATTAGTGTCAGACATTATAAATTATAAAGTAAGATGCATGATTAGTTCATTTCTAATTTTAAGAGAAACTTCATGTGCCGATTTTAAGGGCTATTAACCAACCTGTAAAGCTGCATCAGCATCACGGATCGCAGCATTTGGTTTTTTCAATTTGACAAAGACACTTGCTGAAAATGTGAAAATTAGGCTTCCATGAGAATAAAGCAGTGATGGGGTAAGGCCAGACAATAAAGGCCAAAGAAGGTTGACACAATAAATTAAGAAACTTTCATTTGAAAACGATTACCTCGACTTGCATATAATATTGCTGAAGTTGGGTTCAGCATGATGGCTTCAGTTAGATGATCTATGGCTTCATCTATTTTACCTGAAATACAGGATCTAATTAACAGACAGAAAAGCTGCCAAAAAACATAACCAAAGAAATGTTCAATTGAAAATGTTAATAATAACAAAGGATGCCATGCCTTTAAAGATAGCATCCATAGCTTTTGATTTTTCAATTTGCGCAGCTTCCCAATTCTCTTCTGTAACTTCAATGGAAGGGTTTCCCATCTGACATTAAATAATACACAAATCTAATAGTTTGAAGACTAATTCATTATAAAACAGGCAAAAATATCAGGCCTAAGCATCCTCAACCAATTTTTTATACCACCCACCTTTTGTGGAGGATCATTATCAGGCTCCACAACATCAGTAACATCCAACTCAATATCAGACTCAACAAGTTCATCATCATCTTCAGTAGCTGTATGAGGATTTTTGGCATCAAAATGTTCCCCAGTGCCTGACATTTTGTCACCACCTTTTTCCTGCATATTACTCTTCTAATAATCAGAGCATGCATTATCACAAATATCTAGCAAAATGAACTACAAAGAAACTGATGGGAGAAATGAAAGGTTAAGCACTAGGATGCACGGACACGGACAGGGGTACAGGTACGATACGGCAACACGAGCAATTTTTGGAAAATTATAACATAATACGACAAATAGAACACCATTATGATACAAATACGGCATGAGTACAAGACCCCAAATGAACCGTGCATCCTAGGTTAATAGGACCATTGAATATAAATTACAAACATGATGCTTTCAATGGTTTTGATGGATTATTGGCAAGGAATAATAGGACCATTGAAGGTGTTGAGCTTGGAAGCAACACCGCGACATGAGCAATTTCTAAAAAATTATACTCTCTCCGTCCCAATTTGATTGTCCTTTATTCCATTTTAGGATGTCCTAAAACATTGTCCTAATTCTAAAAATAAAAACCATTAATTTACTAATGTTTCTATTATACCCTTACTTTATTTTCAAAACTATTTGAAAAAAAAAAACTAACAAATATTTAAAAAATCAATCTAATTGGGCACCTTTTTAGTTGCCTCGTTAAGAATAACTCTTTTTCTTTTTAAACTGATAATATTATTTAAGGGTAGATTTGTAAGCTTATACATTTTTATAAAGCAGACAAGACAATAAATGATGTTCCCTTAAAAAGTTTGACTTTTCAAATAAGACAAACAAATTGGGACGGAAGTAACATAAAATAGCCTGTACACCACAGACAGACAATACACGGATACGAACCCTAAATGAAGTGTCCGTGCTTCGTAAATGGTGTTGAGCAGACTAATCATGTACTCTTTTAAGTAATTGATTTTGAGGTCTCTATACAAATAAATAACCGTTTTAGGCAGTATCCCTTTTGTCTTGTTTTGATCTAAGCAACAGATACTAGTAGTCTGTACTAAATAATATATTTAAATTCAACCAAAAAAAAAAATCCTATAGATTGTAAATTGCCAAGGCTAATTGAATTGAAGCTGCTAAAAGAATAGTAGTAGTTTGATATTTAAAAAGGACTCACCGTTTTTGGTTCTGGTGGAATTCGAGCTCCCAAGCTTCAAGCACAAATGAAATTCCAACGTGACTCTCAATCAAACAAAGAATTAAAATCAATTAATATAAGAAGTATATATATATATATATATATATATATATATATAGTAAAAGTAAAAGCACCTTTGGAGATAGGACTTGAAGAAAGCAAGAGAGGGGTTGTGGATAAGTGAGGGGTTAGACTTGCATTCGCTTACGAATTGCTTTAGCTCTGATATCTTTGCCGACTCCATTATCTGCCACTGCCCAATTGCCTACTGCCAAACCCCAAACCTCTCTCTCTCTCTCTCTCTCTCTCTCTCTCTCTCTCTCTAGATTCTGGAAAGTAATTGAACTTTTTGGAATTGGTCTTTTTCTTTTTTTTTTGTGAGAAACGGAAAATTGGGATTTTATGCGGGTGAGCAATGTCGCTTGTGATGGATCTCACTGCCAATCATTTGATGTCAAAGATAAAAGATGGTGATGGTGATGGAGATGGAGATGGATCTAGTGGTTGGTAACATACTAACAGGGGAGAGTACAATATTAATGATGGGCCTGATCCACCACATTACTATAGTCACTACCTTTGAATATATTCGCGGGCACGGCACGGATCGCTTCTCAGAAGGGCCTGTCTGCCGTTATGACAGAATAATTTTATCCAAAGAAATTCAGAATCGAATTCCTTTCAAATAAAATTATTCCTGTTTAACGAAAGCTTGTTTAAATATAACGTATTTTTACATATTTTTTTATTTGTATATATTTTCACAAAACTTCAACAACGTTACTAAAAATTTCTTACTAAACGAGCCTTTATTAAAATACAGCTAATATGGGCTAAGAGCACAAAAATTTCTGTATATTTTTAGCCCATAAAACATATTTTTTTCAATTTTACATACTTACTTATTAAAATACTCTTATCACATTATTTATTTTACAGATAACACTACCAAAACTCATAACGTTGACTCTTGACTTGGAATGGTGTTTCAATAAAACTAATATACAAATTAAAAAAGCAAAAAATAAAGAGAAAGTAACAAAAAAGAAAATTGACCTACCAAAAATCATTATAAACCAACCATGGATGAAACTTCATTCTTGATTCTATGAGAATTTTTATGAAAGCTTTTCATTTTCTTCTCTTTGATGGAAGTCTTATTTTCCCAAAATATATCCTAATTTTTGGTCTAATTCTTCTTCTGACGATCAATTTAACCTCTGATTAAAAAATATATACATTGGTTATATTTCATCTCTTCAACAAGTTTAGTAATGAGCATAACAGCCTATTGTTCTGATGGAAAGAAGAACCTATTATTAGCTTTTCAAGAAATTTCCCAAGGACCAATTTCAACAAAATCTTACAATTTCTTTTCTAGGAGAGTGCCAATTTGTTGCGTGTTAGAATTCTTTTCAAAATTGAATAGTATTAAAAGAAAAGAAGTAGAGAGATATATATTGGTGTAGTTCTAAATTCTTGAAACTGTGAAAACTAATTGGAGATATGAAATGTGGGTAGAAGAAACTATATTTTTCAAATTTATCTAAAATTTATAAATTTTTAAATTAGTAATTTTACGTATCTAACTCTATTATCTATACTTTAGACATGTAAAAGTAGGAATCCAAACAAGGAAAACCCCTTAAATTGATGTTTGAAACTCTTGGCCTAGAATGGTGTTTTAGCAAAATCACGGATCAGTAAAAACTAATGTATGAATTAAAAAAGCAAAAAATAAAGAGAAAGTAATAAAAAAAATTGACCTGCCAAAAATATTATGAACCAAAAATGGAAGCCTTATCTTCTTTTTGGGAGAGCACCAATATTTTGCCGTGTGATGGAATTCTTTTCAAAATTGAATAGTATTAAAACAAAAGAAGTGGAGAGGTTAGGGGAGGTTGTACATTATCTTCAGGGGGTTCATTTGATATATATCTTTTATATATATAAAAGGACAAAGTTTAGCTAAGTTTAGCTACAAAATTGGTTGTAGTTTTAGACTATAACCTTACTCAATATCTTTTTATTATAAGTGAATTTTGACAAATCCACCATTAGATGACATCTTCTTTTTATATTCTTCATACTTGCAAAATTTCTAAATAGCTATGTCATCAATAAATTGTTTAAATTGCAAGTTTTTGTAATTTAAAATTATGCATAAAATATAAACTTATAAATCATATAATAAATAATATCTGATTGACACAAAATTTGACATGTGTATTAAGAGTGCAAAGAACATGCAATTTAACGATTAGATTTTCAAAATATGTAGTAATTTTTATTTTATTGAGTAAGGTTGTAGCCTTGTAAGGTTGTAGCCTAAGGCTACAAGGCTACAACCTTACTCAATATCTTTTTATTGGAGGTGAATTTTAACAAATCCACCATTGAATTATATATTCTTTTTATATTTTCTATACTTGCAAAATTTCTAGAAAATTAAATATCAATAATTATGTTATCAATAAATTTTTTAAATTGCAAGTTTTTGTAATTTTAAATTATGCATAAATTGTAAGTTTTATAGATCATATAGTAAATAATATTTGACTGACACAAAATTTGACAAGTGTATTAAAAGTGTAAAGAACATGCAATCAAATAGTTAGATTTTCAAAATATGCAGTAATGTTTATTTTATTGAGTAAGATTATAATCTTAAGCTACAAATTATTTTGTAGCTAAACTTTGTCCCCTTTTTTTTATTAGTTTAATTTACACTTAAAATTATTTTTGCACCCCCTAATCACAGATCAGCTCATCTCAAAACCAAACAACAACATAGATCACACATCACTCTAACTTTCACTCTCTAATCTCATTTTCATGAATCTCATTTCATCTTTCTTCTTTACCTGACTATCTTGGTATCTCCAACTCTAAGAGTAAAGAGTGAATGTTTGTAAGTACTCAGTGTCTCTCTCTTTATTATAAATTTATATTATATGTATGTGTGTCTAATACTAATTGTGTATTTTATTTTATTTTTTTTGTTATAATATTTTTGTGTGAATTGTGATGGTATGCGTATATAGTATAAATATAATATAACTTTATATAATTTAATAATTAAAAAAAACAACAAGCTTGTTACATGAGTGTATTGTTATTATGTTATAATAATTTTTTATTATAAAGCTAGTGATTCATGGAAAATAAATAAATAAAGTTAACGATGTTTTAAGCATTTGATTAGTTAATGTATTATTTATGTATGGATAGATGTGGATATGCGTGTCAATAATTAATACAGTGCCAAGGAATTGAGTTTTGTTATTTAGTTTAAAATATTTAAAGAAGAAAAAAAAAACAATAACGATAAGTGATAACCACCTAAAAATACAAATATTAAACAAACTTAATAAAATATAAAATTATCACACCTACTCATTGACAATAAATAATGACAAATTAATGATAATGAACTATCACCTAACTGTTTCAAAATACGAGCAGTCTTTACTTCTTCACAAAGGTGAAGAAGGTGACGGCCAATGGTTCAAGGATACAAAGGAACACAGCCTACGGCACATGGAGGTCCCAAAACGAAAAGCCAGTATATCGAGATGAAGCTAAGAAGAACCACATTGGTTTTGTGAAGAATCTTACTTTTGTGCCCAATAAAGGGTCAGAACATTGGTAGATGGGTCATGCATGAGTTAGACTCAATGGATGCAATAAGCAGGTAACTGTCTTTGAAAATTCTGAAAGAAAGAACGTATCTTTGTTGCATTTTTTATTTCTTGTGGTACCATTAATTTCAAGATTCTATCTTTGAAGGATATTTTTTGGTTCATTGGTTGGTTAAAATTATTGGGTTGTTTGTAGTTTTCATTATTTGGGTTATCAATATCTAACTGAAATTTGCATTGTTGTGTTATCCTTTTTTTTTTTTTTTAGAGAATTTCAACTTATGGCGTCTGCTCCTAATAATTGCTATTTATCATCAAACCAAAACACCAATCAGTTTATGATGTAGGCGTGGCCCAGATCTCTTATTCAACTATCAGCTTTTAATTCATTCTTCTTTTAACATTGCTAAATATGTTTCATTTATTTGCATTATTCTAGTTTCAAATTGTCAAGTTTTCTTTTTCTATTTCTTTTTTCCTCTTTTTAAAGTTTCCATCTTTCTATCATGCCACATATAAATATTTTGTGGTCTACTGGTTGGAAAGATTATTGGGATGTGCTTTTTTTGATTATCTGGGTTATGATTAATTGATTATCTTACTGCCATCGTGTTTAAATTACAAGGATTGTGCTTTGTAATGTTTCTTTGCTTTAAGTAAATGCATAGGTACATTGTTAGCATGGTTTCCTATTTGTTTCTGATTGAATGGGAGTTTTCATGTTATGTTCCGAATCTCTCGTGTATTTAGTGTCGTTTGATTGATTGACATGTTATTAAGAGGGCAATTTGTATTTTTATGGCTTGTCTGTTTAAAAATTTGGTTCTTAGTTATTTCTATATAAATTGTATTCAGTTTAGAGCATTTTCATTGAGAATTTTAAATGCTAAAAGATGCTTTTTTTTAGCATTTTTTATTAAAAAACTTGCTCCATCAAAAATTTTAAATGCTAAATTTTTTGGCATTGATGAACAGTGCGGTTTCATATTTGAAACCGCATTGTTCACCAATTGTAAACTTTACTACTATTTTTTTTTCAATTGGGGCCCACGGATGAGAAAGAGAAGAGACAAAGGAGAGAGAAGAAAAATTAAAAAAAATGATAAAGAAAGAATATTTAAATGGAATGTTAAAAAAATAGAAGTTTTGATGTAAAAGATGTTATAAAGTGGGATGTTACATATTATAAAATTGGGTTTTGAGATAGTAAATACTAAATTTTTTGCATTCCTTGATAAGAATGCTCTTATTGTTTCTGATTTTCCTTTGTAACCTTACTGATTTGATCAGTATCTTTCCTTAGTTTTTATCAAAAAGTCCTTAAATAATATATATTTTTCTTGCAGTATGAGGATTACATCATTTGTAGGATTGATAGGCAAGAGGATAGGCTCAAGCAACAAGGAGGCAACAGCTTAAATGAGGGCATTCAAAACATAGAGCAGTCTGTCCATACATTTGAGCAATAAATAGATGACATGCATGACTGAGACTGAGCTTGGACATCAATGGGATAGATTTAAGCAAAAAGAAGACCGCCTTAAAACATATAGCTGTCTGTCAAAACATTTGAGCAACAGAATGACTGAGATTGAGATTGAGATTGAGCTTGACATTGATGTCCTCACTGCAGAAGAATTGGAGGCTCTACTGTCAGAATCATTAGAAGTTACATCATTCCCATGGATTGGGATGGGGCATTGGACACAACATCCTCAAACTTCACACAGCCAATGTCTTATCAATCATGCTTACCTGATACAACTACTTTCTGCATCTAGAATGACACCACTACCACATTTAAGGCTGATGTTCCTCCATTAGGTTTATTTTGTTTTTCATACTTTGTTTTAACTTTTAAGTATATATGTAATTGTCTACTCAGTTCTCTCATGTTGACAGCTTTTCAAAGTATATGCTTTTATATTGGTTGGTTTCTATAAGTATATAAGAAAATTAAGACTTGTTCCTCTGCATATCTAGTATTGTTGCAAAGGTTTTCTTGTTTATTTTTTGTCAAAGCTAAATTGTTCTGTTGCTGTTTCACTTGTTTAAACCTGAAACTGTAGTTGACAGTATGTAAGTTGGATTCCTTGATAAGAATTTGCTGCAGAAGGTTTTTGGGCATGTTGACCTGTCTTTCAATTTATTTTTCGACTAAAGTTGCAATTTGGGTCCATTGATTTCAGTATCACTAATTTCTTGCTTCTTTTGTCACTATCATCTATTCATACTTATGATCGTATGGACATACTTCTTTTGCTTAAAATTCATACTTCATGTAATTGAATTTAGTGTCACTAATTTTTATCTTGAATGATCCATTTGTCCATTTATCCTACGGAATTGTTTTAGTTGCTATTTTTATCTTACATGTTGAAACTTAGCTGATCTATCAATTAAAAAGGCTAATTATGAAGAAGCTGATTATTTATTTTTTAAAAAAACAAATAAATTTAATCATGTTCAATTTTCAATGATTTGACTCTTGATTTAAGAGAATCTGGCAGCCAGTTCCATTGTCCTTTAGAGTGTTTGTATCAAGTCAATCTCATTGTCAATCAAATTAAGAAATGATATCTTGATCACTGACAAGAGTTTTTTCTTTTTCTTTTTCTTTTTTGGTGCACTGATAAGATTTTGCTGCAGAAGGTTTTATTGCATCTTGATCTTTCTTTCCATTTATTTCTCAACTGAAGGGTGCATTTTGGGTACTTTTGCTATTATGCCATTTCCACCCACAGTTTTCTCAATTGTTACCAGATGTTTACAGACCTTGTAAGTTGCTACATCAATAAGGAAAAATCGGTTCCCAATTGATGCAATAAATTTTACTAATAGGCTTCTTATAAAATTTTAAAATCCTAATAAAAAAATAATTTTAAAATGAATTGTATAAATAAAGTTCAGAACAAATGTCAAATCATCAATATAAATATATATATTTATATATTTATAAAAGCAAAGACCTCATGCGAGAGAACATGAGGTTCTGCCATGTGTCGCACTCTATGAAAAAATTGAAATACTCTTAAGCCACATCAGAGATAAGAATAAATATAAAAATAAGGATTCTTTATTTCTTTTGGTTCAATATTTCAAGACTAATTTTTATTACATTTTTTATTCAATGTTTTAAGACTACTAGTTGTTTCATTTGGTTGTTTCAAGACTTTTCCTCTTTCTCACACACAAAAAACTTTTTGCATTTCCATTCACCCTTTTAACTTCTACTCCTTTATATACACATGCCTACAGCCTTTGGCTTCATGCCATCCCATCTCAAATACACTAAGACAAAAAACGATACCATTTACCTTCAACCTTTCGACGACACCTACATAACTCCAACATTGCAGTACTATTTGATCCTAACCTGTATGAGTAGGCTTTGACCAAGGAAATGGGCTTGAGTTTTTATTTAGTGATGGAAACTTACAGTTTTGATGTTATAGTCGAACCTTGTGGATTTTGTGAAGGTTGTGATTCGCTTTGAGTCTTTAAATGTTTGAGATTTTGGTTTGGAAAAATCATAAATGTATTTTGTTTTAGAACTAAAGAAAAAGAAAAAGAAAAATTCTAATTGATTATTTATGAAGTTAGCTTTTCTTTTTTTTATTCTGTGTTAGAACTCATAATTTGTAGGTTTCTTTGTAGGTTTTTTACTGCTATTTTGTGTAGTATGAGCCATAGTGATAAAAAAATAAAAATCGATGATGATTTCAAAGAATTTTTCGTTTTTTTTTTTTAAAGGATACAGAATCCCAACTAAAGATAATTAAATTTTAATAAAATCTTATTTTATGCTTTAAATTCTTATCTAAAGATTTCAAAATCATTTAATCAATTTAAAAAATAAAATCTATTTTTAACGGTAAATATTATAATCTGCTATAGTCTTATAGTGTTATACAATTTTTTAAAAATAAAATATGAATTAAGAAAATCAAGTTTCAAAGTATTCAACAATATTGTGGGCAAACATAAATATTATTATACAACAAAAAAAGTATTATATGTAGGTCTAAATATATATAAAAATGATTTTAAATGAAATTGTAAAGTAGTCCACGCATAGCGCGGGACATCATCTAGTAGTAGATAATATCCAATTGACACAAAATTTGACATGTGTAATGAGAGCGTAAAAAACTTACAATTCAACGGTTAGATTTTCAAAATATGTCATAATTTTTATTTTATTGAGTAAGGTTGTAGTTTTAGGTTACAACCAATTTTGTAACTAAATTTTGTCCTTTTAAATTTACATATTTTATAAGTCTTAATATTAGCCCAATTACACTAACCCAATATATTTGCTTAAATAACATGTTTTTTAAACAAAATTTTCAAAATTTTAATATATTTTTAAAAAAATTATTGTAATTGCCAAAACACCTAAAATATCCCAGCACAGCCAGTACAGCCCAGTATTTTATCTGGAACATTTTGAAGAGAGTACCAATACCAATTTAATAATCGATATGATAAATTTTCCTGGTACGACCAGGTATTAATATGGTATTGTCTTCCTTGACTTAATCTCCCTGTGGTAATATCTGTGCAAATAAATGGTGAGTTGTTCATGTAATGACTTATGCCCATGTTATCTCAACTTAAAATAGTATTATAGGGGAGTTTTGTGTCACATCCAAACCCTCCAATGGATTAAGGGTATTTGAAACTTACATGGATGAAGTGTTACACAATTAACAGTTTATACATGGCCACATAAATAATCTCTATTTTTTTTTTCTTAGCACCAAAATAAATTATATAACGATTCATCACCTTATCAAAGATAAAGTAAATCTCCTTTCTAAAACAATAATAAATTTTCATCTTCTTTCTATTAAATTTTATACTTGAACCATGAGATTGTATTATCTAGCTATATGAAATTAGTTTAGTTCGATTAGTCTTAATTTATCAAATTAACTTTGATTTAGTTAGTACAAAATAAATTTATTTAATTAATATTTAAATTAAAAGTTCTCATTTAAATTTATTGTGTTAGGCCTCAACCATATGGTGCCGGCCCTGCTTGGGTCCTTGGGCCGGAGTAAGCCCAATGACCTTTCAGTGGTATATATTGGAACCCATTACAATTAATTAAGGGTTGAAATAGTTGTTAATTTTAGGACACGGATTCTCTACGGGAAAGGAATTTATATAGGAAACTACATTGTTAAACGTATATTGTTGCCACCTAGAGGTGAATACGAGTTAGGAGCAAAAATTTGTTTAAGAATTTTCATTAATAGCAAAACTAATTTTAAAATTTCCTATATATTGTTCTTCTGTGTACTGTACTACATGCTATCGCAAGGGTTCTCTCCAACTGATTCTCAAAATTACGTAATTCACCTTCTTCCTCTAGTTTTGTTCCATTCTATTTTTTATTTTTTCCTAGATGATGATTCTTCTAGTTTATGATAAACATCATTGGCATCTTGTATAATTTCTTCACTTCTTACATTTTTCTAGAGATCAATTGACACTTCAACATAACACTTTATGCATGTTTCTCCAAGTGAGGAAATGTTATGTGGATATTCTATTTTAAGTAAAACATGTATTATAATTTTTATTAGTAAATTAAACACGCACCAATTGGATCTTGAACCCAAAAGTTCTTTCATGATGCATGTTCTTATAAGGTTTAAGTTAGACTGTTAGAGCTCATAGGCATTCAAAATTCCATATTCTAGTTTTTGGTTTGGTATTTGATTGAATCACCATGCATGCTTAACACTCTTACAAAGTGATCACAATTGTAGTATTCTTTCCTTCATAAATGATATATGTATCTACCAATATTTCTCAAGTAGTCTTTGCCTCTGTATGGTGTGCAGTAAATGGAAACGATGAAGAAGTTTAACTTGGCTCGCAACCACGTGAAACTCGTGATTGTGCTAATGGTTATGACCCTCCTGCTTACTTCGGTAGCTGCCAAAGGTAGATTTGGAGGTGGAAGCAGAGGTATTAGAGGTGGAAGTAGCGGTATTCAACCACGGGCACAGCCCATCCCCTACTACCCCTACTTCCCCTACATTCCCATTTTTAGGAGGAGTAGTTCAAACACTACCCATCACAAAAGCAATGGATCTGCCTTGGGTGCATGGAGCACTGCAACAATGATATCCCTTGCACTAATTCTCTGTATGATCTAAACTCCAACTGTATGCATTCAATGGCTGGAAGGTTTGACCTCTTTAATGTTAGCCAGTACAATTCTCTATTACCCTACAATAGTAGGGATGTAATACTAAGATTTCTTATACCAAGGTATCATTTGACAAACTTGATTGAATTGGATTGGAAATGAGAATTGAATTGAGTTAATACTAGACTTGATTAGATATCTTAAGTCCTTGATACTTTAATGTACACCCTGATTAATTAAGTTCTTTGTTATGAGGGATGTAAGAATTTTCATACGTATATTATTTATATTAAAAAAAAGAATGTTATATATATATATATATATATTCTTTAGGTAATTGATTAAACACTTATAAATTTTCATAAAATTACTCAAAATTTTCCGTACAATTTATTTTCAAATGTTCATCCAAACTAATCACAATACAAAACATTAAGAAATGCCTAGGTTGAACAACGTTGGTATGAAAACAAAGAGTGTGGTGGATTCAGGTTGGCAAAAAAAAAAAAAAAAAAAAAAAAGATCATATGAAAAGTGAGAGTACCCGGCAAACATATTCTCAAAAATAAAAACGAAAGTGATGGTCCTGGCCCATTCTTGACTCCCCATCTGTCTTGGATCCAGACTCTCTTCATTTCACTTTGAAACGTAGATTTGTCCATTTAAAGGTCAGGATCTATTTATTAATTAATTTTTGGTCTGTTTGAACAAACCTTAATGTTTTGTTTCTTAACCACGGTTGAATTTTCTAGATTTTAGCATAATCTATTTTCTTTTTGATGAATAGAAATGTTTCTTCTACGTCCACAATAAAATCTCACAACATTTTCACAAGAAGTTAATTTCTCAAATCATATTGCTTAAAATAAAATAAAACATATATGTGAAGGCCCACCACAACTTAAAACAAGAGTATTGTGAAAATATTGTAAGATTTTGATGCATCTTTGTATTTTTCAGAAGGTATTTACTATTTTAGTTGTAATTCAAAATTAATTCTAATTAAAAATATTTGTGAGTTAACTTTTGGTAGTAGGAAATGTATGATTTCCCGTTATCAAACTGCTTTCCATATTTGTTAGTTGACTTAAGGTTTTTTTTTTTTCGAGAATAGTTGACTTAAGGTTGATTTCCTTGTATTGGTATCATCTTTGAAATCATAGATTTCTTTCTTTTTCTTTTTATATATTTTTTTAAGGGAAAACTGAAAAACGTTTTTTTTTTTTTTTTTACTATCATTAAATCACCAAAATAATTAATAAAAAAATTGAAACAACATTAGCTATTGGATCGATTTCTACTATCATTAAATTGTTAACAGAACTGATAGTGCTCAAAGTATAAGCATTGAAAATTTGAAATTTTGAAAAATTGAAAAATTGAAAATTGAAGCCTAGTACAGATTCTTTTTTTTTTTTTTTTTTTTTTGAGAAGCCTAGTACAGACTCTCATTAAGGCTAGTAGCATCAAAAGCAAAGCTGATACAGTTCCACTTATATAAATACAACATTGCATAGACAAACTGTTGGGAGCATTTTAAGACTCAAAATTTGTTGACTCTTCAACGACAAGCAGAGGATCTATTGGGGGAGGAAAAAAGAAGAAAAGAAAAGAAAGGTTAGGTTGATGTCATTTCATTTCATCTAACTGTCAAATATATAATTGTCATCTTTTCATCTAAACTCTTCTTTTAATTTTGCAATACTAAAAATATAGGGGTTTTTTTTTCCCTTTGTAGATATCGTCTTTTTGGAAACACTTTTATAAGAAACTTTCAATCTTTATTTGTAATAGAGATGAGCCGAATAAGCTAATTTTTCTGACAACACATTGAAGCCTTTATATGGTGCTTCCAGTCCTATTTCTAGCCTTATCCACAATCTATTATCAAACATTTTTGGAGTAATGAATAAGGGTAAATGATTTCTGCTTTGCCCCCTGTAGATTTGCCTACTTTTTTTTTCGTGTCTTTTAATGAAAATTCTTTAAAATAAATTAAAAATTAAAATAAATAAATAAAAACCATAACAAAACCAAGTGAAAAGTGCACTTTTTTTTTTTTTGAAAGGCAAGTGAAAAGTGCACTTGGTACATATAGAACCCATGAAAACACAAGCATGCTTGACAGCTTGAGGCCAGGATAGATGCATGTAGGACTTTGAGGCTTCATTTGCTAGGGTAGGGATATAACATCCTTCAGTACCAGTGGAGAAATTTTATTGGTGGAAATCTGCATTTCCCTTCCTACCAGTTCGGCTATATCCCCATAAACTTCAGATTCTTGCCGATTCGCACAGTGATTAAGTAGGGAGGTGCCAAAACTACGTAATTGTTTGTTAGTATCTGGATGTTGATGCATCCTTTTCTCATTAAAGTGACCAAAAATATCCTGATAGTTGAGCATAAATCTGTAGCCTTGCTAATGCAATTCGAGTTGCAACCACCTAAAATTCGATTCTCCATTATGTTCTTACAAATAAAAGTTTCTCCCCTCCATTTACTTCCCTTATTACCTGTTGCTTGAACAACTAGGATTGCCTACCACTGTAAGCCGTGTACTGTGGACATCCGATGATTTATCTGTGTAGCATCCTGGTAACAGATTCATGATATGCCATAGTATTTTATAGCATAGAGCTGGGACGCCATCTGGTCCAAGAGCTTTTATTGTGCTCATTTGGAGAAGGGCTTTCTGCAGACTTTGCACTTCCTCAGGTGTAAAATCTGTATTTAAATATCTTTGCTGATCTTCACTCAGGCTTGCAATTCTCACCTCAAGCTTAAGTTGCAGCAGCATTTTCTCTGTTGTTAAGCTCTCAGTCACTCCATAAATACCACTAAAATGAGCAATAAGCAGCTGTGCTATCTCCTTGATTGGCCATCATGTAGTTTGAGTCTCAAAATTCTATTGATAAACCTTCTCTTGTTAACTAAAAAATCATAATATTTAGCATTCCTCTCTCCTTTTAACTTTAAGTACCAGTCAGCTCTTGCCTTTTGTGCCCACATAATTTGTTCCTCTACTAAAGTAATTCTACTAATATAAATTACAGATTGTCCCACAAGTTTAGGCAATTAGGAAATGATGAATTTAACCATTTAACAAATATTCTAATGTGCATATAGAACTCTGTCTCTTGATACATCTTGTTCTGTATTGATCGACTGTTGCCGTGTGATAAGAACTTGCTAGAATATGAATATAAATTGTGGAAGAGTAAGAATGGTGAATGGGAATTTGTAGTTGATGTAGGCCACTTCAAGGGACCTAGACCTCCATAGAGAAAGAGAGATTAAAAAGCCTTAATGAATAATATTGGAGATTAAACCACCAATTGATCAAAATAGTGGCTGTTTTGAAAATTGTTAGAGATCTTGCATATTAAGAATTAGGGTTCATACCAGAATTGGTGGATTTTGTGATTTGGCCGTCAATCCATTGAAACGGTTGCTCAATAATGTAATTAAGGGTCTCAATTTAATATTTAAATCCCTAGTTTGGTCAGAGTTTGACCAGAGTGAAGTTATTTAACAAAAGATGGATTTTTTAAGTATTATTTCATGATGATAATTAGGATTTTTCAACTGGGTAATGGGTTTAACCATATTGGATGAAACATTACTTAATTGGGACATATAATTAGGGTATGTAACAAAAAATGTGTGGAAATATCATAGATTTGGGATTAATCAAAGGATCAAAATTGCTAAGATTAGGATTTAGGTCAAATTTAGGGCTTTTGGTGTTCTTGATGATTTTATGTCAAATTGAAGGTGCACTTATTAAATTAAGATAACTAATTACAAGTTTGAATACATAATTGAGTGAGGTGACTAAGACTAAAGGTTCGGGTTAATTTAAATTTATTTTAGGTTAGTATAAGGATCTTTTTTAAGAAAGGCAAGGATCAATCAGTCATATACTTATTGTTGAAACTTGGCCGCCAATCTTTGGATCAGTTAGTCATATACTCAACTATATCAACAACTAGTCGCTAATCCGTGCGATGCAGAAAAACTATTGACTCTAAAAAAAAATGATGAAATATTTAACTTCTATACTTTTCTATAGTTTAAAAGTGTTGTTTAACATTGAACGTTCTTGAGTTGCAAGTGCATAATTACCGAAACCTACAAAGTAATTTACAATTCTTAAATTAATAAAGCAAAACTCTCAATAGTTATATAAACACACACACTCAAAACTAATATAAACTGCAAATATATAAACAAAGACCATGATATGAGGAAGATACACCAAGTTTCAAATTTGAGTAGTAATATGACTTTCTCATAGTAATAACAATATAGACAATTCAAAACATGGAACAATATCAAAATTGTAATACCTAATTCCATTATCTTTTATGTTGAATCCAAACAAATAATTAATTGAAATTAATCTAAACAAATAATTAATCAACCAAAGATCATAACTTTTAATAAGAAAACAAAAAATCACATGAACCTAAATAAAATGCAATTAAGGTGAAGAATTAAGATCAACCTACTGAAACGCAAATACCAAAAACCCCAAGACTTAAAAATTCAAAATTTATAGAATCCCCAAATTCTACTTCAAAACCAAACCAAATTCAACAAATTTATATATAACATACCAAATAAAAATTTATCATTCCCTAGGCTGGAAGACATAGGTTGCAGCTTTGATTTTTCTTCAAAAAAATAGAGATGCTTTATCTGCCATGTACAATAAAAAAAAATAATTAGTAAAAATTTCAACCCAAAAACCAAACCCACAAAAACAATGTCAATATAAATATGGAGATTAACCCAAATACTCAAAAGAAAATCAATTCTAAACATAACAAAAGAATAAGATAGAAAGAAATTCTCAGGCACATATGAAAGAAAATAAAAAATTCGACATAAAAGATAAAATTCATTAATTAAATTAAGAAGAAAGTTGAATTAGATTGCTTGCGTTTTTTTTTTTTTTTTTTTTTTTTACGTTAGTCTCTTTTTTTTTTTTTTTAATCCTAAAGTGAAGTTAAGTTTAGGGTTTTAAGGTGATAATTGCTAAGGTTTTGAGGAGGGAAAAGAGACTCCTAATAGGAGTCCTTCTCTTTTTTTTTTTTTTGTTTGTTACGTGAGTCTTTTTTTTTTTTTTTTTTTTTTTTTTGTGGAATCCTAAAGTGAAGTTAAGTTTAGGGTTTTGAAGTGATAATTGTTAGGACTTTGAGGAGAGGAGAGAGAGTCCTAACAGGAGTCTCTTTCTCTCTTTTTCTTAATCTAATGTGAGTCTTTTTTTCTTTTTTTTCAATGTGAGTCTCTTTTCTTTTTTTTTTCTTTTTTTTTTTGGAGTCCTATCAGAATTTTTGTTTTTATATAGATTATCAACGTTTGAGTTTGAGTTTAAGTTGGACTTATTAGATAGATAGAGTTTCACTCCTTGTTAAATTTTGATTAAACAAAAATAATTTTGTTTAAAAAAAATGATAATGATGAGTTTGAGTTTAAGTTGGGCTTGTTAGAGAGATAGAATTTCACTCTTTCTTAAGTTAAGACTAAACAAAAATAATTTTATTTAAATAAAATGATAATTTTATTTAAATATTGTGCTGATGTAAAAAATTGTGAGAGTTTAAGAGGTTTCAGTTATATATATATATATATATATATATATATATATATATATATATATATATAGATAACTTGTGGTCAAAAACCTCATCAGTCCACTAAAAGTTCAGACTCCCTCAAAATGAGGATCTGTACTCACGATTTTTATTTGTAATGTTTGTACCTTAGCAATTGGACTAGAACACAAAAGGCATCTCACCTACTTTTTGGTTGAGCTGGCTTTTAGGTTGAAGCCTAGCTAGCTAGGATTAGCAGCATACTGGGGATGTTACAAAGGATTGATACAAGATGAATGACATAAATATGCTTTTGGAGTGGGACATAGAATGAAATCAGATAAATACATATGCTTTTGGAGTGGTCAGAAGGGGCACTTTTCTGACTTCAAGTAGGGCTCTAAATAATAGTGCTTTTGAACATTAGGGTTCAATAAAAAACAAGCTAAGTTTAGGTTCGTTTATGAGTTTAGTAATAAATTTGATATGAGTTTAACAAATAAACCTATATCTCACCAAAATATTAACTATTAGAAAATTGTTAATTTAATTCTTTAGCAATTCTAAGTTTCTAACAATTATTACGTCAACCTGTAAGTTGTTTGTAATAAAATTGGTATTTGATGATAGCTTTATGATTATATCCTCTCCACCTCCAAAACATTCAGCTTTCCCACAAATTACTCACTCTTTTTATAATATCCTCACTGCACCGTCAGTAAGTGTGAAGGCATAAACTTGCACCTAGTTGTTGTCACATAATGGCGAAGAGTTAGCATTGTTTTCAATATCTTGAATACGATTTGATTTGGTAGACTATATATTATTAGACAATAAATGCAGTGGGCACTTAAATAATAATTTCAGATAAATTATAAATTAGGGTAGTTTGATGGTCATGCAGCCTAATGGCTATTTTCTAAGTGTTATCTTGCACATGGACCATGATTGTTAGAGCTCCTACTGATTCTTCCTGGTAATACACTTGCTGTACAGCCTCTTGAGAAATAAATAAGGGTTATAAATTTATAATTTTTTTAAAATAATAATAAAACTGATATTTTTGTCATAACCATAATATTTTAAAAAATAAAAATAAAAATTATGGGATTCATAACCATAGGATCTTGCTACTGCCAATTGGGACCCACTTGACTCTTGAGAAATAAGAGTTATAAGTTTTTGTTTTTGTTTTTTTTAAAGCATAATAAAGCTGATATTTTTGTCATAAGTCATAACCATAGGATTAATTAAAAAATAAATAAATAAAAATTATGGGAGTCATAACCATAGGATCTTGCTCTTACAGGTTAGAGAAAAGCTAGTCCGAGTGTCCCCACATCTCTATTGCTATGTTAAAGCTCTACCTTGTATTCCTCAAGATATATAAGCTTCTTTATAATTAGACCGTTATGCAAACTTTTGATGATTTCGTTCAATGCTTGTAAAAACTAAAAATCGATCATTGCTAGAATTTTTCTTGCTCTATATATATTCGGTTTGGGGTTTGTTTAATTAAGTGTTTATTTGGGCTTAATTATGTATAAAGTTTTCTTTTATCACTAATCATGATAGTCCCTCCACAAATATAAAGTTCTTGTGTGGTGAGAGGCAAGGGTTAGGTTTCAAGTTTCCAAAAATGAGCTTTACATACATATACATTTAGATTAAGGTAAAAATGATTTAACGAATTATATGAATTTTTTTAAGAATCAACTAATCATATGGTTTAATATACATAAAATGGTTTTATAAACCATCACAAAGAGAAAATTTTCTAAAGGAAAACTTTATCTTTTAATTATTTACTTAATTGTTGAAAGTAGATAAAATATTATTATAGGTTAGAAAAAGTAAAACTTTAAAACACTATATAAGCAAATGATTAAACCAAACACACTAATATCTGCAAATTTATAGGCATGGTGGGTTAACTTGGTATATATGAAAGCAATTAGAACCATCTAAGATGGCGGTAGCAACAAGTAATAATAATGAACTGAAAGCAATTAGAACTGTTCAAGATGGCGGTAGCAACAAGTAATAATAATGAACTGAAATCTGAAAATACTTGTTATTGAAAATAGAACAAAACACTTACAGTAGTAGTAGTGATTACAAGATCTCAAGAGAATAGGTTAACAATTACAAGGCTTGTACTAGTTCTAGTTACAAGATTGTAAGGTAGTAGGAAATGCTAAGGTGAAACAAAGAACTCTCTCAAAGAAAGGCTCTCAAGAAGGAGAATAGTTCTAAGAGGAAGTTCTCTAAGAAAAAACCTGATTTAAACTTAAGGGACAACCCCCCTTAAATAGGCAAAATTCAGAGGGAACATTGTTATGAATAGTGACAGGTAAATAGTGACAAATGAATAGTAAAAGTGAATTTTCTCACTTTTGACTCAAATTTTTTGAGGAATCCTCCGTAGAGTTCAAAGGCCTGCAATTTAAGGGTCTAGGCCATAATTGGTGTCGTTGTGTGCCAAAAGAAACTAATGAGCACCATCCTTCAGAAGCATTGTTGTCTTCTTGTGCTAAAGGAAACCAAATGAGCACTATTATTGGGAATCTTCAGAAGCATTGTATTGGTGGGAAACAGGCTTTTAGCAGTGGTAAATATTGAAGTGTTTTGGCCGTTGTGCAGGCTAGACAAATAGGAGAATCAAAATCTTCAGCCAAATTTGGGGTATCTTGAAACAGTTCCAAATTTTCAGTAACATATTCTTCAAAGACATTGAAGCATTTTGGCTTTTGTGCAAGCCAGACAAACTAGAGAATCAACTTTATTAGTGAGTCTTGATAAGAATTCCTTTAGTAGTATCATTAATTTAAGGAGACTATTCATCAATCGGTGGAAGGAGCATCAGATGGATAACTATCATAAGAATCCCATGAAGAATTATCATTACATGCATGCTCATGATAGATAGCATATTTATTACATAGTCCACAATATAAAAGTGGCTCAAACTTTGGGGTTTTTCCTGGGATGAGAAGACTTCTTGGATTAGGATGATCTGCTATCTGCAAGTGAACAAGGGCATTAGCATAGGGTCTGGGACCAAAAACAGAAATTCAATCTGCGCTACCTATGAAATGATAATATTTCCATAAATTCTGAACAACATCAAGAATTTGATTATTGAAATAATTTCTCCAACATTCTGCAAGAGCATAAGGATCACTGAAGGATAAGTGAGAATTTCCTTTAAACCATTGTTCTTGGTGAGTGTGACCATTAATGAGAATGAGATGCTTTGAGGGTTGGACATTCATCCAGTTATCTTTTTCCCATTTTGGCAAAGTGCTCTAGCATCTGATGGAAACAAAAGAATTTTCAAACCCTTTAATAGCAGTTTGTATAATTTGTGGAAGCTGATTGGCTTGTTTATGGCTTGTTAATTTTATGAATCTGATAAAGCCATATAAACATTTGGGAAAGCCAGTTAGGATCCCTATCATCATCATCATCAGCAACATATGAACCATCGTCATAATTAATCAGAAGACCAGGAAATGGATGTTTCTTTTCATACACTCTGAGACTACTCCCAAAGTGTTCTTCCCAATCTAGTTGGATGAATACATTATCAAATTCATCCAATTCATTAGGATCAGGAATAGTAGCTGTAACAAGTTTTTTGAAATATTTAAACCATAGGTCGAAAGACTTAAACATAGCCTTGCTTTCCAGAATACGAAATTGTATGTCTGTTGGCAAGTTGGCAACAGCACTTCTCAATAGAGATTGGGTCTTAAGACTCAATTTTGCGTAGTCAGTGCCCATTATAGTCTTTTTATCCATGGAATGGATTTCCTCTTTGTCAAAGAGTTGACTATTGTAAAGATCATAGGGTTCATTTGCAACATTTGGTTGGTTAGCAGGATGGCTTCTATAAGCCTTATTTTCTGAAACAAGGTTGGCATATTCTGAAGCAAGGTTAGCATAGTGACTTGTATAAGCCTCATTTTGAGCAGTAAGGTTAACAAGATGGATTTCAAGTGCTCGAAGGGTTTTCTGGAAAAGTTTGCGGTGGTCTCTGGTAAAAGCAGCTTGAAGGTTATCAAGAATAAATTTGATAGAATCTGGTAATTCTAAATAGGTTCCATTATGGAATTGTAAATTTTTAGACAAAACTTCCTGTAAAGCAATTACCATATCACCACTGGAATATGTCACCTCTGTCGGGACAAATTCCTGAAGGGATGTTGATCTACTAGGTTTTACCCCAGAAGATGCGCCTTCATGCATTACAAAGGATCATGTGTGGTTGGTTCTATCTAAACAAAATGCATGCAGACCGTGCAAACTTGATCATGCGATATCTTTCAATCTGATAGTCCGATTTGGAAATCGGGCCTACTGTCGCGACCGTTAAAATCTCAAGATCATTTTTATGATATGCAATGTGAATTAATGCATATAATGCAATCATGAAATTTGGGTATATGAATTGTCACTTTAGTCATCTTCCTTGATTAAATAATGGGTGCAAAATCGAGTGTTTACGCATATAGTTCTTTTAAATATTGGGTTTTACCCCAAAAGATGCGCCTTCATGCATTACAAAGGATTATGTGTGGTTGGTTTTATCTAAACAAAATGCATGCAGATCGTGCAAACTTGATCATGCGATATCTTTCAATCCGACGGTCCGATTTGGAAATCGGGCCTACCGTCGTAACCGTTAGAATCTCAAAATTATTTTTATGATATGCAATATGAATTAATGCATGTAATGCAATCATGAATTTTGGGTATATGAATTGTCACTCTAGTCATCTTCCTTGATTAAATAATGGGAGCAAAATCGAGTGGCTACACATATAGTTCTTTTTTTTTTTTTTTTTTTTTTTCCAAAGAGGATGGTGTGCATTTAGAATTTACTGTTTTTGTACTATTTTATATTATGGTTTAGCCTTGGTCCAGTGTTTACTGCATTGAACCTAGTAGGATATTGTTATGTGTCCAAATATTGTCACGTGGTAACATCCTATCTGGTCCAGTGCACAGAAAGTACTGGACCTAAGCCTCTCCCTTCATATTATGAGTAATGGAAATTTGTATGATTCTTTTGTAAAAATGTTTTCATTTATTATTAGTAAGCTGTAAGCGTCTTAATCTAGGATTTAACATACTTGACAAGCTTGTAAACAAATCTCCATATACGTTTTTTGTCATATTTCAATTTTGATTTTGGTAATTATATATAAGTCAAAGTGCTTGACCAACTTATTTCCGAGACAATTTTAGATCACTGTTAAGAGCATCCATCAACCAATTTCACATAGTTAGATACAATTTGTGAAATTGTAAATTAGCCAATGGCAACTGTGGTATTTACCTAGGGAAAAATATAAAAAGTGATAAGTCGGCCAAAAAATAGTTATGTAATCGTTGGGGGAGGAGGGATTTGAAATTTAAACCCTATACTTCTCGACCCATTGGAACACCAAGAAGTATTAAATAAGTTACAAGATTCTTGGCAGCTAAGAACCGCTTAGAATAGAGGAATGGAAGGATCATAGATGTGGAAAGCATGCTTTCATTTTCAGTTTGTGTTTGTACTATCATTTGAATCATTTCTTACTGTTTAGAGTTTAGTTGGACTTTAAGTTAAGAAAATTTAAAAAACGCATCAATTTTATTACAAAGAATTTACAAATTGACATATGCCAATGCTTGTGGATGTGAGTGAAAGAGGATGTTATAAATGCATTATTAATTACCACCCACCCAGTAATAAGAAAATTAACATGGTCTAGGAGGCCATTTTCAACCCAAATATTGGCATAGTTAGTTTGGTCTTGCCCCAGGCTTAGATTGTGTATGAAGCTCCTTCCAAAAGCACCATTTTTGTATGAAAGGAAATTCTTCATTCACAAAGCATTACAGGCAATTTAGATGTTTAGCAAACACTATTGCACATTAATGTATATATAAACACATGGCTACACACACGACAGGTTTAGCATTCACATGATTGCCACGAACTACGGAATTCAGTCAATTGACAACTAGCTTGTGTATGATATTGGGAGAAGATATGAGATAAAACTATCCATCAAATAAATGATGAATAATTCAGAAAAGTTGGAGTCTGGAAATTTCAAGATAATCAAAATTATCAAATATGTCAATAACTATCTTATCTATAAAATTATTAAACTTTAAATTTTATATAATTTAAAATTATACACAAAAAATGAGTTTATAAATTAAATAGTAAATATCTTATTAATACTAATTTGGTGTGTGTTTAGAAGAACAATAACACATTTAATTTAACGGTTGAATTTTTAAAATATTAATTTAATACAAGAAGATATTAACTGATGATAAAAGACTTAATCTTGTCCCATAAATTTATCAATGCATGGACAAGTGTTGAAGTCAGTGGCAAACCTATATAAGCTGAAGCTAAAGTTGAACTTTTAGTTGTCTCATCTGCACATAATCTGGGGTTAATGTCATAAAGCCCATTCAGAATTCTTCAATCACCCTCACATTGGGCCATCTCTTTCATTATTGCCGATATAAACCAGTTATCTTTGCTCTTTTCATTTTGGCTCCTGTTGTTAGGCTAGCCAATTGTGCTACCATGGCGTAGCTGCGAGCACCTTTTTGTAATGTATTTGGAGCCTTTCCCATCTCCAATCTTTCTGCCCACATCTTGGAGGTAGAGATGGCAGATGGACCGGCCCTGAATTTTCTCTTCTCAATAAAATTCATCATTTAGCCAACAAAAAAAAAAAAAAAAAGTGACCGGCTCTTGTTTTCACCACCATTGATCAACAAGTTTTTTTTTTTTTTTTTTTTTTTTTTTTTTTTTTTTTCAACTAGTAAAGTTTCTTATGGTTGAATAAGAGATTTGAGGTTCAATTCCCACCTACATCAAAAATTGATTGGTGTTTTGGTTTGATGATAAAAAACAAAATTATCAGAAGTGACCACCATAGATTGAAACTCTATAAATAAAAAAACAAGAGTTTTTATTTTTTATTTTTTTATGGACCAAATATTAACATTGTTTTACATTAATTGTAGCTTCTATCTTTATTGAGAGTAAGCTTTTGCTATTATGAGTTTTTATGAGTTTTGCTATTGTGAGTTTTATTTCGCCATTAATTTTGATAATTAAGGTCTAAAAAAGCAGAGAATGGGGAAGTGAAAGGTCACCCAAGAGACTTTTATTTTGAGGAACATTCCCCAAAGGGCATTCATCCATTTCCAGGCAAAGCCAACACTTTGAGTTTTGTAGTGTCCTTCGTTCCCGTTCTCTTCCTTTGTTTGGTAATTTGCTTGATTGTCTCTAGACCAAAAAAAAAAAAAAAAAAAAAAAAAAAAGAAAAGAAAAAGGAAATGAAGGCTGTCCTTCTCAAAGAAGGTGTTGTACATGCATTTGGTCCTCCTCCTTAAGCACAATAATTATCTTACACATATAACATATGATACGTATTATTTCTTTTGTAAATATGTGAGCTCCACACTGTATAGGGTTATAATTAATAATTTACCAAAAAAAAAAAAATGGTTATAATTAATATACTGTAAGAATTATGATGCACGTGAATCTCATTTGTGGTTTCATGCAAAAAAAAAACCCTACCCTTATGTAGTTATGTGAGAAGGTGATGTGTTTGTTAAGTTTAATTAATTGGCAATTTTTAGCATTAAGTTCTTTTATTTTTCCATAGAGGATGGCCCGCATTTAAGATTTTCTATTCCTCTATGACATACTTGTACTATTTTTTGAGTCATGAAAATTTGTATGATTCTTTTGTAAGAAATGTTTTCTTTTATTATTAGTAAGTTGTAAGAGTCTTAATTTAGGATTTAACATACACAACACTGCTTGTAAACAAATTTTCACACGTTTTTTTGTGTGTGTGTGTGTGTTCATATTCCTGTTTTGATTTTGAAAATTTAATAAGTCAAAGGGCCTAACCAATTAACTTATCTTGGAGACAATTTTAGACCACTGTTAAGATCATCCATCAACCAATTTCATAAAATCAGACACAAATTGGGAAATTGTAAATTAAATGATGGCAAGTATGGTATTTACGGAGGGAAAAGTATAAAAAGAGATAAGTCGGCCAATGACCATTGACAAAAAAAAAAAAAAAAAAAAAAAAATGCAATCTTTGGGAGGGAGGGGTTTGAAGTTTGAACCCTAGACTTCTCAATCCATTGGAATACTAGAATGTATTAATCGAGTTAATTATAAGACTCTTGGCAACCAATATTGCTTAGAATAGAAGAGTGGAAGGACCATATAGATGTGGAAATTATGATTTCATTTTCAATTGGTGCACTTTATGCTATCATTTGAATCATTTCTTACTGTTTGGTGGGACTTTAAGTTAAGCAAATTTCTAAAAATCATCAATTTTATTATAAAAAGTTTACAAATTGACATGATAATGAATATAATTAATACCAAATAATAATATAATAAATATAAATTTTAATCACTTTTTTGTTTTGTGTTTGAAAGTTCACACATTAACTTATAAGGTTTATATAATAAAATTTATAATATATAGTAAACTCAATGAAAGCAGAAGCAATAAAATTAGTGAGCTATGTGTTTTAAGCCAAGTTCTTATTTTATATACCAGCTAGGTTTTGAACAGCTACTAGCCTTTCAATTTAGAAATAAAAATTGTTTCTCAAAAAGAAAAAACGTTTAGTAATAAAAATTCTTCCGTTCCATTTTAGGTGTTTTACTTTATGTTCCATTAATTATGACTTGCAAGTGAGTTCCAGTAATTAGCTTAACTGATAAAGTTTCTGATGGTTGAATAAAATGTCTAGAGTCTGAAAATAAAGAACACAATCATCATAGGCAGACACTATAAGTTGAAACTCTATAAAAAAGAAATCACGACTTGCAACACATTCTTTTTTCTTTCCTTATAAAACACCCAAAGTTTAAAATTAAAAAAAAAAAAAAAAAATTATTAGAAGCATGACATAATACAATTAGTCTTGCAAGATTTTTTATTTTATTTTTGGAACCAAATATTTAGCATTACGTATTTAATCAAACATCCATTTCTTTCTTTATTATTAGTAAGCTTTTACTTCTTCTCCAAAAAAAGGAGTAATAATTTTATTTATAAAATATGAAAGTTCACACATCCATTTGTAAGGTTTATATTTAAATATCACTAATATTACTTGATAGGGGTATTTTTGGCAGAAAATTAAAGCCCCCAAATGCGCCCTTCCAGGATGATGGCGGCGCCTACGTACCCGTTAGCTCCACGTAAACCGACAGGAGTCCTAGGCCGACGACTTGACCATTTGATGACCCCCCGGGTTGCGCTTGATAGACAGCTCTATAAGGCCAACAGGACACCTCTAGGAGGCCGACAGGAAACCCGTTAGGGGCCGACGAGGAGGGTAACCGGCGGGTCCACCATGGCCTTGCTTGGTCCCCACGCATGCCTATACATGGTAATGCCTTGCGCACCGCACCAAATAAAACCCAATACTCACCCATATCTCCCTTACATGGAAAGGGGCCTTGAAATCTTGGAAGCCCTACTCACTAAGCCCTCTTCGCAAGGAAAGATCCCTACATTCAAGGGATTCCGATTCACCACTCACCGCTATATAAACTCCAGACCTCCACTTCTCTTAGGTACGCGAAAAATCCCTAGCTCTCTCACTATAGAGTTCTTAGAGATTTCTCATTCACTAACTTGATCTTCGGAGGGTTCTATGTTTGGTCTATTTGTTGTTATTTCACAGGTATCCATCGGAGTGCTTTGGAACCTACAACTCATTGACGATCTCAGAGCATCATCATCATTACTCTTTCATTTATATAGTAAAATCAATGAAAGCAGAAGTAATAAAATTACCAAATGAGCTATGCGTTTTTTGCTCCTTTACAATAACATCAACAAAAACCTTTGGAGCTGAACCCAAAACAAAACAACCAGAAAATCTATTATAGAGAGACCAAGATCCTAAAACAAGAGCAGCACTATTGGACTCTAGGGGTCCACTTAAACTCTAGTCTGCAACATGAGGACTTTAGCCTCAAAGTATCCTGAGTTAGAATTGAAATTCTCCATTGGACTACTTAACTAGGATTAGTGAGAGCATCTCTATATACCTTGGCATCACTCTCAATAATTGCTACTTCAATACCATGAGACACCACCTGAAGGGTTGCCCAATTAATTGCTTTCTCTTCTGCTTGGACAGTGATAGTGGTTTCCACTAGTTTTGAGAGAGCAAAAACCAATGCCCCTCTCCAATCCCCAGCAACAATCACAACATAGGACCAACTATTGCCAATGGTTGCATCACAGTTAACTTTGACTGTACCTTGTGGAGGATTTGACCATATGGAAGACCTAGCTGGGGTTAAACCATGATAGCTTGGCTGAAATGCCAAAGAAAACCCCAGACAACGAGCTACAATATTTTGCCTTAGTCTGTCAGGACATAGTTGGGCACTTTCAAATGAGGCTATATTTCTAGCCTTCCAAAGCTGTTCTACAATCACTGCACCCAAAGATAGAAATTAACTGGGTCTTCTCAAGAGAGTTTAGGTTCCAATTAGAAGGAGGTGATATTATCAGCTCAATAAGTTGGTTTGTAGAGGACAAATTGAGGTACTCAATTCTTATTCCTCCACTACATTCAAACCATAGGCCTCTAGCCAGTGGGCAATAAACAAAGATATGCAGAGCAGACTCCAAAGGTGCTTCACACATGGGGCGGCTCAATATTTGGAATGAACCTCGCCAATTTTTCTTTTGTCGGCAAAACGTCAGAGGCTATGCGCCACAAAAGCATTTTTAGTCTTTCATGGATTTTTGTTTTCCAACTACCAGCCACCACTGCATTTGATCCACCACTATCATGGGCTGTTAAATCCCAATAAACTGATCGAATTGAGAAATTACCATTTGCAGCTTTGGTCCAAATCCATTGATCCTGTCCACAACTCCTCCTTGCTGGCGTTTTCTTAATTGCATTTGCTGTTTGATCATCAAATAGAGATTGAAGTTTTGCTTCATGAATCATAACATGCAACATACTCTTTTTAACGTATCCAATCGATCATCCATTTCTTTCTTTATTAATAGTAAGCTTTCTAACTCTAAAAACAAAATTAGTAAACTTTCTGTTTATTAAAAATAAAAAAGTATTAAAATAATTTTGATATGAGAAGTGCTAGATCTATAATATTTTCATAATAGTTTATAAGCAGTAAGTTATTATTAGTTCTAATTTAAACTTACCAATTAAATTACTTTTTTTCCCGCAATTAAAGGTTATTAAAAATCTACTATTTAGGATTTGTTGTAAAAGTATTGTGAAAATATAGTGTACTTTTCTTACAATATAGTGGCTTGGTAACAAATGTGATATCAAGTATTTTCATAGGCCACGTCCCTACATACCAGCCTATTTGTTTTTTCTCAGAATTTTAGGAACAATGTTGTTGCACAATTATAGATTAATTACAAGAACATAAACAACTTTGGCATTTTATTTTATACATATTGAATTAGCTGGGGTGGTAAAAAAACCAAAGAAGTAGACAAAGAAAGAATGAGAAAAAATTATATAGAGAACAGGTTGGCACCCGTATCAATGTTGAAATGGAGGAGACGAGGTGCAATCGGAAATGGGGAGACTTTGCTGTCTGTTGGCGTGCTTTTCTTTTCTTTTTTCTTTTCATGATTCTTCCACCGGTCTTAATAATGGCTACAAAAGAAGTGGAATATATCGGTCCACCATTGGGCATATTCAAGACCAAGGTTTTTGTGATTTTCATGGCTCTCACTGTTCTCGTTTGTTTCGTACTTTGCTTGAATTCCTCTAGGCAAAGAAGGAAGCAAATGAAGACCGTCCTTCTTGAAGACAGTGTTTAATGTTCACTTCGTCCTATCGTTCAATAATTATCTTATACATATGACATTGTATCGTTTCTCTCCTAGACATGTGAGCTCCGCAATGCATGGGGTTAAGAACTTAATATGTTGAAAGTTTCATTAAAAAAAACCTACCCTTATGTGAGAAGAAGACGTGTTTTTCAAGCATAATTAATTGGTTTTTTATTACAAGGTTCGTTTAATTAATGATTAGACATGACATGTTCTTTCACTTGATTATATGTACTATCTCTCATGATTATGTTAACGCTTCATCGTTTGGTCCTGCCCCAGGCTTAGATTGTATATGGAACTCCTCCCAAAAGCACCACTTTTGGATGAATGGGAATTCTTCATTCACAAAGCAATAATTAAAGACATTTCAGATGTTTAGGAAAACACTTGTGCACATTCATGGCAGATTTAATAGTCACATGATTGCCAGGAGGTACCGAGTTGACATGCAGGGCCAATATTATGGAAATTTTCGTATGAAGAATTTCTAGCCTTCATTAGATCATACTTTATAGTTCTTTGTATAGGGAATGTTCATAGGGTCAGGCTTCCAACCTTGGCCTTATTAGTTACATCTAAAGGTCTAGCTGTAGTCAATGATGTCTTCATCACAGCTAGAAATGAACGTGGTTGCATCTGCCAAAATGTGACTTGTGTAGTAAGTGAAAAGGCTAGCTACCATATTTATTGATTTGCATAAGATTATTATCTAAAATGAATACGAACTTGGTTCCTTAATAAGTTATATTTCTGTGCAAAATTGAATAGAATTCACTTGGACTTTGTAATTCTTGAGCAAAGAATGGTCTATTGCTGGCTCTTTATTATTGATGTCTATTTAATGTGCTTTTGGATGAACACTTTGTTTATATGATGAAATTTGATTAAAATATAGTTGTACCCGGTAAAAATGAGGATTTAACAAGTTGTGCATAAACAAACAAACTAAAACGTTAAAAGAAAAAATTGTTCGACAAAACATTTAGTCTAGCTAGCTTCTTGCTATAATCAATTCTAGATTTCTAGTGAGTGTTATCTTTCTTGAAACCATATTAGGATAAACCCACAAGCGAAAACAGTGCAAAGCTTTGTTAACTAGATAGCTGTTCTTCTCGCCTAAATAAATCAGTCTTATATATTGCAAGTCTTTCAATTTCCTAAATGTCTTAATTACATTTGGTTGGTTCAAAACTAAGTTTTGACATCTATTTCATAATAATTGCTATCTATCATTAGAATAAAACATCAATTCATTTTTAGTGTAAGCAAATTTGAACTTCAAATCTCTTATTCGATAACAAGAGAGTTCACCAATTGATCAAACTAGAACTCACAAATTTTCATGTGATTTGATCATTCAATAATACACATGGCTAGAGCTCATTCAACATTGCCTCAAGGGGCATGGTCCCCCATAAATCAATAATATAAATATATATATATTTATATATATATATATATATATTTATATATACGGGAGAACATGAGATTATGTCATGACGCTCTTTTTGAAAAGATAATTGAAATAGTCTTTAAAGCACCAAGATAAGAACAAAAAAATAAAGACTTTTGTTTTAATGCTTCAAGACTTTTCCTATTAAAAAATAAGGATTCTTTGTAAGACTCTTTGTTTTCTTTGGTTAAATGTTTCAAGCTTAAAACTCTTGCACTTCAACTCCTTTATATATACATGCACACAACCATTCATGCCATCTCATCTCAAATACATCTCAACCAAGAATGATGTCATATATGTTCAACCTTTCAATGACACCTTCCTAGTTTCAATTTCATTGTCCCATCTAATCTTAACTTGTATCAGTTAGCTATAACCAAGGAAGTGGGTTTGCTTTTTTTATTGAGTGACGATGATAACTTATTGTTTTGATGTTGAGATCAGATGTTTTGAGTTCTTTTAGGAATGGCAAAACCCACTCGACCCACAGGTACCTGACCCAACCCTAATGGATCGGGTTTTACCCAACCTGCGAAAGAGTAGGGTTGGGTTTAGGTTTTAAATATCAAACCCAAAGGGTTTAGATCAGGTGCAGGTTTTAATAATACCCACTTCGAACTCGAACCAAAACCCTTTAGAGAAAATTACAAAAAAAACCCCTACAATATAACTGCCACTTAACCCAACCTTAACCCTAACTCTCTCACTCTCATTTCATTCAATCTCAGCCTCAGCCCCCCCTCACCTCCCTCACGCACTCTCAACTTCTCACCTTCACATACTCAGTCTCTCACCCTCACTCGTTCTCACTCTCATCCCTACAGCACCACTGCCGGCCATACCCCTCAAGCCTTCCCTTATCCTTGCATCACCGCCGGTTCTTCGTTCTCCATAGGACCATAGGATCGTCGTTCTCCATTTTTTTTTTTAGGTTCACTACTTTTTATTTATTTATAACTTTGGGTTCATTACATAGTTTATGGTGGATGAAATCTTTGGTCATTGTTCATCTATAATTTTGGTCTTTTAATTTTTAAATTTTTAAATTTCATTCTTTGATTTTCTCTACCAAAGTTCATATCTTTATTATTTTTCAACAATTTTTGTATCTGGGAACATGCATGCCAAATTTCATATAGTATAAATCAAAGCTAGTGAAATAAAACCTTTTAAACATACATGATAGTCTTATGTGTTCATCTCATTTTAAACATACATGCTCCTAAATGATATAAATTACCAAAACCTTTATGCTGTATCTTTTACTTGTATATCTAAAAAGATGAGTCAAATCTCATTGAACTTGAGTTGGATCGTCGGTTTTTAATAGGACAGCTACAATTGCTAATTTGTTGACAAAGCATTCCCCATAAAATTAATAGAGGGCTTCTGCAAAAAAATTAGCACCCACCTGCCTATTGTTTAAGTTTATGTTTGATTTGGCATTTGAGCCATGGTATAGTGCTTGAATTTGAGCAATTTTTTTTTTTTTTTTTTTTGAATTATGCCACAGTATAGGGCTTCAGGCAAACATAATTTTTTTTTTAATTAGGCCACAGTTTGGGCCACGAATTGGTCCTTGAAGTGGCATGGCTGGACGGGGCCTACGGGGGCCCGATGGGGCGGATTTGGGGGTTAAAAAAAACTCGTTTATTAAATGGGGCTGGCAAGTTTCGAGGGCGGGTGGCAAGGCGGGTTCGGGCATAAAGAAACCCGTCCCGAACTCAACTTGTTGCCATTCCTAAGTTCTATAAAGGATGTGACTGGCTTTGGATCTTTAGGTGTTTGGTGCTGGAAAGTCATAATTGTATTTTTTTTTAGAATTAAAGAGAAATTAAAAAAAAAAAACATTCTAATTGATTATTGATTAGATTAGTTGTTTTTTTTTTTTTTTTTTTTTTTAATGTTTTAGAACTCATAATTTTTAGGTTTCTTTGTAGTTCTTTACTACTATTTAGTGCAATATCAATATGAGCTGTGACGATAAAATTGAAAGTCAATGTTGATTTTAGAGTTTTTTTTTCATGTTATTAATTTTTTTTATATATATTTACATGGAAGCATAGCTAAAGGCAATTAAATCTTTATAAATGGAAATGTTTTTAACCATTTTTTCTTTATTTTATTACATTCTCTATATGCCGGTACTAACAAATGATTTCCTTTCATTGAGATAATGAAATTGGTGTTTGAGATTTGTGGTTCGATATTTGGTTGTAAAAATGGAGTAATTGAGGAAGTGTTTGGGAGGTTGTTTGAATTTTTGTAATTATAGGATATGAAAGTATATAATGCTTTGAATTTAAATTTATAAATTTCAAATTTCAAAATTATTTAATCAATTTAAAAAATAAAGTCTACATATAATATAATATGTTAATATTCTAGAAATGTCCAAAAATCTTGACTATTTCAACCTTCGAAATTTAGATTAGTAGAGCGATTTCACTGAATATTTAGAAACCAATTCTATAACATTTTGTTTTACATAAAATATGAATTTATAAAATTGAGTTTCAAAGCATTGAACAATATTGTGGTAAAACATAAATATTATAGAACAAAATGACTATTGTAAATAGGTTTTAAATGAGCATTATAATATGTTATTACTATTACCTATACTTAGGATGTATATATTACCAAATGAAGTTTACCAAGAATTATGTTCTATCGTAGGTTCCAGTTAGCTCAATTGGTAAATTCTCTGATGGCTGAATAAGAGATCTGAGATTCAATCCCCGCCTACATAAAAAACTTATTGGTGTTTTGGTCTGATAATAAAGAACTATCATCAAAAGCAAACGCCATAGGTTGAAACTCTCTAAAATAAAAAATAAAAAAATTATGTTCCATCAGTTACAATTAGGGTCTTGTAATTATTTATAAACCCAAAATTCACCTAGTTAACACCAAATGTGGGACTTAATACATGCCCACACAACATACCCACACTCACATTCACGCATTGATGGAACTTGCAATAAGAGGGTGAGTATCAATGACACTTGCACGCATTGATGGAACCTGCAATAAGAGGGTGAGTATCAATGACACTTGTAGGAGAAAAACAAAATAATGTATGTATCTTTCTCTCCTTCATGAGACTTAAAAAAATCTAATATATTATATTGGGATTTTTTTTTTTTTACACACTTGTTTCTTCTTCAAAAAAAAAATGCTATTTTTTAAAATTAAAAAAAAAATTATGTAAAAGGATTCTAAGTTTTATGAGGACATTGGAGAGCAATGGAGACTCAAATCAAATGAACATAGCCAACAAAATCATTTTAGTCTACAAAGGTGAATTTGTACTCTAACTTATATGTATACTTAGATTTTTACTTAAATTTGGTTTTTCTTTATTTATGTAACATTTAGAGACACTGGACATGTATATGACATTCACAAATGTTGAAGTAGAGGCTGCAGCTTGACACATATGGTATAATAGTTAACTTAACGATAAAAATATGTTAGCCTATTATATGGTACTTATCAATCTATTATACTTGTAAAAAAAAAAAAAAAAATTGTTTGAACATTTGTTTTGCAGTCAATCAATCTGTATAAAAATATAATGAGGAAGGAATCAACCTATAGGTGTGACAATAGTATAGCCTATACTTCTAGTATAGGCTATACGAACACAATGAGACATTTAGAGTACAAAAAATCACTAAACACATAAGATGTGTATGCATACTTAGAGCATTAGCATCCAATTTCTAAAATAATATCTCATTTTACCATCTCAAAAGCTACTTTATCTATTATACCATATCATTTTACAGCACACCCAACATCCCAAATTTTATTTTTACATACAACACATTACAAAAATAATATAAATTACACAATAAAATAATATAAAAAAAAAATCTCCCTCTTTTCTCTCTTTATCTCTGTTCTCTCTCTAATTCTTGTCTCTTCGTTTCTCTCTTTCTCAACCGCCCACCATCAACCCAAACCCGAAACAACCACCCACCACCACGGCAAACAAAACCAAAAACAATAACTGAATCATTTCTCTCCTTCAACAAAGCAATACACGCCTTGCTGCAACTTTGGAGAAAGCAATGATTTTTTTTTTCTCTCCAATGCCAATTAGTATTCACAAAAATAAATAAAAACTCACCTCACCAAAACAAGTCTTAAGCTTTAAAAAATGAGGTTTTTTATATTCATAGATCCACAGACCCATCCATTAACAAAAAGCAAGAAGGTTCCTTGTAGAGACCCACTTGTTCTTTCTAATTGGAACAAGAAAAACACAAACCAGAACAATATTAGCTATAAACAAAAAAACAAAAAAAAAGAAGATTTGAAGCACTAATGCAAAAGCTTTAATTTTCCTAAAATGGGTTGTGGAAATAAAGGAAACTCACTTCAAATAACCTAGTTTCAAAGCATTCAACAATATTGTGGTAAAAAATAAATATTATACAACAAAATGACTATTGTAAATAGGTTTTAAATGAGTAGTACAATATGTTATTACTTTTGCCTATACTTAGGATATATATATTAACAAATCAAGTTTACCAAAAATTATGTTCTATTAGTTACAATTAGGGTCTTGTAATTATTTATAAACTCAAGATTCACCTAGTTAAATATGGTACTTATCAATCTATTATACTTATAAAAAAAATAATTTGATTGAACATTTGTTTTGCAATCAATCAATCAGTATAAAAATTTGATGCGGAAGGAAGCAAGAAATAGGTATAACAATAGTATATCCTATACTTCTAGTACAGGCTATACTAATACAATGAGAACCAAGAGAGCACGAATGAAACGTTGCTAAGACCACAATAAAATAATATAAATTACACAATAAAATAATATATAAAAAAATCTCTCTTTTCTCTCTTTATCTCCGTTCTCTCTCTAATTCTTGTCTCTCTGTTTCTCTCTTTCTCAACCACCCACCATCAACCCAAACCCAAAACAACCACCCACCACCACGGCAAAGAAAACCAAGAACAACAACTGAATCATTTCTCTCCTTCAACAAAGCAATACATGCCTTGTTGCAACTTTGGAAAAAGCCATGATTTTTTTTTTTGCGTAAATGCACTTTTAATCCCTACATTTTGGCTTTTTTTTCATTTTAGTCCCTACATTTTAATTTTACCACATTTAGTCCCTAAACCAATTAAAGCGTGTTATTTTCGTCATTTCCGTCAGTCAACCGACGGAAATAGCTAAGGTGGCAGCCGGAGGAATTAAAATATTATAAAAATGCCACATCACCCATGACACATCAGCATATAAATTTAAAAAATTAATTTATTAATTTTAACAAAATTAAAAAACATAAAAACAAAATTTAAAACATAAAAATACATCAGAAAATCAAACCCAAGAACACAAATTCAAAATTAAACCCAAGAACATCCTTCATCAGCCCACAACCTAGAAAATCAATTACCTTCTTCTCTCACTCAGCCACAAACACCACAAACACCAATTCCGTCACCACCAACCACCAAACCAACCAACCAACCACCACCACTGAAAATCCTTACCACCACCGAAACACCCACAGACCCACTACAACACTTATAGACCCACTAAATCTGACCCATACATCAATTAAATTCGACCCAAACTTTGACCAATCGCCACCCAAATCCGTGGCCACCTCCATAAACCCACAATGAACCCATCCCCACCACCACCATAGCAACCCCCACCGCCACCACCATGAATCTGCAAATGCACCGATACCCATAACAAAAAATCAAATCAAAACCAAAACCTAATCTGAGAGACAGAATCGGAGTTAGAGAAATAGAGAAGAGAGAGAATCAGAGAGTGAAAGAAGAGAGAGGGGCTGCTGATCCCAGCCACACACCGCACGCCGTCGACACCGATCCCTAGCCCACAACCCACAACCCATATGCTACCATGGCCCGTGACCACTCCACCACCGCGCCACAACCATCGGACCACCCTACAACCCAGCAAAAACCCATGCCACAAAACCCACAACCCACTACCCCACAACCCACAACCCTCATGCCACCAGCACAGCGTCACCACCATCGAGAGAGATTGGCAGAGAAAGCCCTAATTTGATGAGAGAGGTTTGAGTTTTTAGAGAGAAAGAGTTGATGAAACCCAGCCAACAGATCCATGACCCAAAGAGAGAGAGTCCAAGAAAGAATACAGAAGAAAGAAGAGTGAGAGAAGAAAGTAATTGATTTTCTGGGTTGTGGGCTTTTGACGGATGATCTTGGGTTTAATTTGATTCAATGAGTTTAATTTTGAATTTGTGTTCTTGGGTTTGATTTTCTGATGTATTTTTATGTTTTAAATTTTGTTTTTATGTTTTTAAATTTTGTTAAAATTAATAAATTAATTTTTTAAATTTATATGTTGATGTGTCATGGGTGATGTGGCATATTTATAATATTTTAATTCCTCCGGCTGCTACCTCAGCTATTTTTGTCGGTTGACTGACGGAAAGGACGAAAATAACACGCGTTAATTGGTTTAGGGACTAAAAGTGGAATGTAGGGACTAAAATAGAAAAAATCTAAAATGTAGGGACTAAAAGTGCATTTACGCCTTTTTTTTCTCCAATGCCAATTAATATTCACAAAAATAAATAAAAACTCACTTCACCTAAACAAATCTTAAGCTTTAAAAAATGAGGTTTTTTATATTCATAGATCCACAAACCCATCCATTAACAAAAAGCAAGAAGTTTCCTTGCTAAGACCCATTTGTTCTTTCTAATTGGAACAAGAAAAACACATTCCAGAACAATATTAGCAATAAACAAAAAAAAAAAAAAAAAAGATTTGAAGCACTAATGCAAAAGCCTAAATTTTCCTAAAATGGGTTGAGGAAATAAAGGAAACCCACTTCAAATAACCTAGTTTCAAAGCATTCAGGAATATTGTGGTAAAAAGTAAATATTATACAACAAAATGACTATTGTAAATAGATTTTAAATGAGTATTATAATATGTTATTACTTTTGTCTATACTTAGGATTAAATTCAATGGCAATGTTAAGGTAATATATAAGTAATGAGATTAAATTCAATAAGGAAGCAGTGTAAAATCCTTGTTTTACACTCTTCAATCTCAATATGCCACATCATCATTTCACAAATAATTACAAATAATCAAATAAGGTATGTTACACACAATCAATCCTCATTGTTACCCATCAGAAAATCAAAACTTAGCAACGCAAACTCAAATCCAGATATTCTTCTATGGCCTTTGCTCCAACCAGCAGCAACCCATCTGGACATCTTCATTGACCGCAAGTTCTTGGGAGGTGGAGGACAAGGAGGAGCATGGCTGAACTCTATTTGTAGTTTGTCTCCTTCTTCATCCTCAAAGCCTTCACGTTGTTTTCTATATGCCTATTTTAAAGCGTGAGTTTTTGTTTTCAATTTGCAATAAAGGGTAGTAAAGTCAGGCTATTGTGTGAATGTTTGTTACTAGGTTTGTTTCACAAAAAAATTATTTTCAATTCTTCACCAGAGATATGGGATTAAAGGGTTCTTGGTAGGGATGGTAAGGGTGTGTTGCATTTGCTAGGAAATTGATATCAATGAAGCTTTCTAATCCTAGATTTGACTTTTGCGTTCTTGGCAGGCCATGATGGTCTTGATATGACCCAAGAATTCGCCATTGATGAAGATGGAGGGATGGGCTGCTGCTGGTTGGAGCAAAGGCCATAGAAGACTGTCTTGATTTGAGTTTGCGTTGCTAAGCTTTGATTTTCTGATGGGTATAAGTGACGATTGATTGTGTGTGGCACACCCTATTTGATAATTTGTAATTATTTGTGAAATGATGATATGTCATATTGAGATTGGAGGGTGTAAAATAAGGGTTTTACACCGCATCCTTATTGAATTTAATCTCATTACTTACATATTATCTTAACATTACTAGTTTCTTTAATTGCAGCAATGATCTTATCTTGATCAGCCAACAAATAGTGACCAACCGTAGAAATCACCACATCCTCCTCCTTTATTGGCCTCACTAAACTCCTATGATCATACAAATCTCCCTGCACATTTAACAACATGTAACACTACAGAAACGTTAAACAAATTACTTGTAGCTCAAGTCTCACTCATATATTACTATCTTGAACCAACCATATCATGATTAGTAAGAAAGCTATCATGAAACTCAATTCATTATTCTATGACAAGAGACTTTAGCAGTTTTTTGATAGATATGATAGAATTTCAACCATGATAATTATTTTTTATCATTAAGCCAAGACAACAATTTGTTTTTGTTGTAAGCTGGGGTTCGAATTCTGGATTTTTTATTCAACAGCTGTGATACTTTAAGCCTTTCAATTTCTTTTTCCATTCTAAATGCCGGAAGAGAAAGCAAAGTAGTTAGAAGTAGTTGTAAGTATAGTTTCAGCAGCAAAGTATATACAAGTATTAATCCAATTACTTAAAAGTTTAACAAAAAATTTTAACAGGTGTAACTTGATTGTGTTTGATACGAAATTTGACGTGAATGTCAAGAATAAAAGAATAAAAAATTATACCAAGTGTGATGGTTGAATTTTTTAAAATATTAATATAATAAAAGTTATTAAATGATATGTAATAATAAAAACTTATATTAAGTATAGTTTGATGACTTTGATCTCTCTCTCCCAAAAGTATACCTTAATTATTCTATTGATCAGAGGGTTATAAGTTATAGAGAATGAAAACTCTGGAAAGCTTGGGCCATATATCACCTAATTATGTTCCTCTTATAATATCTCCCTAATTCCATTCCACCTCTCTATCATTTTAGCAAAATCTTAATAAAATCATGAATTTTAATTTATATTGTAATCATTGATTTCAACTAAACCGATATAAGGTTTATATAAAATACACGATTTTATTTTATTTTTTGAAAGAGAGGATGCACAAAATTAATTTTGAAAGCAAGTGTTGGACCTATTTGTAGATGTTGTAAATAATACACAAAATTAAGATAAGGAAATCATTTGAATTTTGAACTGAATCTCTAAAAATTTTCTTAGAGAGTATCATATTAACCTTGTGACTAAACAAAAATAATTTTATTTAAATAAAATGATAATTTTATTTAAATATTGTGCTGATGTAAAAAATTGTGAGAGTTTAAGAGGTTTCAGTTATATATATATATATATATATATATATATATATATATATATATATATAGATAACTTATTTTCCTTTCAACAAGAAGTCAACAACAAAAAAATTTATTTTCTTTTGGGCGCAAGTCCTGACCCCAACTTTTCTTCTTTGAATGGGGTATGCAGGTCAGGCCAGTCATTTTCGTGGTTTTTATAAATATGATAAGATTAAACTTATATTGTTCGCTTTATGATGATTTCTCATTGCCATGACTAAGACCACCAATTGGTCATTGATATAGATAAGATTCAAACCAAATTTCTTATTTGACAATAAGAGATTATTCTAATTGAACTAATTGGAACTTATTGCCCTTTCCATTTTAATATATATAAAGTTCAGAGGAAATTCAATTAGAATCCAATTTTGCGTCATGTATCTAAATTTATGTGAGGATCACACCATAATTATTCACTTAAGCTCGTGTCATGTGTCCACTTAAGTTTTTTAATCTTTGTGCCAATGAGTGCAAAATACTAAGAATCTAATATTAATAAACTATAAAATTTATAATAATAACAAGAATAATAATAATAATAATAATAATAATAATAATAATAATAATAATATACTCAATAAAAATCACCACACAACAAAGATCACCACACATTCTATCTTATTAAAAATTAGAAAAAAAAATGATCATAAGTAGTATTAAATTTGGGTAAGAATTTTAATATATGACTAATTACGTTTACTTTTTTTTAAAATAATTTAACTAATTATTTATATTTTATGATAAAAATTGTGTTTAATTTTAAATGTATCCATACGTATGCATGTGTTACATGCTATTTTTTTTAATAATTTAACTAATTATTTATATTTTTATAATAAAATTTGTGTTTAATTTTAAATGCATCCATGCATTTGCATGGATTATATGCTAGTTTAAATAAAGGAATGAGATATCTATTTCTCCCTCCTTAATTTTTATAACATACAAAATTCCAAATAAAGGAAATAGATTAGCTCCATTTCCCTCCTCTTTCCTTTCGGGCCATTTACACTCTCTACTCTTCTCTCCTTCTAATCTTCCAAATTGAATCTCGACTGTAGAAAGAGAGGGAGGGGAAGTGAAAAAGATCACTTCCCGTAATAAACCCATAAACCCAATAGTCCTCCAATGGATCCAAAGAAAAAAAAAATTCCTACTTTAGATGATTATAAGATTTTTGCCTATATTTCATTTGCGGAATAACATAAAGCTTGCACCAAAATCACATAAGCTTTTTTTTTTTAGCTAATTAAAAAAGTGCCATACAAATGATGTGCTTGTCTGCCTCCTTTTAGAAGCTCAAGAATGACAATATTGATTTCCAAGGACAAAATTGCAAACTGTTCAGCTTTCTTTGAAAAAAACAATAAATTCTGCCCAGTTAAGTATAAACTAATTTTTCCTCAAAAAAAAAAAAAAGAAGAAGTATAGACTATAATTAGCACAAGAGATCATTTCTAAGAACTAAGAAGTAATCCCATGCACTGCATATGTACTTTAACTTGCCAAAAATTGTTCCATTTAAAAGTGTTCAGGGATGCAGAATATGCTGTCATAGTCACATAATTGTAGAAGTATTATTGTTTACGTTGAAGTACAATTTTTTTTTTTCATAAAAACAAAAAAAATTGTGCTTCAGCGTAAACAATAATACTTTTACAGTACAATGAAAGTGATGATAAGGTACAAAGTGCTCATGAAGTTATCAATATAATATAAAATTTAAAAATAAAATAGAATACATCTAATACATTTGTCTAAAACTTGGGGTGAAAAGAATTGAGCTTAAAACAAAACAAAATTTAATGTTAATGATAACACTCCTTAGATCTCTAAAGTAGTGTGTAACTCTTCTTTGTTCCTCTCTATTGGTCTATTTGATTGCTGGAAGAGGACAGGAGCCAGAGGAATTGGCAGAGTAACCCACACCATCAGGTCCAGGAGTGCTGCAGTCTGGATTATTCTTGCTGACATTGTATGGTGTTGTGCTCACCCTGAATGTACACAAGCAAAATTTACTGCTCAGAGTTCCAATTCTCAACCCAGCATATAAAACAGAATTAGTGAACAGCATCTATGGCATTAAACACCAAAATTTTCAGTAATGTAAATAACTGTTGACTAACCGTACACGACCTCAACCACATGTTTCCACAACTTAATTACAATGGAGAATAATGATCTTTAAAGAACCAATATGCACATAGAGCCTCTTGGTCGTGAACAATGAATCAGCCATTGTGTGGTCAGTCACAATTCATTTTTCACCAGTAGTCCATAGTATATTAGAACTTAAATGATGAGCTCAAGGTTTATATGTAAAAGAAGAACCATAAGGTCAGTAGAACTTAGGGAAACTCAAACTGACTACATGTCAGAGAGTCCAAACTGATTCTCAAAAATAATTTGCCAAATTGTTACAGTCCTAAGGCATGGGCTAGCTAATCAAATTGGTAAATATAGTTCCAAAACAAATAACAGTTACTCACATAATTCACTTGAGGCAACTAAGAAGAATTATGAACATTGCTCATAGCTGAAAAAAATCTTGTGATGGACCAATGAAAATATATACTCAGCTTGAAAAGGAAAAGTAAACTAGTAGTTACCTTTCCCTGCGCTTCTCTAAAAATCGAGCCAAGGATGCTTTACGCGCTTGAGGCAAAGCTACTACAAACACACAAAAAAAAAAAAAAAATTCTTGTTAGGCTGAAATTAGTAATATAGTTTATAAATCAACTCTATCATGCTGATATCAACTATAGAGTTTATAATTTTGACAAATGAAACAAGAACCAAGGCATAAGCTCTACACAAAACACTAAGTTTTACCTGTTTGAATTATGGTTTTAGCAGCACATCCTGCTGGGCTGACTACTTTAGGAGGCTCTGAATGTTTGGTAGGAAATGATGAAGATCCCCTGGGTTTTCCTGTCACTAATTCATTGGTGCTACTTGCTACTACTCCAGACTGAGAACCAGCTTGGGATGTAAGAAAAAGAGGACTTGGAAGCCCTGGGAACAGTGTTGTGGTATGGGACTGGGTTGTAATCGAATCACTTGGGGAAGGCTGAGGAATCAATGCCTGCTCTTGAGCTGTTGATTGTGTTATATTACGCGCTGGAGAAGACCCATTTCCAGCCAGTAGCATAATTGCTTGAGCCTGAGCAGAGAAATAAGGCATTTCAAATGAAAAGAAATCACATATTGAGTTCAATAGACATATCAGAGAATGCTTGAAAGATTAATACCTTCTCAGGAGTCACATCATCATAAACACAGACTGAGCCAGCATAAAAGATTGTTAGTTGAGTAGGTGCCTTGGAGGATTTTGAAGCATCCCTACAAAAAATAATTTTTTAATAGAGCTTTTCCATTAGAATTTGGTAATTGGTACATATTTTTTCAGTACTTTTTACTTTTTGGTACCTGAGATCAGTGGTACCAACCATGGAACCTCTAAGTGGCACAACAGAAATAGGGGCTGTGATTCCTCCAAGAGGTTGTGGTTTTATGGTAGAACCAACAACATTCTGGCTTGTGGATGCAAGATGAGACTGGAGAGCAGTAGTGCCCAAAGCGATTGGACTTGTTTGATTTAGTTGATTGGAGACTGGGAATATTCTCACTTCTTGGGAGCGATGAACTGAATGTGCATCAAAGTGTTGTATAGGATAGGCTGTCATTGCATAGTGGTTCCCCGCTTGCTTATCAGTAATTAAATTCTTCTACAATAGTTAATATGAGAATGGAAAAATAAAATCAGTTCATACAGAACCAACCAATCGAAAGCTTATTAAAACAGCATCCAAACTTCACTCAAACTAATATAATCAGCAATTCACAAAAATGATGTTGTTCACAATTCCTAGTACATAAAGTGTTGTAGGTAATTAAAATTTTCCAGCTCAAGATAAACTTTAATTGCTTTAAGAAGAAAACTAATTTGCAATTAAGCGACTATTCTACATCATAAAAACAAAAACAAAACGAACCTGGATTACACCCGTGTGAGATTTCTGGTTAGAGTAAAAAACATTGGCAGTTGAAACAGTCATAAACCCGGATGTTGCTAGTGAATCATTTACATTCTTTCTCGGCCTATCTTCCTGAGCAGCCCTGAAAGACAGGAATTGAGGAACAGCAGATACCTTGTTTGAGAATGACCACTGCATGCCTGAACCTCTAAGCAGGGCTGAAAAAATCAAAGAAAATGGAAAGTGATGACCAAGTATGTATACCAAACATTAGAACTCCCAATTGAACTAAATATGAAATAAAGCTCAGGTCATCTTTATCATATTGAAAACAAATTCCTTTAGTACCTCAAAATTAAAATGTAGCAACTTGATGTAATTTATGTCCAAAGAAAAAGAAGAAGGGAAAATTAACAACATCTAAAAAAAAAACTATATCCCAACAAGAATCATTCATGACCCTCTTACAAGGTAAGCATAAGTAACAGAATCAAATATTCTCAAAGTGTTTAGTAAAAATGACAAAGTAAGATTAAGGTATCATTTACATCCATAAAAAAAATAGATTAAGGTATCATTGTCATAAGAAATCCTTAACAAGAAAAGTTCCCTACCAAAACTCAAAAAGAGGAAAAAGGAATACAGCACATTGACAACTTACTTTATGTCACTTAGCGTAGAAAGAAAAAGAGAACAAATTATGACCGCAAAGACTTGGATCAATCCTAAATAGCCCAAAAATGGTTTTAAATAATTAGTCAGAAGAACATTGAGCTATACGCTTTGTAGTAAGCACAGACTGTAAATATATTACCCAATGTAAAAAAAAAAAAAGTTTGTTCGGATAGTATTTTATTGTATATTCAGATAACAACTGGCCAGACGATACTTTTCACTTTTCAGAAGATCAAATTTTAAGAAAACTAAAAAAATAAAAAATATTAATTCCTTATGATCACAGCCATTATTTAATAGCAATGCACCATATAAAAGAACAAAATAATTTCATTTGGGTATAATTTATTTACAACGTTTTTTAATAGGTTCGTACTTTTATCATAAAAATTGTAGCACCCTGGACAGGCACAACTGTTTAGTTTAATAAACTTTTTTTTTTTTTTTTTTTTTGTTTTAAGCCGAGTTTTTATGGTAATAATAATTAACTATGGTTTTTTAATAGGAAGCTCAACGTGACACATTAATTTAATACACCCAATAAGCACATCATGCGCATGTTACCAAAATAAAGATGATCCTATCACTGATGCAACAAGCTAAAGTACGAAAAGGACAATGTTAAAAATTAAAATATATATATGACTTATTAAAATAAAAGCAAGTTCTTCTTCTTGTAAAAAATATTTCAAAAACATATAAATATTAATACAACTAACCAACGCTCCAACCACATAGTTCTCTGGTTGACTGACCGACTGACCCACAGTTAAAAACTTCAAAGTTCAAACCTAGCCCAAATTAGCACATATTAAAATGTAAAAAATTTCATTAAAAAAAAAATCAATATTAAACTAAAATACCGTACAAATTCAAGGCAAACTGTACTACATAAACAATAAATTTTGCAACAAAATGTGATTTGTGCAACATTAGTTTAAAATGGATGGCTAGAATCACTTTTATCGTCACTAATCATATCCTCTTACTAAATTGTGATTTTTTATAATTTGTGCAACATCAATTTCAAGTGAATCGCTAGAATCATTATAATTGTCACCAATTATATCATCTTACTGACTTAGCAATTATAAAAAAGTTGTGAAACTTATAAAAAAAAAAAAAAAAAAAACCTATGTCCCCTCTATGAATTACTTAACAGGCACTTTTACTATGTTCTCAAACTATTGTATTTAGTACCACGAGCTTTTATTTTCACTAGTGGTGGCGGTTAGCCAAACCAAGGCCCGCTGTATAGTGTTTGTACCTTAGGCTAAATATACTTGTACCATGTGCCAAATACATCGTACTAGCTCCTAAAGTTTCTCATGGTGTAAGAATTTTCCCGCGAGAAGATGAAACAAGAATCTAAACTGTTTCCGTATTCATGTTATATATATACATATATATATATATATATATCACTCTCAATCTATTTAAACAAGAAAGGTGATAATTTGGTTCCAAAGAGAGCAAAATAGCTATTTGCAAACGCAAAAACCTGCAATTATAAGTACCCAATTGAAGAAAATTTGAAAAAGAAGACATGAAAACCAATACCTGAGCTCATAGAGATAGAGTCATCATTGAGCTCTTCTTTCACTGTGACTGAAGCATTTTTTGAGCTCAAACCCAAAAAGTCCCTCTCCATCTCTCAAAATTTGTATCAAAATTACAAACAAATTAAGTGAAAAAGAAGTTAAGAACGCACACCCTCACTAACAAAAAAGAAGAAGAAGAAAGCAAAGCTTCTAAACCATGCAAGAAATGTCTGGTTCTACTTGTGTCATAGAATTAAAGAAAGAAAGAGAGAGAGAGAGAGTGTGGAGGGTGTGAAAAGCAAGCTTTGAATAATAGCCTTTGATTCTCAAAAAAAAAAAAAAAAAAGAATAATAGCCTTTGTTTTAGGTAGGTTTTTTTTTTTTTTAAAAAGGAGGATTTTATTAAAAACGTGACATGTGGAACGTGGGATGAAAAAAAAAAAAAAAGATTCGTTTTGAATGGGGAGGAGGATGGTGACCGGTCGATCCGGTGGGGGACCGGGTAGTACCGGTTAGCGACCACGTGCAACAGCGAACCTCGGAGACTGGTGGGCTCTTAAAGTCTGTCTGACACGCGCCCAATAGCGGTGCCACTTTTATATCTATTTATCTATATTCTCTTTCTTTTTTTTTTCCCCTTTTTTTCTTAATACTTTCAAAAATAAATAAATATTATTTGATTCTAGAATTTTTTTTTATAATTCAATAATTGGGATCCGAATTTAAGTAATGTATGAGTTAAATGATTCAGAATGATTTAGTAAAAAGAATAATGATCAAATTTAAAGATAATTGCTTAGATGTAGTTTTATTCGTTATGTACTTAAGTCAACTTGTGATTAATTGATTCTCAAAAAAACTTGTGATTAATTAATCAATGAAATTACGTGATTAAATTTAATTTGAGAATAAATACATTTACTAAAAGCTTATATCTAAACTTGTCTGTAAGATAAATTGAAGATACAAATATAAATTGAAAATTACTAAATTATTCATCGAATGCTTCACTAAGAATCCACACATACGTTTCTCAAAAAAAAAAAAAAAAGAATCCACACATACGGAGTCAGTCTCAAAATAAATGATTGAATAAAAATGTTTAAAAGCTTAAAGCTAAAATATTCAAAATTTATGATTTAGGAATATTTAAAATATAACACTTTGTCATTAAAAATAAAATGCCTCAATTTTTTTTTATAGATACAATAATATTTAAATATATAACATTTGCTTTATGGTAATTACCTTTTATTGTCAAACTAAGACGTCAATTGATTTATATATATATATATGTGTGTGTGTAAGATTTGAATCCAAATCCCTTATTTGATCATAGTTTCAAAGCATAAGTGTGTGTCTATAGAGTAATTTTTACAATGAATCTAATTTTTACAATGAATCTTAACATACAGTATATTTCACAATTGTTAACATGTCATATCGAGATTGGTGTTTAATAAAAATAATATTGATTGTGTGTGTATTATATATATATATATATTATTTATAATAATTTGATAGTTACAGATAATGAGATTTGAATCTTGCAGTGTCTCTTTAAAAACACCAATAATATTAGCTATAAGATTATTGACAATAATAAACACCAGTACTTATTTGAAAATGATGTTACTTCACTCTAATAAATCACAATATCACATAATAAACTTATTATCTAAGCTAGTGAAATAGTAAATTAATGTAAAAAGTAACCACTCATAAATCATAATGTACCGTATAAAAGTTTTAACAAAGCTGATTATCCTAGTGTTTAGCAAAAAAAAGTGCTGATTATCCTAGAAGATCTCTTAGTTTCACGAGAATGTGAAAAATGTTGTGTGTATACACCATACACCATTATTAAGTATTATCTTGCACTACCAAAAAAAATATTAAGTATTATCTTGCTTTTGCTCCTTATCAAAAAAAAAAAAAAAAATCTTGCGTTTTTGTCCGTGCTTCTTTGTGAGTTGTGACTTACGTGTGTGTGAGTGTGATTGAACGCTTCACGAGGAAAAAAGTTAGTTGATTTAATGGGCTTGTCAGGTTAAGCGGCAAAAATAGTGTGAAGGTGCAATTGCATTGTGCCACGTCGCCAACTGTCAAGACGTATTTGAAACTTGCGGCGTTCACTACTCAGTCTCAGTGTCTCTCTCAGCCTACGGAAGATTTTTTATTTTCTTTTTTTCCCCTCAAGTCTTTTTTTTTTCAATGGGTAAAGTTTGGTCCGGTATTAAGTTACATTAGACTTGTTGAGACTATAACATGTACTTATTTTTGAATACATATCACCATTTTAACTGGTTCAGTGCACTATGTGCACTGGACCTAAGCCTCACTCTTTTTGTTTTTGGTTAGATCTTTTAGATTTTTGTATTTCTTGACCTTTTTTTTATAGCTCAATAATCTTAGATTATGTTTGGTACGACGAAAGGGAAAAAAAAAATAAAAGAAAAAAAAGCTGAGGAAAATGAAAAAGAAAAGGTAAAGGAGAAAGATAATTAAATAATAATAATAATATTTTTTTATTTTTATCTTTATAAATTATAAATTAATAATTAATTATGAGGATATAAAGTTAATTTCATCAAAAATTCAAAGTTTTCTAAGAGTATAAAAGCAATTTTATGAATTTGAAGGGAAAGAAAAAAAAATTGGTGGGACTCATAAAAATTATTTCTCTCCACATTTCCTTTATCTCCTCTATTTACTTCTAACTAAACAAAGGAAAATAAATTATTTTTCTTCCATTCTCTCCCATGCTTTCTATCCAAACATCACCTTTAAATTCAGGACATGAAGGCTTTACTCAACCTTTTTAATTTATTACAATTTTTTTCTTTTTATGTATTTATTGTTGATAGTAGGAGAAAAAAGATATGATTCGAATTTCAAACATGAGATACTATAAATAATACAATTACTACTAAACTATCACTTAAACTTCAATATAAATTTTTATGTCAACAAAGCATGTTGGAGCATTTTAATATTCAACAATAAAAATGAATTTATATTACAACATAAATGTAAAGATGTGAAAGTTAATATAGAAGATAAGGAGTTAGTGAAAATATTTAATCCCACGTTGAAAAGGAGAGAGACTATTTTATTTTTTAAAATTGTGGTGATTAATAGACTAATATAAAGAGCCATTAACCCACTTAATGGACTAACTCTAGCCCATTAGATTAATATCCTAATCTCATCCATTAATTGTGTAACTCTAGCACAACACTTTGAGCCTTTTCATTCTTCGAAAACTCCTTATCTCATCCATTAATTGTGTAACTCTAGCCCATTAGATTAATATCCAGCAATTAGTCTTGTAACACCCACTACATCAGAATAATGGACCTAATTAATCAGATTAATTTGAGTAGTAAATTTGTGGGGCCCATTGAGCCTATAAATAGACTCATTCAGGCTCATTCCAATGTACACCAAAAAATCCAGCAATTGCAAAGAAGGGTGTTCTTTCTGGTGGAGTTTTGGGCTTGAATACACCTTACTCCAAATAGTGTTGTGTATTTTTTCTCTTCAAATTAATAATATTTAGAAATATGATTCAGTTTCTCTTTGTGTTATTTCCATTATTATTGTGTTTGCACCAACAAAGCATAATCAAAATGTTAAGATATTATTAGTGCAATCCAAAAATTGAGTTGAACAGGGGAAAAAATAATGAAATTGTGATATCACTTCCAAATTAAGGAAAAATAAGTTTAAAATGGACAACCTCATAATTTTTACGTTGGGATTATTAGTATATATACTTTATGTTAAAAATTATAGCCACCAACTAAGAGTATTGTAACGCAAAAACATTACTTAATCTTCTTTACGAGGAGAATCAAGATTTAAATATACCTACTCATTTTGCTGTAATTCAAGCCGATTCGGCTTTCATCAATTAAAAATTACAATGTTCTTTCTCAAAAAAAAAAAAAATTATATATATATATATTTATATATATATATATATATACCTACTCACTTTTTTGTATCAAGTGAATTATCAAAAAATGAAAGATAAAAGCCATAACTAGGAATCCACCAGCTTTATAAATCGCTGCAATAGGAAGCCCTACTACAGCGTTTTATAACCGTCGCTATAGGTTAGGTTTATCGTTTTTTTTTTAATTGATTTAATTTTTGAAATTATCCTATCCCGGTGCTTTAAAAGTGTTGGAATATGGTAGTCCTATCCCAGCACTCTAAAAGCGTTGGAATAAGGTTACTGATTTCCCTTATGAGAAATACTTAACTCGACGCTTTTGGAAGCACTAGGATAGGATCACTCCATTCCTTTATGGAGAGAGACCTATCCTAACGCTTTTGGAAGCGCTGGAATAGGGTCCACCTATTCCAGCGCTCCAAAAGCGTTGGGATAGGTCACATATAGGGATTTGTTAATTAACAAAAGACCAATACTCCCCTAAACCTAGGAAAAGACCAAAATACCCTCCAAAACATCGAAAAAGAGCAAAAACACCCTCGATACCTAGAAAAAGACTGATATACCCCCGAAACCTAATAAATGACTAAAATACCCCCAAAACATCAAAAATGACCCAAGCACCCCTTAAGACAGCGAAAATGACGGAAGTACCCATTCTGCCTAAAACTAGCCAAAATATCCTCGATTACTTGAATAAGACCAAAATTCCCCTAGAAAGACAAAAAAAATGTCCAAAACACACTCGACACCCAGAAAAAGACTGATACACCCTCGAAACATAAAAAAATGACCGAAATACCTCCAAAACATCGAAATGACAGAAATACCTCCTAAAGCTAGAAAATGACAAAAGTACCCCCCATGGCTAAAAAAGGTGGAAAACCCCTCGATTACTTGAATAATACCAAAATAGCCCTAAAAATCGAAAAAATGACCACAATGCCCTCATAACCACAAAAACTGTCCAACATACACTTGATACCAAAAAAAAAAGACCAATACACCGCAAAAAAAAAAAAAAAAAAAAAGACTGAATTACCTCTGAAACTTAAATAATGACCGAAACACTCTCGAAACTTTAAAAAATGACCAACGCCCCCCTCCCCCCAAAGCGCATAAAATTACCAAAATACCCCCGAAACATGGAAACCGACCATCCAGACGGACTATTATGAATTGGATTTATTTTGAAAATCAATTGTACAAATTGGTTATGCTTTAATCCTCGCCAATGGAGATACACATTGGAATAGAAACTAGTTTCTTCTAGGCCTTATCATTGACCTACAGCTGGCTATGGGCCTAGTCATGGGTATGACCATAATCATAAAGATTTTTTTTTTTTTTTTTTTTTTTTTTTTGAGAATGAATCATAAAGATTATTAATTATAAGAAATCTGATCAAATATATGCATTGTGAGTCTTTCTCCCCCATTCCCCCGTGTGTGAGTGTAATTTAACTATGTCTATCAACCAAAAAAAATATCTGATAAAATATATGCATTGTTTTAAGTCCAGCGATTTTTTTTTTTTTTTTTCATTTTTGAAATTCATTGTAAATTATATATATGTTAATTTACCAATTGAATCGAGATTCAATTTCTAAGCATATGAGTTTTATCATATATATAGTTTAATTATTTCACATATGTATATGCTTGATCCCATTATTTGGGATTTTGTTTACTTCTTGAATTGTTGAGCTCAGTACGTAGTCCTTATATATTTCAGATTTTTGAAAGATTAGCAAGTTTGGGTTATCGTTGATCAGGTAGTATGCATGAGAAATACATTAGGATTTGACACTAGTCTCTAGCGATAGTTGGAAGATTTGAAATTATGAACTTTTCAATCAATTGTAATTTTCTATTAAAAAAATCAAAATCTTTTAGCTATTAATTTTTGGAGGTTAGCAAAAAAATGAACTATCAATTTTTATTTCTGTGAGAATATTCATTGGAATATATTTGCTACTAACTTGATCTCTTTTAAAGATAACTGTTGAAATTTTATTGGGACCTTGCACACTTGTAAGGTGAACCTTTATATGTGTGCACCTAAGTACTTAACTCATACATTGAGTTTGGGTTTGGAGTGTGACAAGAATAAAGGAATATTTTATTCTTGTTTCTTTCAACAAAAAATAACATTAGGTAGAAAATATCAAAATATATAGCTTGTATTCAAAAAATAAATTTCTAGAAAATTGATTTGTTTTTTCGTATTGGATTTACCACAATGAAAAATGAGCTAAAAAACATATTTTGTTGTCTTGGCTTGCATTAAAAAACATTAATATTTACTTTAATTTTAAATTATTATATTAACACAAACTTTTATTCATTAAAATAGACCCTAAATTAGATAACAATTTTTTATTATAATGATTAGTTTTAAGCAAAAAGGAAAAAAGAAAAAAAAAAAAGTCATCTTGAAAAAGATTCAATTGTGGAACTGCCAGTCAATGAATGAGAGAGAGCTCATCAAAAAAAAAAAAAAAAAAATGAATGAGAGAGAGAGAGAGAGAGAGAGAGTTTTTTGTGGTGGTATTGGTATGTAATATTTTAGAAACGTTTTATGTTTTTTTAAATTTGTTTTTTATTGACTATAAAAAAACATTTTTTTATGGTAACTTCCATTTTTTATGGTAACTTCATACTAAACATCAAAAAATGCATAAAAATGTTTTCTTTATAAATAAATAAATTGTTAGGATCCAAAATTTTGCTAAATCAAAGAGTTATATATGACTTGTGAAGCCTTTGTGATTTTATTAAAGTATGATATAAAGACAGGGTATGGGAACTGTATACTGAGAACAATAATAAATAAATTAATAATAATATGAAATTTTTGCATGTTCAATTTTTCAAAATAAGATTATTTTTAAATCAGGAATATAATATATATATATATATATATATATACAGTTGAGAAAAACATACGTCACTAGTGACATTTCATTCCTTTTTTTATTTAATAAATGTCCTCCATCAAACTTAAAAAAGCAAAATCTTTTTATAATTAAAAAGAAAAAAGCAAAAGAAAAAGAAAAGGTCACTATCTATGTCATTATTCCATGAGGAAAGCCAAACCATAAAATTTATTGCAACAAACAAATACATAAATAACAAGAGGAACCTACCACTTCCACACTTTAAAAGTTATCAAATAAAAAACTCTAGCGTAATGGTAGGGGGGGGGGGGGGGGGGACTCAAATCTATCTAGAAATAATAAGAAAGAAAGAAACACATGCAAATAATGTTCTCTCTCTAAAACACGGCATGTGATTGGCGGGTCCTAAGTCCCAATCGGTCCCCGCAGTGCACAACCCCTTTAAAATTAAACCTAATCTTCTCTCTAAAACAAGACTGTGCCCACTCTCTCTCTCACTCTCACTGCCCATGTAAATAATGTTTTGCCAATTTGCAAGGTGATGTGTTTTCATGCTTCTTTATTAATTTGGTTTGGTTTTGGTTTTGGTCCCACCCAGCCATTCTTCATTGTACGTACACATACCTTTTCTATTTGTTTTTTGGCCATAGATAAACCTTGGTGAACGTACGTGTTAGGATTATTATAGTAGTACACCACTTGCTTGAAACTTTTAACCCTTTTTATTTTTGGTGTCCCACTCCATAGTCCATACCATTAGAATCACATGGAAGGGGAGGAAATAGTTTATATTCCAGGCGCATGAGATACCATCTTCATGGAAGGGTATCTCGGTATTAACCTCATACAACATTTAGGTCCTACAGCATATTAATTAGTGGGACTCACGTGTACATACATATTAGAAGGGAACTGTTGCACAAGATAATTCTTGCACTTCATGATAATTTTACTAGAAACACTTTCATCAAAAAATATGAAACCAAGTAGTATCTTGCACTTCATGATAATTTTGCTAGAAACACTTTCATAAAAAAATATGAAACCAAGGACTACTATATTTTAATCGAAACAAAAGAGCATTATGAGCATATGCTCATTACTTGCTTTTGTAGTCAAAAGGTCACGGTAGGGGATCCATCGTTTTATCAATTTCAATTAATCATCTATGTTATGAGAAAATTAACTAATTATTCAAAAACCATAATTATCCACAAAATATATTTTGTGCAAATTAATACATCCTCATCTTAAATTGTGATACGGCACATACTAATGAATTAAAATTAAAACCAATCATAATTAATGTCATAATCACATTCTTTTAACCATAGTTTACAAGAATGTATCTTAACCCTTTTTTTTTTTTTTTGAAATAAATGTATCTTAATCATTAAAACTTGATATAGCTTGATTTTTTTTTTTTTAGAGAAAGATAATTATAATATGCTGCTAATTCCGCAAGCTCGAACTCTTTTCTCTTGGAGTTCCCAAACACTTTGTGTAAGAAGATATGCCAATTTAGTTACTATGCCTTTAGCAATATGACTTAATCTTTTGATTCGACAGTCCAATTTTTGCATGCAACATGACATTTTAATCGCTGAGCTCTATTTTATTTTGACTCAAGTTATTGTTATTTTTCATTTAACACTTCGGATGATGTTTCTGCATTTTCATGGTTAAAATTACTGTTTTGTCCCTAATTTGTAAATTTGAGCCCGGCTGGGTGCAAAATAAGGTATCTACCCCGTCTAGATTGTACAAATAAAGGAGGTTTTGGTGTTGATCTGAAGGCTTTTGCACTGATTTTGTCGTTTGTGTACTGCTTCAGGAGCTAGTATATATATATGTGCATTTATATTTTGTTCTTCTGTTCTTAGTGATAAGTTCTCTGATTAAAAAAAATTCTAAATTAATAAGATTGATTCATACTTTCAATAGTTAAAAATTTTGACGGAACTATAGGCCAATTTGTAACCACTCTTTTTGGGACATTGTTTCTCAATCCAACGAGTACATACATACTACTGTCCATGCAAAGTAACAGCCCAGATTCGTGCACTTGAGAAGAAAAGAGTAAAAAACAAGCTAGATATACTAGACTACCATACATCTTATCATGCAATTTTTATTTATTTACTTATTTGTTATTTTTATAAGTTTAAAGCTACAATACAACTATACAAGTGGCGCAATCATTCAATAAAGTGCTCTTTATTTTACTGATAATATAATTAGTGCTCTCTATTTTTTATACTTTTCCAGGATAAAAAGTTGTAATCCACACTTTTGGCTTGTATTTCAAATAGATACATGGGCATGTGGAGGAACAAGGATGAAGCCAAAAGCTTTGATCATATAATAAGGTTGGAGATTACTTGCCAAAATAAATACTAGCATGGAGATAGAAAGAAATGTGTCCCCACCTTTGCTTTGGATAAATAATTGTTTTGGACGTAATATCATAGCCGAAACTTGTCTTGTTGATTTTCTTTTCCTCTCTAAAAATCTAATAATAGTCCCAAATATTAGTTTCATAGTTATTAAATCTAGGCTCAATCATAGTTTACAAAACGTCCAAAAAAAAAAAAAAAAAAAAAAAAACCTTCTATATGCATCTAAAAATACAACCCAACTTGTCTAAAGGAACAATTAGTTTATTAGATATTTGATGCGTTAAGAGTAATTGTTCATGCATCCAATATATTTATCATTTTTCATTGAGTGTGGATCCCACACTACTGTAAAGCCATAAATTATGATTATATCTATAATAATACTAATACTCTTTCAATTTGTTTTTGATAGTCTCTTTCAATTCAGTCGGACAATTGATCTCCATAGTGGATTATAATTTTTCTTTTGCTTTTTGTTTTGTTTTTGTTTTTTATTATTTATTTATTGTTTTTTGGTGACATATAAAGTTCATAATTTTAGTATTTGAACTTAATTATTCGGGCTTCATTGCAACTAAGAACTATGATAGGTGACAACTAAAGATATGTTTGGAATGCTGAATGGAGTTTACGTTAGGAATAGTAATAACTGGTCGCTAACCTGTGCGATGCACGGAAAAACTATTGATTATGAAAAAAAATCCAATAATGAATGAAGAATTTAAGCTATTACTCTTAAAAAAAATAAAATAAAAATAAAAATAAAAAATAAAAAAAACAATGAACGAAGAGTTTAAGCCATCACCTATGCAATTTTTTTTGTGCATTTCAGTTAGACTTTAGACAATAATAATATGGTTATTACTTCTACTATTTTTGGGTTGAAATAAGTTTTTTTTTTTTTTTTTTTTTTTTGAATTGAAATAAAGTTATTTGTTTACTATTTTTTTATGTCGGAATTTATTTACTGATATTGTTAAGCTAAAATATTTAAAAATGATTATCTTATTATTTATTTAAAAGAAATATTTTTATAAAATGATGTAATGACAGTTTTGTGAATAAAAAGGCATTCCTCTTCTCAGACTACCCAAGCTTCTGCAAATCTATAACACTCCTCCTTTGTATCATATTCTTCGCTCAACTTTTTTTTTTTTTAATCGGTTTTCTTTTCTAACGTCCGCACCATCAAATCCAAAAGAAGCTACTCAGTGAAAACACATTCTTTCTTTAGCTCAAAAATTCATATTCTGTTCGGAATGACGAAATTTCAATTGGAACGCCAGTATAGGCCGAATTTTGGAACAGAATAGAATAGTAGGGTTACTTATACTGGGACGAAAAATTTCGATTGGAACAGAACGGTATTTAAAACATTGATCCTGTACTGTGTTTGAAGAAATTTATGGAATAAGGAGGAAGATGACGAAGAGGGAGGGATTGATTTGGGTTTTTTTTTTTTTTTTTTTTTGGGAGAAACTTTTGGTTTGGGTTTGTGCTCATGTTTACTGTTTTGGTTTGGTTTTGGATTGTGCTGCACTTGTGATACAGAGGAAGATAGGAGGAGAAAGAGTTGATCCGGTTTTTATAAGGAAGGAGGAGTATCGGGGAGAAATAGTGAGAAATAGTTATTAAAATCAGAACTTTTGTTTTATAATGCTAATGTTTTAAAAATAATGATGACATGAAAAATTGTGGGAACTTCAAAGGTTTCGGTTATATATATATATATATATATATATATATATATATATATATATATTAGGGTAAATTGCAAATTACATCCCTAAAGTTTAGGGATGTTTAGATTTTACACCCTAAAGTTTCAAAATTTAGATTTTACCTCATAAATTTTAGGGTGTTTGAATTTCACTCCATAAAGTTTATGAGTGTTTGGATTTTACACCCTAAAGTTTCTGAATTTGGAGATGTAAAAGCCAAACACCCTTAAACTTTAGGGTGTAAAATCCAAATTCTAAAACGTTAGCCGTTTGGTATAGGAGTTTAAATACATGTTTTCAGTTTTTAAACAACATTACACGCATTTTCACACACTTTTTCACCCACACGTATTTCCAAAAAATATAAACAACGTTACTAGAACAATGTTACCAAACGGCCCCCTAGGGGTGTGTTGATACCCATTTTTTATAATAAAAAAAGGTCTAATAGCAAAAAAGCCCAGTAACCAGCAAAGAAAGGTGGAGAAAAGAGACTAGTAAGCAATTGTAGAAACAAAAGGACTATAAAGGCCCTAAAGGAAAGAGAGAAAACAATAAGGCCTAAAGGGCCAGCCCAGTAGGAAGTAACAGCAGGCAGGCCCACAGGCCCAAGAAGAGGCAAAAGTGAGGCAAGCCCAATAAGCCCATGTCATCCTTCATAGAGGATAAGCATGGGCAGAAAGGACGTAGGAGTAGAATGAGGCAAAGTTGAGCAGCAACAGTAGAAACAACATGGGAGAGAAAGAAAACAAAAATAGAGAGTAGTGGAACAACCACACCATGGTCAGAGCACCACCAACCTGTATCCAGCCAATACAAAGGAGGTAGGCCAATGGTCAAGAGATTTACAGAGGGTGAGGTTTGGTGGAGGGGGAAAAATGGCCTATTTTTGATTTCCAGCCAGGGCCTCTTTTGGGAGATGCTCTATTGGGATGGCATCTTTGCCCAAAATGGGTGGTAGACGGTTGGGACCACTTGATGCATGCCAGAGAAGAAAGTGGAGAGAGACCCAAAGCCTTATCCGTTCAAGCAAGTGGGAAAGACTCATGGCAGAAACCAAACAAATTGGGATCTGTTGTGGAATGGGTAATGGAAGAGAGAGAATGTACTAAGCATGCTTAGATGTAGTGGTGGCCGAACAACCAATAGGATAGTGGGTAGCCCTGAAAAGTGTTCACAGCAGACAAAAATGGTTGGTGAGCCATAGGGGTAAAAAAGAGAAATCTTATAGGATTAGCCCAGTATAAATAGGAACAGTAGCCATAAATGGAAGGGAGATAGCGACTAAGGCAAGAAAACAGAGAAAACTGAAAGAGAAATAATAGAGAAAAGAGAAAGAGTGAAATAAAAAGAAAAGAGAGTAAACATGGTAGAAAGGCATGCATCAATAGGCTATCTTATCCCTCCTTCTTACAGCAAACTCACTCTTTGAAAATCCCGAAGTAGCAACAAGTAGCCATCTAGGCTCATTCCCTAGAGTGTACAACTTTGATGGCTTAGCCCAATAGCAAGGTTGTCCAAATTGGGGTTCGGGTTCTCTTTGGTTCACCTCTTGCGGAAAGGCTTACCATTTTACATTCTGCTGTGTCATTCTTACATTCTGCTGTATTATTTTCACATTCTACTGTATCATTTAGCATTCTTCTATATTGGTTATGTCGATTACATCCCTAATTATTTTTTCTCCGAGGTAACTTAATTATCCTCTTGCTACAAGATATTTGCTCTTGAACCTATGAACGCATACTAACATTTGTGAATTAATATACATGCATTTGTTAATGGTTGTCGTCTTTGTTTTTGGATGCTGGATTTGTGCAAAGACTGGCCCTTTAGCAAGGTCCTGCTAGAATAGTGGTCCAGGCCCAACTCTCCAACCCACAGCAGTATAGGCCTTAGCCCAGCAGAACAGGCTCAGCCCAATAGAATAAAAGGCCCCCATATGGTGTAAAATCCAAATACCCCCAAACTTTAGGGGGGAAAATCCAAATTTTGAAACTTTAGGATGTAAAATCCAAACACTTCCAAACTTTAGGGGTGTAATTTGCAATTTACCCTATTTTTTATTATTGTGAATAAAAGATATTATAATATAATAACTATTTCTATTCATAAGTTTGGTTTTTTTCTTCTAATTTATAAATTGGTTTTGATAGTTACATGTGCAAAGTTTGTAAAAGATGATACATATGGAAAGTTTATAGTTTTTGGAAATATATTAATTTTAAAAGTTGTTACATATATTAAATAATAGGCTAATAGCTATTACAACTATCTTAAAATGGAATAGCTATTCCTCAGTGTGGGCGCAGCGCTCTTTGGGTCAAGAGGAGTACGCATCGGCCGAGTGGACCGGGGGGGAGAAAAGATAATGGAGTCGCCACCTAGTTTTATGGCCTAAGAACCATGTATATAGCGCCCTTACGTGGAAAGAATAATCTTACTACCAAAGTATGGGTTCGGAGTTTAGGTACGGCTTAGAAAGGTGTTGGGCATTTAAGACCGCCCAACCCGTAGGTCGGCTTCCACTCATTGTGTCTTACATCTTAATTTTATTAAAGGCATGTTAAACATTGCATCTTAAACTCACACATACACTAACATACATCTAAATGAAGGGAAGGAACAGAAGCCAAAAGATGCAGATTAGGGTTTCTGGGCTTGAGTACGCGTATGCATACATAGGGCTTGCGTACACAGCCCAGCTGTATGCGTACACATACTTCGAGTATGGGTACGCATACACGCCCAAGCCCTAACCCAGAAACAACAAGAACAAAACAAAGCAAAAAAAAAACTATTAAATCTAACAACATAACATGCTTTAAAACATAAAACAATGAAAACCTTAGCTTAAACAAACATGTTATATTACAAATAAACAAGAAAACAAAGAGAACAGAAAGATTAAAACAAGGAAAAGCAAAAAATGAAAAAAAGAAAGTTTAGAACTAATACCTCAAAACAAAAGCTCTTTGGCTTGATTTTGACCATTCTCCTCAGTTAAATCTATTCACAACCAAACAAAATTGATTAGTAAACTTCAAAACTCAAAGATCAAGACCAGAAAAGGTCTCAATCAAAAGAAAATTGACTTGAGGATGTTTTTTGAAAAACTCCCTATTTGATTCACTATTTCTAGTAAATCTTAGGTTTTCCCTCAAAATTTTCTGTATGTTTTGAAAAGGCACCATGTATGGCTTTATATAGTGAGAAAATGGGGGTTTAGAACTGCTCCCAAACGATGTGGGATTCATTCCAAAATTCAGCTTTAATGCAAAAAACTTGTCTTTCATAGTTTCTGAAACCCTTGCATGCATACACATGCCCGTGTACATGTATGTGGATTTGGAGCATGCGTACGCATACGTATGTCTGCGTACGCATGCCCTAAGGTTTCCGTGGCCTTCTTTTCCAAAAATAGTTTTATTTAGCTCATAAAAGAGTTATATTTTCCATAAAAACCTTCCTCAAGTCAAATTAAGTCTGATCGGACCCTAAACCAACCTTGGGCTTTAGAGTTTTACCATCATTGGGGAATGACGGGCTGAGTCGTAAGGGGTACAAAATGCGATGTCTATAGATACCCCTTTTTTGATTCGTGAGCTCCACTAACGGAATTAAAAGAATAAGAGACAAAATATTTTGTTTCGACATACGGCTTGGGCCCAACACACACACATGACACACAACACGTATACATGGGGCGGGGTGCAACTCCGCAGAGTTGCATGAGATTCGTATATCCGAAATCCCACCTTTGTTGCTCAAGAAACGAGCAATGACTGGTTCACTATCCTAGAACCTATTTTTCCAATTGCAAGCAAAAGGCGAGTGACTTACTATCCTAGAGTCACTAAAAAAGAAAAACAAACATGGCCAACGGCCGCAACCATCAACCAAACAAACAAGGTGCTCTTACGAGCTTAAAAAGATACATATCGGTGGTGTCCATTTAGGGCTCTTGCCTCAAACTTCTCCGGGTGGCTTGCGCCTCTTTTCTTTCATCTCTATCTCTACCTGTTCTGGTGAGGCTCTTGCCTCGGGGTGACCTTAGTCTTTACCTTTATCTCTACCTCTTCTAGTGTGCCTGCATATTCAATTCCCTTGGGATATGTGCACAAATTATGTATTCTTCTTTTCTGACTTGTATGGGATTTGTGCTTGCATATTCAATTCTCGAAGGATATGTGCACAAGTTCTATACTTTCTCTTCTGACTTGTATGGGATCTGTGCCTGCATATTCAATTCCTATAGGATATGTGCATAAGTTCTGTACTTTCTCTTCTGACTTGTATGGGATCTGTGCCTGCATTTTTAATTCCCGGAGGATATGTGCACAACTTATGTACTTTCTGTTCTGACTTTCATTAGATCTGTGCCTGCATATTCAATTCCTGGAGGATGTGTGCACAAGCTCTTGGTGTTCTGACTTACGAGGAAGTCCTTGGTGAAAGATCCATTGGGGAGAATGATTTGCTGAGGAATGTATTGGTGACCCACGAGGGAGCCTTCTTGATAATTTTGACCTATGAGGAAGTCTTTGGTATGTGACCTACTAGGGAAAATAACTTTGCTGATAAGTGTGTTGGCGATCCATTGAGAAGGCCTCTTGATGGTTTTGACCTACGAGGAAGTCTTTAATGGTATGTAGTCTATCGGGGATAAGATAACTCGTTGAGGAGTTTTACTGGTGGCTTTGACCTATGAGGAAGTCTTTGATGGGGTGTAGTCTGCTGGGGAAAAATCTTCTTCTTTTCTTTCACGACTCACTGTGGAACTTTTGTTGACAAATACTTTCTGCCTCTTTCTCATTTCTGCACTCTGATCTTCCCCCTTACAATCTCTCATCCCACACTCTCTTTCTCTCCCAAACTCTCTCATCTCCATGGCACCAAAGTCCAAGAAAAGTTCCTATGTGCTTTCCGGCAATGTGTTCAACCTCACCCGCTAGAATGAGGCTATAAGGCTAGCCTCCTTCGTTGACCCATAGGCCACATGATCATCTTTCAGAGAGTGCAAGGATCGGATTGGTAAGTTTTTCAAGTTTTTCTCATTTTTGAGTTTTACTTTGATCTTCCTTTTTAATATGTTTTTGAACATATAAATGCTTGGATTTTGTTGTGGGATGGGTTTAGATGAAAACCTGATATTTTAGGAGGGGTAGGAACATGTTTAGGATGAGTTTGATCAAAGTGTTGTTGAAACTGTTGAAGAAAACTTTCTGTCTGTGCTCATGCGTACTCAGGTATCGGCTTGCTTATGTAGCTTGCATCCATGCATACACGTACAATACTCATGTGTATGCAGGCTCCCTTCATGCGTAGGCGTCTGTATATTTCAGTTTACACGGAAGCATAATCCAACTTGCATATGTGTGTGGCATCCTTGCGTACGCAGACGCGGGTCTGCGTGCACATGCTACCACTCAGAAACCCTATTTTGACTGTTTTAATTCCTTTTACACTTATTTTCTCATCCGACTATCATTTTAATGCTCTATTTTCATCATTTTTGCAGGGCTTGCCCGCTTTCCCAAGTAGGGGCAGCACCAACCGTGTTGCTTCATGGTACTGGATCATGACCTAGGAGACTAAAGGCTACATACGTGCTACAGGCTTTGAGCCTACATCTGCCTGCTACTGGAGACCTCTGCCAGCACTATTTTGGTGCAGTGCTTGGCTGAGAGGTGGTGGGACACTACCTACACATTCCATATTGCTGATCGGAAGATGACGATGACTCCCCATGACTTTCACCGGATGACCGGCCTTAGGTGCAATGGGAGGCTCATCAACCTGAGGGGTGCTTCAGGTGTGTAGTTGGGCATTAATTTGCTTGGGAGGAGGTACTCGATGGATACGATCCGTTACTATGATATTGAGACGGATTACAGGCCTTTCCTACAGGTGACTGTAGACACTCGATTTTGCAACCATGATTTAATCAAGGAAAATTACTGGAATGACCATTCATATACCCCAAAAATCATGATTGTATTACATGCATTAACTGATGGAAATATGCATGTACGTAGCGGAAAATTAACGGATCTACTTCATTCGCAATTGATAACATGTGCTATGTAAGTTTCAGAATTTAAGAATAAAAGAGTGTACCTTGAAGCGGTGAAATTCAAAACCGAAGATCAGAAGCACTTGGGAACACTTTTAATCTTCACTCCGATTCCACTTGATGCCCGAGATGTGTGGTCTCTCAATCAGTTATATGTGTATGTTCTAGAGAGAATGAAAAAGTGTCTAACACTCACATACATACCATTTCATGTTCTTACTAAAATCTGTATGTTTCTCTCCTTATAACTGATTATCTAATTGGGTTAGCTTTTTGGGCTTTTTCAATTGGGATTTAGTATGTGGCTTGGAGTGGGACCAAAAGGGAACAAATAAGACTCTAGCTCTAATAGGTTTTGGGTTTTTCTGTCAACTCTTGACAAGTTCAAAATTACCATTAATTATATTTAATACAACTATATAAATATAATTGCACTCTAGGCCTTATTAATAAAATTATATCCCAAGACTTTATTGTACATGCAACCCCTTCATAAAATATTCGTAGTAATACAAAGTCATCAATGTAGACTGCCACTTTGTAGATTACTACATCTTAATCCTTGAGTACCCGGTTTAATCCTTTATGTTATTCACCATATATTTATGAAATCCAATTTCATAAATATATACTTTAGTCTTACTAAAGTGGTTAGGCCTAACTTTCTGAATAACAAACCCATTAAACTTATTTCAAGGGAATATTTTGTATCTCCGCTAAGAGACTATGAATTCCATTTTAAGAATATATGTTCCATCAACACTAAATGTGGCTACCCAACATACTGGGGTTTTGACCGTTATTTTAGATCTCATTTCATGATCAGGTCCATTATTCTCTCAGGATTAAGAGTTCATGTAAATAGAAGTCGTGAGATTTATTATTCAATTGACAGTCGTTAGGTGAATAATAAATCTCACAGCAGTCTAGTTCAATATGTCTTAACTCTTAAAACATATCAACTAGAAGTCTCCACTTCCATGATCAAGACAAATCATCTTAGTTGATATGTTATAGTCTTCGCAGATGAAATGCCCAATTTCATCACCGACTACGAACTATAATTCTGAGTTTACAAAGAACTTATGTTTTATATCTTCTGTGACTTTTCACATAAATCACATACTATGCATCTCATGGACTATATGACAATGTCCGAATATTCATGTTACCATTATTTTAGATAATAGTAAAACAGCTTTATTAAACACAATATTAAGTCATACATAATGTCATACTTAATATCATACATAGCATCATACAATAGGATTTAAGGGCACTAATCCCAACAATAACTTGTTCATTGCATATCATAAAAATGATCTTGAGATTCTAACGATTGCGACAATATGCCTGATTTCCAAATTGGACCGTCGGATCAAAAGATATCGCATGATCAAGTTTGCACAGTCAACATACATTGTGTTTAGGTAGAGTCGACCATGCATGATTAATTTAAATTAATTCTGATTGATTAAACAATTAAAATTAATTAAATAATTTTGTGATTGGTTGATAATTAGTGTCTAAAATAGGATTGCTTGTATAGGAATAAAGGGGATAATTGGATAACAATAAAATTGTGGATAATCTGAACTTTATCAAGATTTATTTTAGAATATTTATCTACAAGATAATTGTTGCTGAAAAGACCTGAATTATCCAGAAAATAAATAAAAATCTTAGAATACAGATTGAAAACACGTGTAAGTGCAAGGCTCGACTAAAAAAAACCTAAAAGGAGTCTAAAACGCACCCGAACACGAAAGCGTGATTGGCATCCAAGAGTACCATTCGGCACTTTTGGAGTGCCGAATGGCACTTTCAAAGTGCCGAATGGCACCTATACGGGCTTTGGCCTGACGCTCTTTGGGTGACGATTAAACACATCATTTTCGACTTTTTCACAGAAGGATGCATCCCGATTCACATTCTAATTATCATTGCTTATTTTTTAAGCATTCTAGCCTGTATAAATAGAGACTAGATCTCAAAATTCAAGACACTCTTTGACGCTCTAAGGGAGACACTTTCTCACACTCTCAAATTTCTCATATTTCTAATCTCCCTTTTTGATATTCTGTCTTAAGTTAGGGCTTTTAGGTTTCAAAGATAATTGCATAAATTTATTTGAACCCTAAAACATCCCCTCAAGAAGAAGAGTGCTCCATGCAAGAGGTTGTTTCTTATTAACCCTTTTTTTTCTTATGTTTCTCTTGTTGTGATGATGCATGTTTATATATATTTTTAGTTTAGTTGTTTGAAATATTCATATCATGAATTGTTGATTTGTTTTGTTGAAACACGTTCTTGATTCTTTTTATTATTGTTATGATCTATTTCTTAGTTTCAAAAATCTGCATGTTATCACTTCTTTTTCTCAAATAAAAACGGATCTACATCTTCGTTAGATGCAGATCTGAATTTTTCTCAAAATAAAAACGAATCTGCATCTTCATTAGATGCAGATCTGAATTTTTCTTAAGATAAAAATGAAACTGCATCTTTATTAGATGTAGATATGAATTTTTTCTTAAATCAAAAACAGATTTGCATCTTCATTAGAAGCATATTTGATTTAAAAAAAAAAAAAAAAAAAAAAAAAAAAAAAACTGATTTGTATCTTCCTTAGATACAGATTTGATTTTTCTTAACATAGCAGATTTTGAAAAAAAAAGAAAAGATTATGAATGGTTGTGTTTGTTTTATTTAGTGCATGTAGCAAAATTTTATTTCACGAATGAAATCCTCTTCTCAAGAAATCTTTTTCATATTTTTGTACATATAAAAAACAGATCTTATTTTTCTTTCATGAAAAAACCAATTTTTCTATTTCCTAAAAACAGATCTGATTTTTCTTTCATCAAAAAATCACTTCTTTTTAGTTCTAAAAAAAAACATATCTGATTTTTCTAAACCCAATTCAATTTTTTATCACAACAACAAATCTGAATTTTTTTTAAAAAAGAGGAGGATGCATTCATAAGTAAACTTTTTTTTTTTTTTAATGTGTGCAACATATCATTCATGTCATGCATAAAGGGGTACATTGGTCATGAGAGTCTAGAAGGCCATACTCCATCTGGGCAGAATGGGTGCCTAACACCTTCCCATTCTGTAACCTAGCCTCCGAATTTAGTGTCTTTAGATAGGTAGACCTAGGTCTTATCTTTGTCCTATTTTTGGTAGATTGTAACTAGGACAAAAAACCATGTAATTATTTGGTAGTTTGTAACTTGGACCCAAAGCCATGTAATACTTAATTTATCAAATATTTATTCTTTTTTACTCAATCAATGAGAATGGAACAATTCAGTCATGTATTTTTATATTTACTTTTTCTTATTTTTTTTATAAAAAATAAGTGGTGACTTAGCACCACTTACCCAAAAAGAGAGGTGTCTTTCAAAACACCAAAAAATCTTTTTTTTTTAGAGGCACTTTTGTGGTCTCTCACAGTGACTCATGATGACTGTGCCCAGATGGCTATGGCTTTTTTGATGTATATCTTGGGGGCATATCTCTTTGCCAAAGGGGGGCAGACGGTGTCTCTGAGGTAGTTGTCCCTCTTTCAGGATTTTGAGAAGGCTCGAGAGGCCAACTGGGGCCAAGCATGTCTTGCTTACCTGTACTCATCTTTGGACACGCTTAGTAGAGGGACTCTGCGTCAGCTGGTGGGGCCTTAAAAGCTCCTTGAGGTTAGTTCTCTCGTTCCTTCTAGCATTTTACAATGCATGTGTTCCCCATTCTTGTAGTTGTGCTTATTTATATCTCATCTAGGCTTAGAGAACTGTACTTTGCATTCTTGCCACTTACATCTACACTTGTACCTTGTAAACTACATTCATATCCATATCTTGTACTCATTACCCTTGCAAACTGTCATCTTGCAAATTATCATCTTGCAAACTGTCATCTTGCAAACTGTATTCATATCCATATCTTGCAAACTATACTCATTCTCCTTGCAAACTGTACCCATTCTCCTTGCAAATTGTCATCTTGCAAACCATCACCTAGCAAACTGTACGCATTCATCTTGCAAACTATTATCTTGCAAACTATACCCGTTCATCTTACAAACTGTCATCTTGCAAACCATCATTTTGCACACTGTCATCTTACAAACTGTCAACTTACAAACTGTCAACTTACAAATTGTGTTTTCTCACAAACGGTCTTATTGCTCGTAGAGTGGAGGTGGATCTAAAGAGCTTCTCCTTAGTTAGGACTCACTTTGACAAACTTTCTTTTGAGGATGTAAGTTTGTCACTTTCTCTCGCATGTTCCTAGGACTTTCCTTCTAACCCTATGCGTGGTCATAAGTCATTTGGACTCTGTGGGCGGATGCTCATGCTATTGCAGACCTAAACTTGGAGACTACTGCCATCATCACTTCCGAAATCACCTAGCCTTTTGAAGGTGCTAGTCTGAGGGTTATTTACTTGGCAAAGAGGGTATGTTGCCAATTGGTGGGTAAGGATGTACCGCGAGTCCCACTAGATCCTCCATTGTTCATGCTTGCCCCGCTTTCCATGACAGATGCTGAGTACCAGCTATGAAGGGCCAGTATCCTTTATGCTGAGCATCTCACGAATGACATGGAGTATGACAAGTTTAGCGAGACTTGTCTCATGCCCGCCCTCATTCAAGAGGTATGCATCTTTTTCTCTCCATTTCCCTTCATTCTTCTTTTCTTGTATTTTTGCACATAGTGATGTCCAAATATGATGCTCAGATCAGGCTGACCTTGTTGCTGGTGGTCCTTTTGACCCTCCCCATCTACCTTGGTTAGTCTATTCCTATGGTCCTAATGGCTTTGCTCGAGAGCATGTAGTGGGACGTAACACAAACATCATGGGCTACCCTTTTCCTGAGGGTACAAGAACGATGAATTCCCCTTTTTTTTTTTCTTTTTTTTTCTTGTCTTGTCTTTTCTTTTCTTGCATCTCTCAACACTTGTCCTAACACTGTCTTCTTTTTAAATTCAGCCCATTGTATAGGAGCATGAGGAGCTTGTCTGGCTCGTTAGGAACCTCAAGCTGGAGGTGATTGAGTATTCCAGGCGGATTTATGGTCCCGGAGGATTTGCTTACTCGGGCACTGGTGATGATGATGAGGATGATGGTGACGGTGGTAATGGTGGTGGTGCTAGCAGCTCAAAGACTACTTCTAGCTATCAGTCGAGGAAAAGGCGCTATTAGTGATGACCCTGCAACTTAAACACACAGACACACAAAATTTTCCCCTTTTCATTTCTTTTCTTTTTTATTAGCATGTATTTTAGCATTTTGGATTTAATTTGAGACATTGGGTTGTACTTAAGAATATCATCTTTTATTTTTGCTTTTATTTGGGGACACATACTTAATTTATAACTTATGGGGATAATTGTATGAAACTTTATTTTCCTTGGTCTTTGATGCTTGAAAATCTAAGCTTGATTGTGCCTTGAATAGTTCTTTAGGTCATGTGAGTCATGAAAGGAGCCTTGATGAAGGAATCACCCTCCAAATAAGAAAAGGAATTTGGCTCTACCTTCTTCCATGTGCGCGTGTACATAGGTCTGCGTACACAGGTGTGGACTATGGGTACACAGCCTTGACCATGCATACGCATACCGTGGGCCAAAAAACCCTACTCACCTCTTTTAAGTATAAAATAGTCGTCGGGGGCCTCCAAACCCTCATAAAACATGTTCTAAGCTCATAAAACACCTCTAGGGCTTCCCAATGGCATAATTCACTCCTCTATCGATTTCGGCATGGATTAAGAAGCTTGACCCCAGTTTCAAAGATGATCTCATCCCCCTCAGTCTCTCTTACATCTTTCCCTATCATCAAATCAAAGTGAATGAACCTCTTCTCCGTGCTGCTGCTGAGTTTTGGATCCCTACTCGAAATGTCTTCCAATTCAATGGTGTGGAGTTATGCCCTACTCTTAAAGAAGTTAGTGCAATCATGGGCAAATCTAATGTTAATTCCCTTATTCTCCCTACCATTGATGAGGATTTTTCTATCATGGCCTAGCAACTTTTAGGGATTTCTTTTGGCACGGCTCAAAAGTGATGCATGCTTAACAAGCTTAACATCCACAAGGTTTTCATGTATTTCTCTCAACGGAATGTTCTTGTGGCCAGGGCGTAATGCTACTACTATCTTAATACCTTCTGTCTATGCCTTCTTGTGAGGTATTTCTTGGTGCATGAGACACCTCGTGTGGATCAAAAAATGCTTTCGATGATCATCAATCTAGAGAGGGGAAGTTTCGTGAGCATGATCTTGGCCGAGACTCTCAATGGCTTGGATGATGTTCATAGAGGGGAGGCAACTTTCTTTGCAAGGAGTCCTTTCCTCCTTTAGGTATGATCCTAACTTTTGCCTAGGTTATCAACCTCGCGGGATTCCTTTAATTTTTGCATTGATTGCCTTGTGGTTTTCAACTCATCAAGGCTCCTTATATCGTCTTTGCATTCATTATTTTTCTCTCTTTCTTTTATCTCTCATTTTTCCAATCAGCACTCATGTTTTCTTTTTCTCTCCTTCTTTCTCTTCTTCTATTTTAGATATGGCCATTTGAGAGGCTTCGATTGCTTCGACTTCCATCTGTCCCTCCTAGTCAATATCAACCAAAGCAGTATCGTGACCATAAACTCAAAGACAGGGAGATGGATCCTGATGAGTTCACTGAGTTCCTGAGACATCTCTCCTAATCAGGGATTTAATGGGTGGTGGAACGGTGGCACATCATTGGCATGGTCAATCATGTCTTCAAGGACAACTGTGTTTCTTTGATTGGGTTTCAAGCCGCTGTTCTTACTACTCCCCAGGCCGTATTGCAAGGTAACTTGGTAACCGCCAAGGAGTTCCTAATGTTGATGGCGTCTTTCACATTTCGGTCTTCACTAAGAGGGTTTTGGGTAGAATCCGTGAGACTTGGTTGAAGAGGATGATGGCTAAGGATATCTGTTTCCCTTGGTTTCTTCATCCTACCTCGGGTTACAAGGCTTGGCTTACTGCTGACATGAGATCGGTTCGTATGGAAGAGAAAGATTATCAAAATTCCAACAAAAGGAAGAGGACCGACTAACTACCTTGATATGCCCCAAATTTTACTTTTTTGCACTTTGTGATTCTAATGTCTTTTCTTTTGAATTTAATAAAGGATTGGAATGTTCCAAATCCCCAATGGAAACAATTTATTATCTTTTAATTTGAGCAATAAGAGAATCAACCATTTTATTGTCTTTGCTTATTGTCTTTTTTTTTTTTTTTTCCTTTTTATGTACCATGTAACTTTTGCCCATGACTTCCTTGTGGGAATTTTCTCCATGCCCATGGTTTTTTCCCCTATCTTTTGCCTAGATCGCCCTTTCAAGTTTTCAGCTAGCGGGCTTATTTGCCTTAACTTTTGCCTAGGCCGCCTTGCCGCCTTTCCGGGTTTTCAACCTAGCAGGCTTTTTTTCTTTATCAAATGTTATACTTCCAGAACCAATCCATGTTGAAGGCGAAGCATCTCTTCCCCATCCAAATCTGTGATTCTTGTAGCACCTCCTGACATGATCTTCTTGATAATAAAAGGCCCAGACCATCTTGACTTCATCTTTCCTCTCAGATCAAAAGTCTCGTCCCTAAGTACCTTTAGGACTAGGTCTCCTTCCTTAAGGTTCCTAGGCTTCGCCTTTTTGTTAAAAGCTCTATCAATCCTCTTTTGATAACCTTATGTGTGGTATTGTGCTGTAGCTCTTCTCTCATCTATCAAAGCCAACTGTTCATATCTTTCTTTTATCCAATCCTCCTCTAGGACTTTGGTTTTTACCAGCACCCTCAAAGATTGTATCTCTACTTCAATGGGAAGCACCGCTTCACTCTTATAGACCAAAGAGTAAGGGGTTGCCCCAGTCGATGCACGGATAGAAGTTCTATAACCCTATAAGGCAAATGGAAGTTTCTCGAAAAAACCCTTGTATGTCACTACCATCTTGGCTAGTATATTCTTGACGTTCTTATTGGCTGCTTCTACAACTCCGTTAGCTCAATTTTGTACAACTCCATGATCCTCCGAACTTCCCCCTCAAAGTGGGAGCCATTATCTGAGATGGTTTCTTGTGGTACTCCAAATCGACAAATGATTTTATTCTCTATGAATCGAGCCACATGCTTGGCTTTTAGCATAGAGTAAGAGGCTGCCTCTACTCACTTAGTAAAATAGTCAATTGCCATTAGGATGAACTCATGTCCATTTGAAGCCTTAGGGGCTATCCTTCCAATCAAATCTATGCCCCAAACTGAGAAAGGCCAAGGAAAGGTCATGCTGTATAGCTCACTAGGTGGCACATGATTCAAGTTTGCATGTGTTTGGTAGTCATGGCAATTCTTCACAAAATCCACATAGTCGGTTTCCATCGTATTCCAATAATACCCCATCCTTAGAACCTTCTTTGCTAACATTCTCTCATTCATGTGAGGACCACAAATTCCTTGATGGACTTCTTCCATAACTCTTTTGGCTTCTTCTTTCTTCAAGCAACGAAGGTGTATACCATTATAGGATTTCCTATAGAGCTAACCTCCGCATAGGATGTATTGCATTGCCATCATCATAACCAACCGACGTTCTCTCTTATTGGCACCGTTAGGATATGCCCCTAATTCTAGGAATTTCATGATGTCATAATACCAAGGAAATCCTTCTTCTTCTATAGCCATGACTGAAGACTCTGTCCTCCTTTGTGTACCAACTCATAACTTTGTTCAATCTTTAAAGGTCGTGTCCATACTCCTTCAGGTATTTCAACCATGGAGGCTAAGGTAGCCAAGACGTCTGTGAACTGATTCTGAGCTCTAAGGATGATAATGTATATAATCTTATCAAAGGTTTTGATTAGATCCTCCAAATACTATTGATAAGGTTTCAAGTGCTCTTCTTTCACCTTCCATAATTTTTGTGCTTGGGCTATGACTAAAGTCGAATCTGCAAAGACTTCAGCCTCTTGTACCCCTAACTCTCGAAGAACTTCCATTCCGGCAATACAAGCCTCATATTCTGCCATGTTGTCGGTTGCCTCAGAGTTCAACTTGACTGCCAAAGGTATATGAGATCCATCGAAGGTGATTAAAAGTACTCCTATCGCATTCCCATATTAGTTCACGGCTCCATCGAAATACATCTTTCACAGCCCTAGTTCGATGTCCAAAATATCCTTATCTGGAAAATCCTCTTTACCATCCTTTCCTTCGATGGGGTTCTCAGCATAAAAGTATGACACTACGCTTCCTTTGATAGTTTTTCTTGCCACATACTTCAAATCGAATTCAGTCAATAAGATCAACCATCTTGACAACCTCCCACTTAAGACGGGCTCATCAAATAGATACTTCAATGGGTCCATTCTGGATATTATCCATACTTGGAAAGGTAGAATGATGTGTCTCAACTTCTGTACGACCAATACGAGAGCAAAGCATGATTTTTCTATAGGTGTATATCTAGTCTCATAATCATGGAATCTCTAACTTAGGTAGTAAATGACTCTCTCATTCTTATCATCATCCTCCTGTGCAAGCATACTCCCCACCGCATCTCCTATGATAGAGAGGTAGATTAGTAACGGCTGTCCATGCTTCGGGGGGACTAGGATAGGTAGATGGAGAATTTATTCTTTAATGAGTTCAAAGGTTTTCTGGAACTCATCGTTCCATGCATGGGATTCATTCTTCCTCAAAATCTTGAAGATTGGCTCATAAGTGGAGGTGAGCTTGGCAATAAATTGGCTGATGTACTGTAGCTGTCCCAAGAATCCTCTTATCTCATTCTCACTCTTGGGTGGAGGATATGGCCTTGATCTTTGATGGGTCAACTTCTATTCCTCTATCACTCACCAGAAAGCCTAATAATTTCCCGGCAGTTACTCCAAAGATACATTTTTGTGGATTCAACTTCAATCTATACTCCTTGATCCTTTCAAATAATTTCCTCAAATTAACTATGTGGCCTTATCTATCTTTGGACTTTACGATCATGTCATCAACATATACCTCAACCTCATTGTGCATCATGTCATATAACAAAGCTATAGGGCCTATAGCTATTCTTTAGTAAGTTGCACACGCATTTTTGAGCCCAAATGGCATCACAGTATAGCAATAGATTTCTCATTCTGTGGTGGAGGTAGTCTTAGTCATGTCTTTAGGAGCCATCTTGACTTGGTTATATCCTGAGAATCCATCCATGAAAGACACCAAGGTTCCACTAGCGGTATTATCTACTAAGACATCTATATGAGGGAGAGGGAAATCATCCTTGGGGCAAGTCTTGTTTAGGTCTCTAAAGTCTACACACATCCTTACCTTTCCATCCTTCTTGGGTATAGGCATAACACTAGCTATCCAATCGGCTTGGTGCACAGGTTTGATAAATCCTACCTTCAACTGTTTTGTGACTTCTTCCTTGATCTTAAGGAACCATTCGGTTCTCATATGTCTCAACTTTTGCTTAACGGGTACCATGTGAGCATGAGTATCAATGTGGTGTTGGGCTATCTCAGGATCAATGCCAGGCATATCTTCATAAGACCATGCAAACACTTCTTGGAATTCTGTGAGAAGCTCTTTGAGATCTTTTCTTTCTTTTTCATTTAGGGTTGAGCCAATTTTAATTAAATGTGGATTTTCATCATTGCCCAAATTAAGAGTTTCAAAAGTTGGTTCCATAGGTTCAAATTTATTTCCCAATTGTTTATTAATTTCATTTTCAAATTCATTAGAATGATTTAAGTGCAAAATTTCAATATTATGGGACACATCAAAATAAGTCAAATCGAATTCATCTTAGTAGAAAATGTTGAGAAAGTACATCAAACTTGTATTACAAAATTCCTTTCCCGTATTAGAAAACCCAGCCCCGAGTCAATTATTAAGTTGTCTCGCGACGGCGAGGGCGGGATGAAGGCGGGGAATTCATTAGAATGATTTAAGTGCAAAATTTCAATATTATGGGACACATCAAAATAAGTCAAATCAGAATTCATCTTATTGAAAATGTTGAAAGTACATCCAAACTTGTATTACAAAATTCCTTTCCATATTCTTAGAAAACCCAACCCAAGTCCAATTATTAAGTTGTCCTATCGCAGGCAGGATGAAGGCAGAAGGATCACTTGACTCCTTGATGGTGATGGCGAGCACATCTCTCTCCTCTTTTAGCATAGTTTCCACTGCCTCAGAATCCATGTAGTCCATCCAGTTGACTTCTTCTTGAATTTCTTTGATCACCACAGTAGGTTTCTCCTTGAAGATGAGCTTCTCATTGAAGAATATTTCCCAGCCAGGATTCACTTTTCCATCTTTATCTACCCAAAGCTCGGGGAAGTTACAAAAATGGAAGTCCCCTCCTTCTTTCACCAAATTCCCATTTAGAGTACCAAAGTTCTTCTTGATTCCGTCATAGCCTTCAAAGAATCCTAAACCTTCCTTGGTCAATTGAGTCTTGAAGTCGGGGAATTCAGCTACCCCTTTTCCTTTTTTTCCAAGACCCATACTAGGTATGTACCCCATGTTTTTCATCATTGCAAACACCTCATGGCTACAATATGGGAGTAAATCTATGGTGTACCTTTCATCCTTCAATCCATAGTCAACCATGTTCACAAACTCAAAACCACTCATTTGAAGCTCACTTCCTTTTTCTTCAAGTCCACAAACAAGTGCCAGGATCTCACCATCACCCAACACCACATCAATTCCTCCTTTCCATGAGATCTTCATTTTTTGGTGTAGAGTGGAAGGGATAGCCCCAATGGGATGAAGCCATGCTTTGCCTAAGAGGAGGTTGTAGTTAGGAGTGATGTCCATCATGTGGAATTCCACAATTGTCTCTAATGGACCAACCTTGCAAGGAGCTTTGAAAGTTTCCATAACCTTCCTTAAAATATTGTCATATGCCCTGACAGTCAAAGGAGAAGGAATTATTGTCTCTATATCTAGCCTAATGGTGAAAGCGGACCTAAATAGGCATACATTCATTGCGCCGTTATCAATAAGTACCATTGGAACCTTGGCACCCATGCACTCAATGGTGATTTGCAAAGGCCTAGTGTGGGTGGCTCTTTTGGGAGGGAGTTCTTCATCGGAAAAGGTGAGGGAAAGGTGAAATGAAGCCTCAACCCTCGTGAAAGCTAGCACTTCTTGTGGAGTAATTTCGATGGGCACTTCTTTTCCATTCAGAGCATCCAAGAGAGCTCTACGATGCTTGTGAGAAGCCATCAACAAGCCCCATACAGACACATGAGCTTGAGTTTTCTTTAATTGGGTCAAGACCCTATTTTCTTCCTCTTCCTCTTCTTTCTTGTTGGGTTCCATGGGCTTAGACCCTTCTCCCATGTTTCTACCAGGGTGGTCTTTCTCTAAGAAGGATGGCTTGTAGTGTTTCCTACTCCTATAATGTTTGCTACATTGTCTTCTAGGACCCTCTTTTTCAATTCAATCACTCCTTTAGGGAGTATCCCCCATACAGCCACCGCACTCTTCAACATCTCATCCTTTTCATCCCATATCCCTTGGACTTCCACCGCGTTGACCTCCACATTTTCTATCAACTTTGAACAATCCCACTCAATCTCATCTACTTGCACCCAATTCTGATATAAAGAAGGAGCTCGGTAATAATCAAGCAAAGGGTTCTTCCTAATGTCAGGCTTGGTGATGATGTTCGGATTTGGAAGGGTTCCATTGTCTATTAGGTCTTGTATTTCGTGCTTGAGATGGAAACAATTATTAGTTTTGTGGCCAAATTTTTGATGGAAGTGGCAATACTCATTGAGGTTCCAAGTAGGAGGCATGTGATTAGGCATGAGTGTAGGGTCTAAGGGTTTGATGAATCCTTTAGAGGTCAAGTTCTCATATGCTTGGGCAAGGGTCATTCCTAGGTCAGAAAATTCTTGACAAGCTTTCTTTGTGAAGCTTGGGTAGGCTAAAGTTTGTTGAGGTATGATGACATTTACATTTATGGGATTGGGTGCTTTAGAAATGGCCGCTCTTCCTCCATATGTCTTCTTGATTGGAGGCTTGCTCTTACCTTTCTCCAATTGCCCATTATTGATGGCATCTTCAATCCTAGTTCCACAATCACAACTTTCCAAAAGAACTAATAGGCAATGACAGGATCCTACTATTATATGCAGGAATCAAATTCTTGATGATCATGTTGATTTGGTCTTTCTCATTTGGCCTATTAACCAACCTAGGCGCATTTCCTTTCCATCTCGTCATGTATTCGGAAAAAGTCTCCCCTACTCCTTGCTTGGTAGTCTCCAAATCTCTTAGAGTCACATCAATCATAGTGTTGAAGATGAATTGGTCCACAAATAATTCCACTAGTTCATTCCACACATTAATTTTACTTGGGTCTAAACTATAGTACCACTTAGATGCACCTCCTGTAAGTGAGAGAGGGAATGCATGCAAAGTTTGCTTCTTATCCAACCTCTTCGTTTCAGCAATGCTTAGATACCTCCTAACGTGTTGCTTTGGATCTCCAGTCCCATCAAACTTTTTCACATCAGAAATCTTGAACTTTGGAGGCAATGCAATGGGAGTATTGGAGCTTATGCCACCCATATTGTAGAGATAATCATCTATTACTTAGGCCTTGCGAAAGGCTAGTTGCATTTTCTCCATCTTTTCTTTCATAGCCATGGTGTCCGCGATGAGCTTCTCAAATTGCTTTTTCTTTTCATATTCAGCCTTATCCCTTTCATCCCAATCCTCTCATTCTTCTTCAACATGTATCTCCATATGTATGGGATTTTTGAGTTTGACCTCTTCTAGCTTGGTGAGGCGACCCTCCATCTTTTTGAGAACGTCGTTTTGCTCTTTTATTGCCTTCAATATCTTTTGTGCGGTCTCATCATCAATTGGAGCGGCCATGGCTTCTTAAGATGCTTTTCCTTGAGATGTCTCTCCTTGAAATACTTCTTCTTTACAAGCTTCCTCAATCTTGACCAACTTCATCAATCTTGACCAAACTTCTTTCATTCTTTGCTTGGACCCAAATTGGAGTGGGGATGTGCTTTCTTGATCTTGGTGATGCAATGGTGCATGAAAAGACGTCCCATTTTATTAAGTCCATGTCCTAATTAAAAGGTCCTTTGTATTATCTTAGATGTTCTTAGAAAATCTTTAAGTCCATTTTAATGAAGGCCCAATTACAAAATCATTATCTTTCCACTCATGAACCTTGCCTCTTATTTCATTTGGGTTTTAGTCCATTTACAACAAGCTCTCATCTTACTCTCACGGGCTTTCATTAGAATGTGCTTAGAGATTTTCAACCCTTTGTCTCAAATATGGGCTTACAATGTATTCATTACCTTTGGGCTCTTCTTTTATCATTTATTATTATCATTTTTTTTTTAAGTAGCCCTCTAGCTAGAATATATTGTAACCTTCCTTTTAAAGTCCATGAATTTCTCATCATTTCGGGCCTAGGCATGTAACAAAGAGGCATATATTATAAATGAAGGGAAGGAACAGAAGCAGAAAGATGCAGATTAGAGTTTTTGGGCTTGAGTACGCGTACGCATATATAAGGCTTACGTATGCAACCCAGTTGTATGCATACACATACTTCGAGTATGTGTACGCATGCAGGAAGCATGTGTACGCGCATACACGCCCCAACCCTAACCTAGAAATAGCAAGTACAAAACAGAGCAGAAACAAAACTATTAAATCTAACATCCTAACATGTTTTAAAACATAAAACAGAGAAAACCTAAACTTAAACAAACATGTTATGTCACAAATAAACTAGAAAATAAAAAGAGAATAGAAAGATTAAAACAAGGAAAAGCAAAGAAATGAGAAAAAGAAAGTTTAGAACTAATACCTCAAAACAAACACTCTTTGGCTTGATTTTGACCATTCTCCTTAGTCAAATCTATTCACAACCAAACAAAATTAATTAGTAAACTTCAAAACTCGAAGATTAAGACTAGAAAAGGTCCCAATCAAAAGAAAATTGACTTGAGGATGTTTTGTGAAAAACTCACTCTTTGATTCACTATTTCTAGTGAATCTTAGGTTTTCCCTTAGGATTTTCTGTGTATTTTGAAAAGATACCATGTATGGCTTTATATAGTGAGAAAATGAGGGTTTGAAATGGCTCCCAAACAATGTGGAATTCGTTCCAAACCTCAGTTTTAATGCAGAAAACTTGTCTCTGATAGTTTTTGGAACCTTAGCATGCGTACGCATGCTCATGTACGTGTACGTATACATGAAGCTTGGGTATGCATATGTAGATCTAGAGCATGCGTATGCATACACGTGTCTGCGTACGCATGCCTTAGGGTTTCCGTGGCCTTCTTTTCCAAAAATAGTTTTATTTAGCTCATAAAAGAGTTATATTTTCCATAAAAACCTTCCTCAAGTCATAATAGTCTGATCGGGACCTAAACCAACCTTGGGTTTTAGAGTTTTACCATCATTAGGGAATGAGAGCCCGAGTCGTAAGGGGTACAAAATGCGGTGTCTACACTCAATTTAAGGAATAGCTATTATTAGGGAATAACTATTCCATGTAATAAAGGAAAAATTCTAAGATACTCCCGAAGTATGGAGAAATTGTGTTCCCTCCTCTTACATTCATGATGGACCCTACCATGAATGTGAGGGAACACCATTCTCCATGCTCCGAGAGTACCTAAAAATTACTCGTGATAAGGATGTAACCAAATAAATGACAAAATTTTTAAAACATTTTTTATAAACTATTGATGTGGCAAATTCTTACTAGTTCTTATCTAGGTCCATTACTAACATCACTTTTTTATTTTACAATAATCACCCACTACATCAGTAATTTGTAAAAATAGTTTATAACTCTAGCATTTTCTGTAGTTATTACTCTTAAGAGTAATACTTCAACTGGTTTGGGTCAAATTACATTTCAAAGAAAGCAAAGTGAGTAAATTTTTTAAGTTGTAAAAAATATTTGAATGTAGAAGTTTAAAGATAGATCTAAGCTGGGTACAACATAAAAAGAAGAGAGAAAATTATTCTAACCTGAATGATTGTTCTTTAAGGATATAATGTGCATCTAGACTCTTGTATAAGCTCTTAGCCCATGATTGTTAGGTCATCTTATAAAAGAACAACTTAGGGAAATTTCCATCAGAAGGAACCAAATCATTTGTAGGAAATATATCCAAACTGAAAAAGCTAAATGTGAACCAAGAGCACTAAATTGGACATCATTGATGCCTTAACTTCAAGGTTTTTGAACCAAGAGCACTAAAAATGATATTTAATCAATTTCAACTTCCTTTCTAGACAACCTTTTTCACAAGCTCTAGTCAATTTAGAATGCTAATAGATGTTCAAATTCTTGAAATCAAAGCCAAAATTTTATTTTGCATCATGAAAACGGCTGAGTTAGATTCCATTAAACCATACATATTTTACAATTATAGCAAAAATAAATTTGAGTGACTCAATAATCTTTTAGATTCCATTAAACCTTACATATTTTGGTTTCATTAACATGCACATTTTCCAATTTTTCATTACAAATTTTAATGATAACAAAAGGGAGAAGACATTTTGGAGTTGAACAAAATATATTTTCAACAAACGTATGTTTGTCATAAGAACACACAAAAATATCGAGTACTTCTGAAGATGTATTAAATGCATAAGTTCTATAATGAAACATTTCTAAAGAAGCCATACAATACAAAAGTTAACATCACAAGTTCCAACTATACCTACTTGTATAAGTATAATATTTGTACCAGTTGCATAAGTAGCTCTAACTAGCCTACATCAAAAGGTTAAACAAACATAAAGCTTTGTGACTTATAGTCAATAACATGAAAGAAAGGGCTAGTAAATGTACATATTAGAATCTAAATGATAAAAGGAGTATTTTTGTAACACACCATATGCATGAAGTTTTTAAGCACTAAACTCCTAAATTGATAGACATGAAAACATATCTTATATCTCAAATTTTCTCAGCAACCCTTTTCTTTCTTTTTCCATTACTCCTCTCTATCTCACTTCAATACTGAGCTACAAAATTTTGGCTCTTCTAAGTAAAGATTAAGAAAAAATTGGCAAATGCCCTTTTTAGGCAAAAAATGCAGCATTCTGCCCTCTTTCCCAAACTGATTAGGGAAATGCCCCTCTTTTGTAACTTGATATTACGAAAGTCGAGATTCATTGAAGAACTCGATTATGTTATAGTCAAGTTATCTTCAGCCTTGTGCCATGCTGGCATAGCAGACGTGGCCTTTTCCAATTAAAAAATGGTTGTTTATAAACGCATAACTCGGTAAGTAGAAAATTGAGTTTACTACACATATTTTCAAACCCAACGTCTCACAATGCCTATTCACTCTTTGCCTGTTCACTCTCCGTTGCTCTCTGCCATCACTTTCCCTCTACACTTTCCCGCTACACTCTCCCTCGCTCTCTGCGATCACGCTTCCTCACTCTCCCCCACCCTCCATCAGTCTCCCTCACCCTTTTCAATCAGTCGCCATTGCCGGTACCCTGGTCTCTGCCGTACCCATTTCGAACCCTCACCGTACCCGCCGCCGTTGATTACAGGTACGTTGCTCTACCGTTTTACTGTTTTGTGTTGCATTTGTTTTGTGGGAAATGGATGATTATCAGAGGGGGATCTCGCATTACCAAAATCTTCAATTTTTTTCATTTGTTTGATGGGTATGACGCAGGTTTAGATTTTTTGTAGGGAAGAAAAGATGATAATAAGTGCTAGTTACATTTTTTACTATTTGAAAATGGGTTGTTGAAAAAGTTCTGTTTGATAAAAACAAATGGCTACCGTGGAAGGAGCAAAATAGCCGAATTTCTAAAGATACAAATCGACAGCACTTGGTTGAATCATTGTTGATTACAACTTTGGTTGATTGGTCTCGTGGCTCGGGTGTGCTTACAAATAGCAACTCCCTTCTAGATTTCACATAAGCACTTAGCTTTGTACATAATTCTTTTAGGTTATGGGGTGCTTATCATCATGAACATGTGAAGTAACTCAGTTTCTATTAATAAATTATCATTATTTATCATAAGACAAAATGAACATGAAGTAATCTGTTTATTAATAAAATTTATTTATTAATATATGAAAGTATAGTTTATATAAATATTTTCTATTTCATATAGGTGTGGACATTGGAACTTCATGCTGATATTGTTTCCGATTTCATTTATTGTAGAATTTCTATTTGCCGCAAATGTAAGATGGAGCGCATGCACCGACACGAAATTAGAGAATATATTGCTGCTTATTGTAGTTCAAGCCATGACATGAATTTCATGATTTCCATTTTGTGAAGTTCTTATATTAATTCATGCACGACATTGAAAATAGAGACTAAATGTCATCAAAGTTTGTACCTTTGTTTTATGATTATTAATCTTCAATTGTTTATATTAATCATTGCTTTTCATTTGTTTATGATTATCGAGAGGTGGATTAGTCTATCTTTTGTCTTTCATTCCTCTCTAAGAATGTGTGAGCAATATGTTGACTGCTACTAATCTATCTGTTTTTTCATTTGTTTTATGTTGACTATGAATCATATACTTTTTATCTTTTTTGTTAAATGTCAAGTTCTCAAATCTTCCATCATTCACTAGAATCTGAACTAAATGAAATCTCTTTTAAAATAGTAAGAATTTGGTGATAAGATGTCCAATGACTTCACTTTTGTTTGGTACCTTTTGTTAAGGTTTTTGTAAATGTTAATTGAATTGAGCTTCTACTAATTCATCACAGAACTCCCCCACAAATTAAGATTAATCTTTCAAGTATGCTTTTCTTTATTGCTAAAACCAAACAATTTTCACGCTTTGTTAGTGTTTCTTTGAATTTATACCATCTTGTTTTATGTTCCTTTATGGAGAGAGAAGTTGTCCATGTAGAGTCTTAAATTTCAATTAATAGGGCTTAAGTTGTATTATTGGATGTTATTGAATGCACCTAGACCTCCAAAGCTCATGCTCTCATAGTATTTGTAATTTGTACAGATTAGAACTTAGGGTATACATCCTTGATACTTCATTGGATTTTGTTGTAATTTGGTTTTTATTTCTGATGAAATTTAAGCCTTTATGGTCTAATGTAGAATCCTCGATCATTGCTTATAGCTAATATTGACCCGTGGGTATAGTTTCGAGTCCGGGCGAAGTCATACTCATATAAATGGATCTAGAACTAGTCTCTAAAGTTGAAAATGACTCATTTACAGAAATTGAGTAGAATTAACTCCTAAAATGTTGAAAATAGACCTACCGCGTGGAAGTGGGCTGGATTGAGCTTCATGATATGCTTACATATCTAGTGAGTAGAAACGTAGAATAATTGGGGTATAGGCTTCAGATATTAAGCCGAACTTGACAAATAAAATGACTATAATGGGATCTTTTGGTCCATTGCAATGGGCACTGTATTAGGACATAAAATGGGGAGTCAGTCAAGGATGACCTTACAGAGAGGTTACTTTGTTGAAAAGACCAAGGCTGATTGAACAGGCTCCAGAATAGAATACCTAAACATTGAGTTGTTGTACCTATATTTACTATGTCAACGCATTGGTCATAAGCCATAGAGTTGAATTTAAATGTCCTTAAAGGAAGACTACATATTGTGTGTTGCATGGTTAAATTTAATGAAACCTAATACGCAAATTTACAATTGTAATTGATATTTTCCCGTTAAAATCACTCTCAAAGACATCATAAACCAAAAAGAACTATCACATGCAATATTGCTTAGATGTTGAACATCTAGGTGTCAATCAAGTTTCTAGCACATTAATTAGTCATTTGTTTCTTTTTTTACTTCAATTACGTATAATAGAAAAGAAAAGTGTTTTTATGTAAAATTATGGCAAAGTTCTTATTTTATTTATTTAAGCTTTAATTTGATTGCTTTTAAGTTGCATGTTGCGAGGGCAAGAAGGATGTTGACAACCTCCTGCTGATCATAATATGTCTTACTGTGTCCATGCTTTTTATTTTATATTAATTGTGGTTTACTTGTCAAATAATTGCTATCAATCTATTTGGCCGCCATGTCGAGGCGTGCACTAGATGGGAGGAAGCCCGACCGACGATCGGACCTGGGGCTGGACCCTAAGAAATGGACACGATCAACCTCGCTTTGGAGGCGTACGTCGACGAGGTATGTAGTTGTATTATTAATACATGTCCGTTTTATAATTACCTTTACGTGCACTACCTAACACAATGCTCGTCCGTGCGTAAGGTGCCCGACATCATAAAGGTTCGGACGCAAATGTGTATTGCCGCAAGGTGGGTGGGCTAGAACCACGATCATGCAATACATAGATGCGCTGGTTCGACTAGGTTATTCAAGGTTCCGACATTGAGGTCACCATGCCTTGATCATGGCCTTGTCGAGCGATGCATCCGGGAGACGCACACTGCCCACTCTTACCCCATGGAGAAATAGGTATCACCTTGCAAGATATAGAGGTGATGTCGGGATTCCGTGGATGGGCCGTCGTCAACGAGGACAAACCTGAATGGAACGAGGTGTGCCGAGACTCACATGAACCTCTCGCCGTGATACCGACTTCAAACAAGACTACCCTCACTGCTAGATAAAATACAAGGGCTTGATGCACGCTTGCCGCTTCCCACTAACGCCGATGACGGTCGGCAAAGAACATGCCCGCTACCACCTACTTGTACGGATGGCCCTGCTACCATGGACAAGTCGGGCGGATCAAGTCTCATCAAGTGACTCGGCTTATTCTTCAACCTAATCAAAGAATGTGAGACAGCATAGCTAGGGGTGGGCAGTAACATTGGCTCGGCTCTACAGTAACTTTGTAAGTGCATCAAGAAGGATGATGATTGGAGGAGCACTCTTTATTGGTGCGCCGCATGGGCCTATTCAAGGTTCTACCGAATATGCCCTATTACTTAAGTCGCCTCTTACCGCCAATGCACCTTAGTGCTCCTTGCCATTAGGCACGGTTCATTGAGTTCTCATTATTCAAGTGTCTCTTAGAATAATTATTATGTGTGTAATAGTATATTAGATTTTAGTTGTCTCTTTGATATAATTAAAAATATGTCAAACTAACAAACAAAAGAAACTTATCAATGCTTAGTATATGGATGTGAAATATAAAGCAAAGTTTGTTAAATGTAAAGTTTAGTAACGAGCATTTGTCGAAACCCCATGTTTGCTGTGGTGGAGCAGCTAAAGATCATCATAGCATGCCGCACACGCCCTGTTTACAGACCGACGCTAGCTACATTATCAGTGTATTCAATTAATTTACGCCCTCAATTTGAGTTTTTTATTTTCGCTTTCCCTCAATTGCATGACCAAGTTTTTGTTTTTATTTTTGTTTGAATTCTGGATTGTTGTAGGAATGAGTTGATTTAAGAATATTGGCCCTTCCTAGGTTGGTTACGCTTTATTGGTCATAACCTCCGGTTTATTTAGGATCTATGCTTATACATGCTTCGTTAGATTAATTTGAATCATGGTGTTGATCACATCAAGTTTTGTATTGGTGAATGCTGCCTTTAAATTCTACTCCTACACCCTAAATTACCTATTAACAGACAAAAAAAAAAAAAAAAAAAAAAGAGTGGAAGGAATTGATTATGGTGATTCAAGGCTTTTATCCTCGATTAAGGAGTCGTGATGATGCGTATCACCGTAGTGTTATGTTAAGAAGCTAATACTGAGATTATTATTAATTGTCGCTAACCCGTGCATAGCACGAGAAAGCTATTAAGGGTCCGTTTTGGATGGCGAAATCTCAGGAAGCCGAAAACCGAAACACCGTAGCAAAATAATTTTTAAATGCGTGAATAGTACCGTTGACCCATTTTATGAAAAGTTGCTAAACAAGTGGAAGTTTGTGGGTCCTTGCACACCTCTTTTTCTTCCTTTTTTCAATTTGCATACATTGCCAACTGCTCAGTTTGAATTCAATAAAATTTCATTTAGCTTTGTAAGGCGTAGGATGAAATGTGTTTTGTTTCCTATGTCAGTCTTTGTTACTAAGTAATGTGTGTATTTCTAAGTTCTAAGAGTTACATTGTTGTATTTATATATCTCTCTAATCTTATCCATAACATGTACCAATAAACTATATGGATACATGAGAAAGAAATATAATTCATTGACCAAACATCCATTCAAAGAAAAAGAAAGACCAAACAAACACCTAATTAACCATGGCGTAAGCCGGTAAGCCATTTATAATAACGTGACTCTCAGAATCATCTAAGAAAACCGAAGACTTTACAAACGTAGTCCTAGTACAATACAATGGGCATTCATATTTGCTAACAACTACTAGAACACTAATTATTGGCGTATGTCAATGAGTATTTCAACACTAACTACAATAGTAACATTTGATTGATGCAAACATAATGTCGCATCACTCTCATCATTTCAAGTGCACTACCCCATCATTCTGCAATTCTAACATGCAAATTATGAGGGAACACACTGCAAGGTCAAAATTAAAAGCCTACAAGTATATTAAAAACAATTAGACCTATTAGTGGTAATTTGAACTCTAGCAGAATAACCTACTACTAATTTCAAGAAATTGAATCCTGAAGACATTTTCTAAACCTACCTATGTGATCTTCATTGTACTTTTTGGTTTCTTTGATGTTTTTGCCTTTTGTACATTCCCTATGTACTGGGTGGAGTGTTAATGAAGTTTTTATGTTACTTATCAAAAAAAAAAAAAAAAACAAAAGCAATTTTGAAATTAGAAGGGAAAAGTTTTGGTACCAGTATATGTTCATGTTTGCCTTTCTTAACATCAGCTTCATGCTTGCACATCCTCGAACTCACTCTAAAGTTTATATACCCTGTTGCTCCTAACCAAAAATAATATATTTTTTTACAAAATATTCAGTAAAATTGTTAACAAAATTGAGTACAAATCCACCAATCCAAAAGAAGGTTCAAGTTTTGTACTCTTCTTGGCAAAGAAAATACATAATTACATGGTTAGATTCAAGATAGAGAGATGTTGTCACAAAGAAATTTCATACCAAAAGCTCATTCGCATCATGTTTCAACTCATTCAAAGTTCAAGCACTTAAACCAATTACAACAAAACTTAAATCTCACCATAAAACCATAATAGAACCAACCAAAAAACCGAAAACCCTGGGCCTCCGATATATAATGCTACTCTTGAATGTTATGCATATAAACACGGGTCGAATTGGAATGTGGATCCTGGCCAACTCCAGATCTTTTATCGTACATTGTGCAATTCTAACCGAATCAGACATTATTTTTTGTACAAAGGGGCATTAACATGACCAACACCGCTGATGCACATGGGCTGAATCCTATTCATTGTTTTAATTGCTTGTCAATTTAATTTTGTTAATATTTTGAACACAATGTTGCCGCATTTTACTTCTTGCCCAATAATCCTTGAAGATTTTGTGGTACGTATCAGGCAAGAAATTCCATGCTTTCCATATTACATATCACAAACATAATCTTCAATTAGTATGATGTCTCACTACTACAAAACATAATCCATTTCATAGATTGTATTGAGCCGTACACGCATACGTTGGCTCCCCCGTCTGCGGTGACGCACCACCAAAGATATTTGGAGGGTCGAGGTGCTACTGATCTACTTTTGGAGAGTGGAAGGGCATCATCCCAGCTTGTCTTCTCCGTCAATTTGGGATGTTTAAGTAAATCTGCCCACTGCAGTGGATACGCCGACCGACCTTCTCACAAAATATCCCTCCAAGGTAAATGAGAAGGAGTGGGAGGTAGAACATGTTGTTCATATTCGCATGGGCCAACCGAGGGCATGAAGTTCTGTGACCGCTCCTCTCCTCGGGATGGTGATGATACATACCGCTCGCTACATGAAGTGGTATGATCGCAACACAAGGCGGGACATAACACCAAAGTCTCAGTGACTGGAACTCACTGCAGAGGCAACAATTCCTTCCCCTTTCATGAAACCATTGTTCGATAAAATATCTTCCGAGGTTTATCATGCATGCAAAACTCCTTACACAATAATTATTGTCATTAAGATCTCTACGAGTTTATCTTTCATTATATTTTAAAGTCAAACTCGTGGATTTAAGTTCTTTCATAAATGTTGAATTTGTCTTATCAAATTTGTTTGTGTGAAGAATGGTTAATTGGCAATGATAAGAAAGACCACCTTTGTCCATATAATTATATCTTCAAATTTAAAAGGGTGGGTTGGATTTTTATTCTTTTATTTTTATTTTTTGTTTTTGTTTTTGGTTGGTTTGTAATTTCAAATGGACGGTGCAACTCTTTTAGTAGTGATAATTAGACATTTTACGATAGTTTACAAATACACTAGATAGCCTTACTCTCCGTGATCTAAAGCTAACACTACATATTTTATGATAGATATTACCTCGTGATAAAGGTATTATCAGATATGGTTGTTCTCAATTTAAGGACTAAAATTTCTCAAGAAACATTGTAAAGTCCTGCAGTTGAACTCGAGGTTTTTGTTTTGTATTTTCATAAATTTATGGTGTCGTGGAATTTGTTGAAAATATATAGTTTTCTAATGTTCTTTTGATGTTGTTTTGGTATAAAAGCATAACAAACTTTTCACTACTAGGCCTAATTGTTTTATTATGCACATTCGAAAGTGAAAGTTGTCATTTATACTCTTATTTTGTAAAATAATGAAAAATCTTATTTTTTTCCCTCACCTTTGCTTTGGAGCCGCATCAAAGGTGCTACTTTTATGTTCTAAATTCTTAAGATCATATGCTTGTTAATATGGTTTACAAAGCTGCTACCTTAGGTGGATAGGTAGGTTGTTATGTATGTTGATATACCCGGTCCTTGACCCAGTACAATAGTTCAATTGTATTTAGTCTGCCTTGGCTCAAACTCTATCGGTGAATAGTATATTTTTCCATGAACCCGTTAATTGCAAAAGAAGTAACTGGAAAATCCAAATTTTTAGATTCTGATAATTGTGCAAATGCCTTGAAAAACATCGTAGAAATGGTTTAATGACCACTTGCATCGCACTATTACCTTATATATTTCTCTCGACTTGCCAAGCATGGCCCAATATTTTTAATCAATTGCCACGTAAGTTTCTTCATAGGGTACCTTTCATTTGCAGCATTGCCTCATGCTCTTTAAAATTAACGACATAGTCTCGAAATTACCATCCTCGACGCCCCTGCTTTGTAGGTTCTGACAATGCTTAGGGTCTCATACGTAGGTGCGAATGAAGGCCCTAACATGCACAATGACCTTAACCGACACTAGAATATGTTGGGATGAGTTGGACCGATTTAAATTGGCAAATGCGCTCATAGAAGTAATAACATTGGTCCACAGCCCCGGTCACGGCGGTGGGCGGGGTCTCGAAGGGTGGACGCCGGCGAGGTGTTCGAGCTGGTCGCGGGTCGTACAACCGAGCCGGATCCCATCTACAAGGAAGGGGATGACTAAAAGTGTAAGAGTCATGGCTTGGCACCGGGATTGGGTATCGTCTAACGCACGACGGCAGGACACCACGATGCACCGATGCCGGTACCGGGCCATCCCAATACTACGGGCCATATCAACACTGCTCAGCCTCGGGATTACAAACCGTGGTGCTAGCATCGGGACTACGAGGACCTCCCGTATGTCGCCTGCAGTTTTCGGATCTCGGCCCATGATGAGTGGATGGATATTGGCCCCCACACCTGTATGCCTACCCCCAATTCTAGTGCATGTGGAGCCCACCATGCCAATCTCATCTCCAACCCCCATAAAGAGGCCGCACAAATCGAGCAAATACCGTCATACATTAAGCCGATGCATGGCTCAAGGAGATCGCGACGCCCTCCTACGCATGCTCCCAGCCAGCAGGACCGGTGATGGCATGTACTTCGCCTACACTTCCCATCTTCAAGAGCTACTTATACTGTGCATTTGATTGAATATGTTAATTTAATTAGCCGTTGTGTTTGATGAAATAGGTAAGATTAGACTCCGTGAGGGCATATGGGCAAACTAAAAAGATCGTTGAATGCCTTAAGGTGTGCTTATACTGGCCGATAAAAGGATCGGATAGTTTTCATTTCACTTTTCTTTAAAGTTGTATTTTTTTTTGCGCTCATATATGGTGGAAAATGGTATTACTCCGTAAAGAATATTTTCAATTTTTCACAATTTACGAGCGAGCAGTTATAATTAGTACAATATCAGTTTCTTAATCTGATACTTCGTATATCGACAAGTTGAAGTTAGGAGAATTAAACGATGGGAAACTATCCTACTTATTATCTTCAAAGATGCATTATGTTTATTCGAACTCAACAAGAAGTATGTTTGACATTTCTTGTGGAAACAAACTCCGATACTCATTATCTTCTTTCTTGATGCAGGACAAATTGAGACTCTGCGTATCGTGTGCTTCCAGGGTCTACTCGGTTAGGAGAATTTTGTGGGTTTTGATTTATCATTGTCGAGAGAAGGTCATGGGGTTTTGTTAGGAATTAAAAGATAGTTTGATGATTTTCGATGGCTATTTGGTAGAAGAAAGTTGTGTGGTTATGATAGGTACAGGTGAAGGACTTAAATTTGGGGTTTGTAAGAAAGAAGACAAAGATGCAATATGGATATGTTTAGGGGTCAGATAAACAAGACTTTGAACAACTTATTAAAAATTATAATGTAATGTACTTATTAAAAATGCATCTTGTCAAAATATTGTACCCATGAACAAGTACTCACAATATTTTCAAATAAAAGAGAGACAAGAAAGTGGAAGAAGAAAAAGGAGGGAGAACAGAAGAACAATGAGGTGAATATGCCTCTATACTCTATCACTCATTTTTTTGTACTTCCAAGCCTCTTCAAGATTTGTGCTATAATGACATAATACTCTTTTTGTATTAATGATAGGACTCTATCCGTTGGACTAAAAACCTAATAAAAGACTTAAATTTATTCCGCTTTTGAGAAATAAGCTTCATGGTTAAGAAGTAGTTAGGTATGTCGCATGTTGTGACTTCTTATGTATTCAGGTAATCGCTTATGCTTCGAGAAATAACTCATGGTCAGTAGCATGCAAAGGGGGTTAGTATAGATAAGACGTGTATTGCATTATGAAAATTTCTAGAATATGCTACTGGTAACGTGGCAAATTTCACCGCTCTACCCCCAAATATATGCTATTGTTTGTGCACAATGCCACCTTCGTAGGTGATTTTAGCCTTCGGGTCCATCCCTATGCTTTAGGTTTTCATGAGGGTTGCATCTATCATATATGGCTTCAAAGGTAAAAATTATAGTATCATGAAAATCACAATCCATACGCATGTCTTATAGTTGAATGGATTTGACAAGGGTGTTTTTATAATTAATCTCATGACAATAATGGCTACGGTGGACGTCTACATGAGGTTTAAGGCATAAGAAGGTCCACTTAAAGTAAATAAAGCATGATAGCACCATTGCTTATCCATGTCATTTTAATTGTTCAAGTTTGTATGATATGCACATGTTAAAATTGCAATTTCTAGAATATAAAATCGCAGCTTTCTAATTTCGTAGTTTTTCTTCACGTTAGTTTTCCCTTCCCGTGTTTTCACGGCTTCTCATCACATACAACACACAAACACTATTCCATACCCACACTCGCATTTCAACCGCTCGTGACCTCACATTAGTTGTGGGGAAAGATGTCTCATTAAGGCCCAATGTGCATTCAGGTTAATTGTGTTGTGTGGTAATGTGATGCATTTAACAATGCATTCAAACTCTGAGGGTGATGTTATGGGTTCAAGACTCCACCGGGGCGGTGTATGTAATCTCAAATCAGGAAAGTAATGTGTCTAAACTTTTCTTGTATTATTCATTATTTGTAATTTCATTGTTGATTGCTGCGCTTCATTGCTAGGCCTCAAGCAAATAACAATTTTACTTTAACAATCATTATCCGTATTAGACATGTTGTTCATGCATTTAAAACAAGTCCCATAGTAGTTTATTGTCTCTGCTATCACATCTACCTGCACTCTTAAATTGAAGCACGTAATATTTTTTCTTTAGAAGTCTAAGGAATTGACATGTTTGGTGAGTTTTGGGTACAATATAGATTTGGTGACAAACTTCATACGACAGTAATGTTTTGAACTAGTTTCATCTTGAAATGCGATGCTACAAGCCACTTACACTATTAGTAGGCTTAGATGCAAACCAAGTAGTAATGGTGTCCCTATCTCCGAGGATTCAAATGATTAAGCATTTAGCTGTCGATTTTTTCAATTCTTCCGAACTCTGAACCTTCTTCTATTAAAGATTTTGCATTATCCTTTTTCCCATGTCAAGCTCATATTACCTATTCCATTCTTCGTTGAATTGCTATTAGATGTGGAAAGTCCATAAGATGATGGTTAGTTAATGGACCTAACTGATTATACTTGTGATGATAGATCACTTCCTTTTCCATAAATGTACAAATCTCCAAAATGTTCTTTCTTCTCATAATGGAGATCGAGGACACCTTTGTTTTGGTTGTAGTCTTCCCCGCCATGATTTGCACTATATTTATATGTCACTCATAGAGTTATTCTTGCCTACCCATCATATGTTTGATTCTTACAATTTGTGTTATCGTCACTTCGCTTTCTTCATATCTGTTAATATGACAGTTATCTTTGATCCTAGATTTGGAGTTGGAGAGTCTTTGCTTGTCTTTTTCTTCTTTAGGTAAGGTTAATCGGCAGTTAGGTTTCATAGGCCCTTCCAAACCATCTTGAGAAGTTTTTCAATAATCATAGCTAAAAACACAAGTACAATGATAATAGTTTCAGGTCTAGTGCTCTAACAATATGGCTTGAAATCTTCAGAAAATCATAATGTAAGAGCTCTTGAAACACACACTAAAAACCCACAGCACCGCCAGAATATAGGGCTTTATAACATGGCAATTTCTCTAGAATATAAAATTGGTGTGCCTTTCTAATTTTGTAGTTTTTCTTCAAGGTTTTCCCTCCCGTGTTGCCTCCTTGTTTCTTCAGAAATACCTTGCAGCCACCCGTAGCGTGACCATGGCGCATCATTTTGAAATTCGTAAGAGCAAGACGTGGTGACACAATTTCGAGAAACCCCTTCTGGTTTCTTTTGTATATGCTTTATTTGTACAAATTTGGCTGTACACACCTAGTAAATTTGTAAAGTTTTGTTGCATGGAGAAACAAGAATACAATAGATTAGGACCAACACCTATTGTAATTGTAATTGTAAGAATTGGACAAATTATGAATTTGGCCGCTATTCCATAAGAGGTCTTGATAGCACGAGCTCACTTAAGTTATTGTACTGAAACTTCCAAGGATACAATAATTCATTTGTTATGCATAAGGTCGCTTTTCTGATTATTTTCCATTTACGCATCTCAATGTTCAATGATTATAATTCTCCCATTAATTATATAAAAAAATTATAATATTTCTCGGATGGCTTAATCACAGAAATGCTATAGTCCAAGTCAGGTTTGGCTACATCACACTGGTGATCTGCTGCTCACCCCCAAGCATGGGCTGATCTTTTATGACATTTGTACTACCACAAAGCTCTGTGTCCCCAGACAGTAAACATGCATTACATTCTTTTTATAATTTTTTTATTTTTGATTTTTTCTTTTTGATAAAAGAAAACCTCCACCATCTAAATTCCTTTCGCTTATCGCTTCAATTGACATCATGAAAAGGAAACAAAAATAATAAGGTTAACTAGAAAATGTGATAAATGAAAGAATTACCAGGTTTGTTATCAAGCATTGCAAGATAGCCACACCGCTTAGTCAAACAGCTTGAAAATGGTAACATTTCTAGTTAAACAACACTACTATATTCCTTGTTACTTGGCATTTATACACATCTTATTAAATACCACAACAAAGTCATACTTTTACATTTATTATTTACCCGTATGCCGCCTCGTTGGTTCACAACTTCATTATCTCACAACACTGGCCACCACCTCATTCAACATGTTCGCACTCAAGGTTTCAATCCTTCTTGCGTGGTCACGCTCCTCAATGGCAACTCTTAACCGATACCTCAACAAGGTATTCCTACTGTCCCACTTGGATAGCTGGTCTTTGCTTCAGATGTGCCTAATGGACTCATGTGGACATGTTCTAATCCTCGTCCCGATGCGGACGCACCACCCTCGCACATTCATACCATTACGATGCAAATATCCCATTGTGATGCGGCTTCGCTTCGATCTTTATATGATTTTGTTATTACGCTTGGGAACTTATGAACTTGCTCGCCGCATCTAGCCAACTCGTCAGATATGCCCTCGGAACACGACCGTTAAACACAACATGGGCACGCCCCATCCCGCTCTACAAACACGCAATGTCAGGAAGTCCTTGCACTAAAATGGTGATGCATCTGCCAAGTACGCTGGGTTTTTATAGAGAAATGGGGAAAGAAACTCGATTTAATAAGTCGAAAGTTATCGAGTAACTCGATTCTTAAATTGTCGAAGCCGAACCACCATCACATCAACATTTATGAAGATATAACCCTACTAGTTTAGAAATCGAAGCTTTAATTTAACTCGATTTCATGGCTATCGAAAGTTATTATCGATTTACCCCCATATCGTAGCCCATGCATGTGTTTGCCCTCTTCGGCCAATACCACCGTCTGTGCTCGAAAAAGAAAGTTTGCAGTGAACAAGTTCGTATGCTATGTCAGCATTTTCCGACAATTTCATCCTCACCTGACTAGTAGCCGGGTCCCCATTATTTGTCAGGGCACATCTCTCCGATGTATATCTCAACTATGATTACATCTTGGATTGGCTTTAATATAAATGGGATTACCTTCTTACTATGATTCTCGACACTATGTGTGTGTGTGTGTATATATATATGTATATGTATGTATGTGTTGTTTAATGAATATATGTATGTGGTCAGGTATACAATAATACACATATATTGTAGATACACACACATATATATGATTAATTATTGTATGCCCTAAGTACACATTAGCAAAACTTAAGTATATATATATATGGCAGTAGGTAGAATATACAGGTGCGCTATAGTGAAATATATGAATGATATGAACATATATATGAAGTATGAATATATATAAATGTGTGTAAAAAGGTGGTGTGTGTGTGTGTGTGTGTGTATAGATACATATGAATATATATATAAACAAACATACATGCTACCTTATGATGGTGATATATGCATTCAACTGGCAGGTACACAAAATTCATTTATACAAGTAATCATGGGCTTAAATCTGTCTGGTTTCTTTGGTTCTCAACACCTTCAAGGCGTGGGTTCCAAAATGAAAGCTCGGTAGGTGAACAAGTTCGCTGCTGCAAGAATGTTTCTGAGCACAATATGCTACAACCGTAAAAGTTTTACAGACGTCACGTGGGTAAAGATTCAAGCACCTGGTGGCTTAACATAACCCCCTATCTTCGCATGATAAATTCACAATTAACCGTCCTTATCCAGTCTCCGCCATGGGTCGTTTACTGCTTTCCTAATGTGCTACTACGATGGGAAGCAGTAGTATTTCCATGAGTTGCATGGGATGGTCCTATAGAGGCTTAGAAGTCAATGAAGGTAGTTCATTGACTTGAAACCAAACACACTGAAAATGCACCGGAAGATAATGGATTTTCAGGGCTGACAAGGAGTCAGCATAAGATCCATTGTGTACCGCGGCTCCTCGCCACTTCTCGCGGGAATACTGTTGTCTACAACTCAAACTGCGGTCATGATGCCGACGCCGACATGACGTGATTAATGAGCGGTTTTACCCTTGGCTCATAGCATCCGACTTATATGTAATCGCTGAGGTCGGGCTGGTTCCATAGCTTCTGCAAGTTCAAAGATGGCAGTCAGTGAAAGCCACACTCATTGCCTTAACTGCAGCCTTCCTCGCCGATATGCCTTTGTTCTCAATACCAACCATGCAAGGCGTTGATGATTTGACAACACCGCTAAGTTGGGCCACCCGCATAGCATGATGTGGGAGGGTCTATCACGCATATGAACATGTCCAAGTTTATATGGACGGGAAATTGATATTGATGCCAACCGAGATTTAGTATGTAGCTCCATTGAGCACCGATGGGACCTGGTCTAAAAGCTGAGGCGATGGAACACGCATCGAAAAACAACGCAGGAGGATCGCTCTACGCTTTCTATCCCAAAATGGTTCACATCAAACACACGGGACAATATTAATGACTCCATCACCCGCACTGGGTACAGGACGCCTACAAGTTGGCATAAAGATAACTATCCGGTAAGGGATGCTATTCCAGAATAAAGCCTCCATTCATTATGTCTGCACTTACTTCTGGAGCATAATAAGCAATACAAGGTTATTAAGTCCGATTACTAATAGGCTAGTAATGCGGCGTATTACACGAGGCACGCCCGTGGTCAATTGGGCTACTTGCAACAAGCACAATGTGACGTGCGATTAGTAAATGTAATGGTCCCTATAGCCGCACATCCTCCGTGCAAATGTAATCACGGGCGATGATGGATTCAAAGTTCATCTCCATTGGCAATTAAGAAGTAATGCAGGGAGGACCTAACCCGGACCAGAAAGACTTAATATTCTCACATAAGATCAAGCTGTGGCATGATGTAACTATGTACAAGGTTCGGGGAAGCTAAAAACGTATGGGCGCTATGGTAATTACTGATTTTGATTTGAGTCATACACGTGAATTGCCACCGCTTTCTAGCGTGCATTGTCCGATGCGCATCCGCATTAATCGTAACCGCCAGTGCTACTCCTATGTCCCTGACTTGTATATTCAACTCCGTGTTTCGGGGCTGTCCATGTATTGCAGGTTCGTGCATTGGCAGTCGCGATAAGCATATGCAAAGCACCGTATGGCAAGTACAAAGGAAAGTCATGATAGCAATGGCGTCGTATGGTAACAACGAGGTTTATCCACTTGCGTCATTGCCGAAAAGTGAGAGCACGGAGTCTGGGATGGTTCGCATGCCCATCGACTCTGGTGTTACGGATCGAACTAATTTGTGTATAATCTTCTCGATAGGCATCATGGGATACAATCATGCTTCTTCATGACATCAACATAGGGCTACTTAACCCGCTTCTTAGTCCATCACCAAAGATTGCCTCTGCCATTTAGTAAGCAATGTGTTAACACCACCTCACAATGCGGGCATCAAGAACTTGGTATGGAAGGCAGCAAATCGCGAATCAAGTTAGGGAAAGTTTGAAAACACTATGGATTGCACAAGAATGTCAACCCGGATGCGTGCGACTATCTTATGAGAAGCAACCAAAAGTGGGATGATTGGTATACGACCATGGGCACCGATATTTGGTAATGACAACCAACCTGTCGTGAAGGTGTTTTCACTGGTACTTATGGCATAGCTTGTCTAATCTAAATGGTTCGGGCCACATTTTGCTGCAGAACTCGTACTTTGATGATCATCGAAACAAAACACTCAGAGCAGCTTGGAAGAGGGGAAAAAGTGGTGCAACATGCCTACGATAAGTTTGAGGCAAATCAAGCAGTAAGGCGAAGTTCCATATGGTTAAAGGACGTAGCGCAACAAGAGCTTATATACGTTGGAGACATAGTCTTCACCGTTGAACATCGGCAGGGAGCTCACACCCATGTGGTTTCCTCGTGGACAGACACAACGGTGGGAAACGGGAAGCAAACAAGACTCTCGTCACACTTGATGCTATTGCGGCTAAGTACAAGCACGATGCCATGGAGTTTATGGATCGCTTCTACCGCTGCGGAAGAACGGTATCACCCATGAGCCGATATTCCAACCATTGAAAGATAGGCTGTGGAACGGCCGAGTCGCGAAGAAAGGAGAGAATAGCGATGCCAAACCTGGGTACTAACATCCGTGAGAAAGGTCGGCCTAAGTCCACAAGAACTGCAATGAGATGGATGACGAGATGTAGGAGTTGCCAACTCGTTGTGGATTCAGAATGACCAAGGTCGGGCGTGGTCAGGGTCGCCAAGAGGGTCATAACTGTCGTGATGTCCGACCCAAAATGTGGAATCAATAAGCCACGGTGGTACATAAAGAAAACACCACAAGTCCTAGTAACGCAGGGGGATATATCATAAGTCATTTATTACTATTGTCAAATTATTCTTTACAAGTCATAATTGACATCTTACAAGTCCGAGTATCAGGTAGATCAGAATCTCAATATAGTAAAACATGGTTTTAAAGATGAGTAAAAGATGCGGTATTGGATGTATTTTTTGTTGTACTTCAGGCAGATACTGGATTTTCAGGGTAAAGAGTAATTGGTGTAACCATGATAACTAAATGTATAATGGCTCCTTATCCCCAGCTCATATAGATTGTATGTATGATTTTCTTATTCACGGTTGTTTAACAAATGATTTAGTTATGGATGTGGTTGGAATTCATTGTATGGATGATTTGATTATGGAAGTAGTTGGACACTATATGGATGTGTTGTCGAGGAAGTGACGCACAAGCCCACTTTCATGATGATTAAAATGTGCCAAATTCATATGGTCAGAACCTTTGACGCTTCTTAATCGATGCAGGGTGTATTCCAACAATCTCGATTCATATTTATCGAGTTACGCAAGAAAGAGCTGCCACATAACTCGCCATTTTCACACGGTTATGCGTAGCACCTTTCAAGCACTGATTCTCGACTCATCCTATCACCCAAATATATGGCTGCTGCCAAGCCCAATGCAAATAACTCATTAATGTATTGTCGGTTATATTGCAAATAACCCGATTAGTATCGAGTTACTGCAAGCTCCCTTCTAGGATTACACTACACATATAGGTCAAGTCAAGCCTGCACATAATCCTGGCTAATGTACATCGAGGTACATTGCAAATAACCTCGACATTCGTAGTATCGAAATATGTGTAACCCTTCTAGGATTAGGGTACTTACACTGCACTACACATAACTCGATATTTTCTATGATCGGGTTATGTAAGACCCTTCAGACACTTGGATTCCTCTCTTTGGCCGGTGTCAGCTCCAAGGCACATAACTCAATCAATGTATTATCAAGGTACGTTGCAAAATAACCTGATATTTGTAGTATCGAGTTATGTGCAAGCCCTTCTAGTATTACACTACACATATGGGCTGGGTGTTGAAGCCCAGCACATAACTCGATTAATATTATCAAGGTACGCTGCAAATAACCCGCATTTCAAAAAGACGGAAGTTACGTGCAAGCCTCTAGATTAAAAGTGGTACTTACACTACACATAACTCGATATATTGTTATCGGGTTATGTAGAAGACCCTTCTAGACGCTTGATTCCTTAGACTCGCATCGGGATCGCCTAAATATATGGGTCGGGTGTCGGGCTCAAGGCACATAACCTCGATCAATTTATTATCGAGTGAGCCCCACGCGTAACTCATATCTATAATCGAGTTACGTGCGAGCCACCAACTCATCATGGATTCCTTTCAAGCATAAAGCACAACACAACATGGATTAGTTATACATACTCACACATAACCTCGATTGATTAATAATCGGGTTATGTGGAAGACCAACCACCATTCCTTCGACACTTTATATACTGCACTGAATGGTAGTTACGATTCTCATTTCTCAGCAAAAACACTTTAGAGAACCAAGTAAGACTTCTTACCAAAGAAAGAGACAACGGGATGGTCCTCGTCGATCTTACCTAAAGGCTCCACACTTTTCAAGATTATTATGCTCAAACTCTTCTGCTAAGAAGGAAAGCTTATAAGTATACTAATTTCATGACCTTTTTTCTCTCAAAATCATATGCTAATTAACGCCATCCACTTGATCTTTTTATTTGTGATTCTTAAAAATTTACATTTAGTTGATGACCGTTCAAGAAAATCTATGAACTCGTTCCATGTTACATGTAGTCATTTTGTAGTACGCGGTTATTGCAATGCAACAAAATATCCTGCATCGCTTTTATTTTATTTTCAATTGCAATGAACTTCACAATCAAGTATATGGTGTTTGCCTCGGGTTTTTTCTATCCAACAATTATGAAAGTATTATTATATAAAAGAAAGACAAATTTATTTTTCCTGAATGGTACCGACCGCACAACGAGAATAAAGAGCTTGATTGATTGCACATTTACAAAGCTTGCATTTATGTTGAAGTTCGCCTTTTACAAATGAATTCCAAAGAATTTTATAAGCAAATATGGAGTTGGATCTATCAGATATGGCCTTTCTTACGATTCAATGGTACAAATGGATGCTGAAGCTGACAAAACGTGATTTGGGAGGTCTGGGTTTCAAAATGGCTGGTGTGAATTTGCAATCGGCCATGCTCTAGCCGTGGGGGTCCTTGCTAGTTTTCGGTGATATGAAGGAAATTCACAATTTTTCTCAGACTATATTTAATGCCACGCAATGTAATGAGTATCCTGGGATGACCAACCCCAAGTTCATAGGATGGAAGACAAATTTTGTGAAGGATGATGTTCCATTGAAATCATCATGGATGGCTTTATGTCGTCGAAAAACGTGGGAGAAACCTACTCATTACCATGCCCTACATCATAAGAGGCAAACCAAGCCAACAAGTTCTCGATTTCAGAAGTGTGGGATATACATTTCGTACTCAAGGACCCGAAATCTAAAAGGTTAATGCTAGAGAAATAAAAATGGTAAGCTCAGTATCTTTACTGTGTGAGTAGGTCTGTTCCGACCTTCACAATTTTTGTTTGCCGATGGTTGATTTTGTAAAGCCCGTTCATCGTTAATTTCATGTGCATGACTTCATATTTCATGTCATTTCGGTGATCGACTACGTGGGCTGGAGGAAATCGGCAGGATGCACAAGCGCCCTAGGTAAACTTGAATCTACTGCTCACTCGATGACAGGTCTTTCTCACACGACCAATGTCCCAAGAAAGATGGTGGTGTAGCCGAAAATCTTCAGAGAGCCAATGCTTTGAAATCAGAAAATCCCCTTTTCAAGGTTGTCATTCATCCATCAAACGTTAATGGCAAGGATCGCGCGGTAAGCTTTCAGCTTTCTAATATTGTTGGGCTAGGAAATGCAACCCCATTAACTTTACTCTTTCCATGTATCAATTAGAAAGCATGTAGCAGAGCTTGTTATTGCATAACTTGGTAATGATTTGCTTCATTGTGTTGAAAGCATGTTCAAATAGTATCATCTTGTGTGGTAAAAGGAAATCACATAAGAATGTGTAAAGTCATTATGAAGAGCATGATCAAATCAAACTAGCATCCAACCATCGGCATAACAAGCAATAGTATTGCCTCAAAACCTGTCATCTAACTGGAGCCCAACTAATTTACTTCGCATGTCTTATTATTTTTGTACGAGCTTACTCCCATGGCATTATCAACTACTTCTACGAGAAAAGGCTTTTACCAAGGACTACACCAAAGGAAGTATGCTCACCGTGAAGCCTGTGTCAGGACCGATTATGGCTTGTGAAGTTATACATTTATGAAGGAAAATACTCATCAGCGTGTCGATCCGCCGGTTGGTCCTATGCATTTATGGTAGGGAAAATACTTTGCAAGTAGGAGATGCTCATGCAGCCTGAAAGCCGAGTATGACGGACAATGTTATAGTTCAAAGTCCGCTTCTCGATGCCTTATCATGGTTACTAACTTTGTACTCAAATCAAAATGCTGGATACATCAGTTTCCTAGGAGCTTATTATGTTGCAACTATCATGCTCGATCTTCAAAGATCTGTTTTGTCAAGATTCGATCTTTGTCGAAGTTGTTAGTATTTACCGTATTTATGCATGACTGGATTTGTACTGTGCTGGTATTTTTGAGTTATGGCTCTTCATATTAATCACTTTTTGAGATTTTTGTGTTGGTAATGCCTGGCCAAGCCTCCAACATCTTTTCGTAGTTGGAACCACAACAAGGTTTCAATGTTGAAGTAGAGCAATTGCACAAAGTATATGTAGGCATTTGGTAGTCATTAGTTTTGTTTTCTTTGTTATATTTCCATATGATTTTGGTTGTTCTAGATTATGAGTTTATATAATCAAAACTAATCCGGTTAAAAATATCATTATGCAATTAGTGAAGTTTAATTTCTCTTTGATCTCCATATGATTGTAAAGTAATCACAAAAAAGTTTCTCAAAACTAATCCAATCGGGATTAAAGTGATAATTACACTTTTGTTTGCTAGAGATATACTTACATGGCCATTCGATGCTTTTTACTTGTTTTCGAGTGTCCGAATGGCCTCTAAAGAATAATCAATTCAAAATTCGATCACTAACTGAAACAAAATTAGCATAACATAATAGAAATCACTTATTGGTTCGCTATCCTCCATCCCCGTCAAAAACACAACATTTTGACCTATCTAAAGCTTGTGGACAATGTGACTTTGATGGAAATCGTAAAGCTCAAGCAAGTTTATTTATGGGCTCAAAACTTCCTAATAGCTCTAATTGATAAGTCTATTGCAATTTAGTGATATTTTTTGCTTTTTTTTTTTTAATCATAATTTTTGTAACTATCAAATTCTTATAAAGAAAATAGCAACCTTGTTAGACATTTAAATTTTTACACTAGCCTATATGGTAGAGCAATGGTTCTCAGAGTGTAATTCAATATTTGTTACAGTAAATAAAAAAATATTATGATTTCTAAAAGCGACTCATTCTTGTATTCCACTTTATTTAAAAAAAAATTATATTCCCGCACCCATTTACAACTTTATCATGTATCTTTACTTCCTTTATAAAATAACTGAATTAAAAAAAAATAAAAATAAACACATGACATACCACAATTGATACAGTATAGCAAAAACATCTGGCAAGGTAAATTTAGACCAAATTCCACATACACGGTTTCACTCGCGCGTATTTTTGTAATGTCCACCTTTGGCACTTTGTTTCTAATCTTTCACCATGCTATTCTTATTTTCTTGTGCATTTAGATAATGCTATCTTTTTATTAAAATCATCAAAAAGGAAAAAAATTAAGAAAAAAGATACGTATATTTTCATATATAAAATGGCATCGAAAAGGCCTTTGGCCTTTTAAAAAATCCTCCTCCTATATTTGTTAATAAAATTTAAAATTTTGTTTGCAAAGTTTCTGACTAACACCCACATTTTATATAAAAAAATATTAATTTTTGTTTTTGCATATTACCTCTATATAAGAATGGAATTTTCATCCTTTTCCTCAAAAAAAATTTACTCACCTCAATTTTTTTATATAAAAAGTTTAAAAGCTTAGGAGCATTAATGTCTAATATTTTTCTTTATAATATTCACTTTTATTCTACCATATATAACTCATGAATTTCATTAGTTTTTAAAGCATATGTCATGAAAATATATAAGTAATGCTACGTATTAATAAATTATTTTACAACATTATTACAAACTACTGATGTGGCTTTACAATTTACCAAATAGTTATTATAAGTAAAAATGTGATGTTAGTGATGAATCGATCCATGATATAACTATAAGAATTTGTGAAACGCTCAATAAATCTATAGTGGGTAAAGTTTTACACTAATTTACTTTGTCACTCTTAATTTTTTTGAAATTTATCTAAAACATTACACATAACTTTCTATTTATTTCTAGATAATTTTTATTTGAAGTAATAAACTATTTTTAACAATTAATAAAGAATCTAACATCCTTTAATTCTAATTTAGTTGAGTTATGATCTACACTTAAATTTTGAGATTTTGTAGTAATAATTTGAACATGACTTTTATTATTATTCAATCAAATTCATTATTATCTAAACATTACCTTTTTTATAATGTAGTTCACCATTTACTAATTCAATCAAATTGTTCTTAATTAACCAACTCAGCATGCTTAAAACAAATGCAAGTGTTTGTTTAACAATGATCGGGCGACAAATTCTGACAAACTAGTCCAAAAGGACCGAGTTCTCTAGCAAATGGTCCGACTGACCGGCGGACCTGATTTAACATAAGGACATAATAAATCGAATGGACCAAAAGGACCGAATGGACTGACCTAAGAGACCAAAGCGGACCTAATGGAGCAAAAGACCGAATGGACTAAATTGTACCTAAGGGACGGAAGTGGAGTAGTGGACCAAAATGACCAAAGAAAAGCTGATCGACCAAAGCGGACTCGAATGGACTAAATGGACTAAAGTAGACCTAAGTGGACTATGGACCGGAATGGACCAAAAAGAGCAAATGACCAAAGTAGACCTAAGACTTGTTTAGTTACACAACATAACTCGATCTCGTGAATAATCGGTTATGTGGAAGACCAAGTGACCTCTGATTCCTCTCAACTACATCTCGGATCGCCTAAATATCTCGCCGGGCCGACCACACCGCACATAACTCGACATTCAGACATTGCATCTTTAGAACTCAATTATTAAGAAATTCAGATACGGATTACCCACCATTAAACTCTCCCCGCTCAAGTAATTTGTAGCAGCCTGGAATTACATCTTCGATTTGCTCACCGCATCCACTAGAATCGACAATTTCCCACGCAAATTCTTCGAAGATTTGACATAGTAAGACTCTTTAACCATTATTGTCTTTAAAATTACACATTGGTGGTGCGTTATTCTCTACATTCATTTTTGATGATGTGCTTCAAACTTCATTGTTCATGTGTATTGTGATGAAATCGGGTGTTTGTCTAGTCAAATGCTTACAGTTAGTAAGGTTACTGTTATCTCGTAGGTTGCCTTCGACTAGTCTCCTTCCTCGGGGGTGAACTCAGGTGGCTCCGTGATGTAATCGTGTGGTAGTCCTTGCGCTGTTTGTGGTGGTCCGAACTACTGGCCAGGCAATTTAAGGTTTTTGTACAAGCTCAAGTGAAACTTACTACATGTAGCTAGGAATTTTGAAAATGTGTCAGTCCTACATCCTAGTGCTAAACATGTTTCCTATATAATATTATTGCTGCTAGAATGCTTGCTATCGGTGCTTGACATTATTGATCATTTTGACAAAATTCACATGTTAACAAATTGCATGTTGGCTCTTTGGTTCAACTAAAGTTTATATATCTAGGTCTTATCTTCAAATTATTGACTCTGACTAAAATGCATTACAAATATTTCACCAACTAAACAACTCCGTGGAATAAGAATATTGTTTTTCATTGTATTGTTGTAAACTACCTAGACAAGACATTGTATGGATGATTTTCTGACATGGTAGTGCTGCATTCTCCAATTGTTGTTCTCGCTTCAAACCTCACGTTCATGCAGACATGATGAAATGACTGCTTGGCTATGAAAATATGAATGGGTTAGGTAGTATGTAATGTTGTGTTTATCTCTGGTAATGCGGTTTTTGGTTCTATTCTTTTATCCTCATTGTGTTTCCATCACGACCACTCAATTAGTTATGGCTCCAAAGCAGGGCTGGGCAGGGGAAAATCCAGCCGCATCCGAACCTAAAGTGGTACTGGAACAATTCAGGTTCCTCACGCCTCGAAAAATGAGCAAACCTTTGAAAACCTTGATTGCCGTAGGCGTATTTGGGAGAAAGGCAAATCAATCTAGCTACGAATTGCATCCTTCTATCCGAGAATTCCATAAACTTGCATTGACGTCCCTTCGTGTACAAACATACAACCCTCCAAATGACTCACTAGGAGAATTCTATTCGAATCTCTCGGTGTACGAGGATCTCTCGTATCACACAGCTGGCATCGTGCATTCGTGGTGTACCGTTTGGCTAACAACTAGGGAGCCGCGTATCTAAAGCCTTCATACCTATAATTCGCACACCTACTTATTCATACTCTAGGTCTCCTCATACTGATGATGTTACGATGTCCATCAGGGATGATCCGTCACCGGGTTCGACCAAGCATTAGCCTGGCGAGCTGACCGAGCTTAATTATATCTTCTTCAAGATAGCTTGTCGCTAATATTTTCCTATCTCCTCATATCCATACAATCCTCTATGACAGTGTTTCTTTCTTTACGCCCTCGTCACCAATAGTTCCATTTGTTTTCCTTCCTTTTTCATTGAAACCGTTGTGGGAGATGCGAGGAGCAAAGTATGTTAGGCATGGTTTGTTTTTTCCAGCTTCTCATCCATGTGTGGTCCTCAAATATTTAGGATTAAAGTAAATTCTTTCCTTCCCAAGAATTGGTTCACATCCAAGCCCCCATGTGAGCCAAATTTCCGAATAACCGTTGCCTGGAAGAAGTTTGTCGACCCTAATGTCGGGTTCATCCAAGAACACGAGTACAACCTACCACGGAGATGTTCCAATGGTATTACGATGGATCCCACACCGTTGTTGCCGAGAGATGGTGATGGACGAGGTAGATGTTAACATCAAGCAGTCGCTCGCGCACATGTGCCCTCCTCCTCCCTCTCTCTCTTCTCGTGCTATGATTGGTAATTCATTACGACGAGCCTGGCAGCCCATGCGCCTTATATGGTCTTTTGCCGAGGTTGCAGTCAAGGAGCCGGACTTAGCCGACTATAGACGTGCTGCTCCACCTTCTCCACCATCTCGATTCTCGATGATTGCCATTGGCCATTGTACCCAAGGGGGACGAATTTTTTAGTAGTCGCCAGAGCATACTGAGAATTGTAATGACAGCTGATGGCGGTTTTCACCATTGTATATTTTGTTATTTCAGTGGCAATAAGAACATATCTGGGAAATAATTTGATATAATACGATGGTTAGTCTATGCCCACGACGGTATTATTAGTATTATTGAAATGGTTCTAATCAGAAGAATTTTATGTTATTATGTGATTCTATATATAATATCAAGTAAATCCGAAAATGTAACAAGATTTATTTCATAATTTTGTACGGTGCTCACGTGTTAGATTATTAATACAAATTGAAAGCACAATTGGTTTATTGTATTTGATATTACCGATGAACCACCTAGAGATTTTCCTTGGAGCAATGGCTCAAGCTATATCTAACTTCGTGCAATCATGCTGGAGGTTTTGCTTAGTCATGTATTTTCCATTAATTGGATATTGTCACTCTTAAATCAGCGCTATATTATTATGAATTTGGTCCCCGTTGCACCGTACTCCTCATGCATCATATTTTCATTACAAAATTTATCATGAAACCTTGCAAAGGTGCATCATCCAAAAAGAAAAGCAACACTGAACGACGTCATGCACTCCCGCATTAGGCTCCAATGGTTTTTTGTTTAATTTTGTAACGAGTGTATTGATTTCACACATCAAGAACTGAAACATACGAATGTTAATCTATGTAATGCCAATCTTCATCATGTCGCTTCAATTGCTCCATGCATCGCAGACGGCTACTGTAATCGCACAGTCAAGGGCTGGAAATTGCACACAGTACACACCAACGGTGCCAAGTCATTTCGAGAAAAAAATCCTCAAATTGGATAGGCCAACCATTTTTGCGCCAAGTCTTAGTCCTATCAACCGCTTCACGGAATATGCACAAGAAATCTCTTTCTCACCACCTCATCACTGCATCGCTTGCCCCAATTGAGTCATATCAAACCGAATCATGGAAAACTACATGGATCAAGCTTCAAAACTATCCCATGTTTATAGAGATGTAAATCAATAATTATAAAACCCTATAATTTATGACAACGTAAAATTTGTTTACTGTGCTTTGATAGATAACAATCACTTCATGTGATGCTTCAATCGGGTAACTATTAACACGATACATCAAATATATAATAATACCAGAAAAAGTGTAGCATAAATTACATTTACAAAAAGCTGCAAATAACAGGAAAAACTTGTTTACATAATACCCTAAAAGAATTAGCGTAAATTACAAGGGAAAGAAGTAGCATAACTTACCACTTCGCGCCTTTAATTCCTTAAAACCCAACCCCAAATTGACTAATCATGCACACATTCTAGGCTCCACCGCAATGCCTCCATAAATTCCTCTCGTCCCACTCTCAATCACACTCCAAATTGTTCACCAAATCTAGAACCCAAAAACCGTAGTGTGCAGCAAGTAATCTAAAATTACATATATTAAATATTATGTTATTGGACCAAAATAGAGAAGAATAATACATAAGTAATTTGACGCATAATACACAATTGTTAATTGGATGCAATGTGACATCCCATTTACATTTAATGTCGCAACCACGCTCCACCTTTGATGTGACATTGGGAACATTTAAATCCTATTGATATAGTGTTTTTCCTAAATTTCGTATTGACATGACAAGCCCTAATAACTCAAATTGTAATGCTTGGACCATGAAATTAGGTTATAAATGCACCATAATAATGATCTTCTTTCACCCCGCTAACTTCATAAATTGATTGCCATGAGTCGCAATGTTCTCAACCTCAAACTGCATAATGCGAAACAAGTTTGGATCTACTTTAACAAATGAATCATCACAAGCCCAATAGATCAACAACTACAAACATACACAAAACCACTATGGAGGAAACGGGTTGGAAAAGAAGAGATTTCGTTATCATGCCAATATACACGCACGGTAGTCTTGGAAGCCGGCAAACCTACAAAAATTCAAGTAATACCACCAATAGAGTTCACCGTAGCGTAACCACCATGGTCAACCCTATACGAAAGAGGTGGAAGCTGAGGTGTATTGTCGATGGCATGGTTACGAGTTCCTAAGGCACACTCAAACAAGTTACTCTGTAGATGAACCTCGCCAACATACTTGCTCGCCTTGAACAAGAGAACAATCAAATGCAGTAAAGGCGACTAGACCGTTTTCACGTTAATCCAAAAAGCTAGGAAGCATCTAAAGGGGGAAGGCACAAAGAGCAAGCCATCAAGTCTATTAATGAAATTACCGTGTTAGATGATGAGCAGGATATTTCAGATTTCGTATTTAAGCAATGATGATTTCCATAAATTTCTACCTACAAACATTAGACGTTGTTGTTGATTGCCCACACATTCTCGTGCAATACAGAATGTTAGCGTTACTGCTCGACAAATGATGATTATGCACGCTCAACTTCTTTGCAACTCTAAAGATTAACTCGTTCATTAGTTTTGGCTGTTTATATGAAATCAGCCACTTGTTCTCCTCATGCTCTTTGTTGCTACATATGATTCTGTGCTTTGGTCAGACAAATGTCATTGGCTTTCTAATGTAGGAAAAACCTTTAGGAAGTGAAATGCCTCCAAGTAGATATGTTGATGTTTCCAATATGCCTGCCTATGTAACTTGAAATGTTACACACCTAACACTCATCACCCAAATTAGATTTATTGCACATTACTTGTAGAAAAATTTAACAAATTCAATACATACAGACTCATCCAAACCATTACGAATAACCAATGCTATATGATTCATTAACAATTTAATAATTCATTTTATGGAGTTTTTTGAGTCGTCGTATCATATACATGTATTCGTAACTTAGTTCTCGCTTAGTGTACTATTTTATATAGATACATTACATATCGACCATCCAAACCAGACAACCACTCACTCACCGAAAATCAATATAGCTCACACAAGGTCATCATTACGATTTATATTTGTCTTACTTAGAAATAGGGCAAATGCCTAAAAGCCCGATCAACTCCTAAAATGTTTCATTCAACTTCTATTGGTTTGTTGCAGCACTGCCCACGCCTCCCTAATGCTGCAATTGTGATGATCGGAAGCCATTGATGTAAACCTTGGAAGAATAGTTAACCATGTAATTTTGCTATCATGTCAGAAATGTAACCACATCTTGTATCCGCAAAGACTCACCGAAAAGTTTGTAAGGGAATACGTGGGATAAACTCTAGTGTTGCTATACTCACTACCGTAACACTAACTACGGAATGGGCAAGTGAGGTCAGCTGATGACACAAAGCCAAGACCGTTGAACCCTCGTTCGCCATATCATCCATGCTCACGGAATACGCATATGCAACCTTGCAATGCAATCAAGCTTTTTAAATGATGCGAGGATCCTCAAAAGTGTAAGCAAAATTTTAAGTGATTCTGGCCCACCATTGCTACACCGATGTTCGCGGCTTACGATATGATGCTCAATAAATTTCCCAAGAGACCAAGTGAACCCCCGACCACAAGTACTCCATCCCCACCACGTGAATACACAGAGATGTGCAACCTTTGCAATGCACCTTTTCGGTGAGGCAGCTGGATCCTTGCCTGGGTTCATTCTAATTTTGGGGTGAGCTGTCCATCGTTGCTACATTGATAAATTGCGTAGTTACTGCACATGTGCTAGTCAACAATCCTGATTAATCGTTGGATCTCTATCCAGCCATATCCCCGTCTCTCAAAGACTGTCTGCAACTCATTTTGATGAAGCATGAGTCGCCGGAATAGTCTTCAACAAGACATACCAAACTAGTAAGAGAAAAGTCTTAAAACCGCATCCATCGATATAAAGCATACCATTAACATAAGCATAAACGTCACTAGTTTAAAATTTAAAACAAAGTTATCCTAGTACGAACTCTAATGATCAACCACGTGAAATATTAAGACACTAAGCACAACAGGCTTCCTCTTGATCACCTCGAACACACAAACATCTCCTTCTTCTAAATGATTGTCTTTAAAATGCAACCCATCCCTTCTCAAATCTCATTGTCGAATGCTTTGATGGGGGGTAATAAAGACAAGACATTGAAGTGTGACAAATCAGCTTCCCAACAATATACTTGGTAGAAAATTCGGGCTAGTACATATCAAACAAGACAAGAAGGAGAAACAACTAAGCATTAAAGCATATATGTTTCAAGGCCATATTTAGAGAAGATTATGATCACATTATATAAAGGCTCACTATCATATGGCCGCAAGATAACCATGAAAGAAGTATTTTAGGCTTGAACTTCTTCGCTACTTGATCAGCTTTCCTCTCGTATTACGTTAGAAAATATTTTCATAACAAACGCTTTCTAACTTCATGTTTTGTGGGCAAATCATTTGAGGGAGATATGTTTGTATGATCTTCATCTAAGTCTATTATTTCTACCCGATGATTCTCCACTGCGCTCTTGTCGGGTGGATATCAGGTCCCAAAGGGTAGTCTTATCAAATATGTTAATTACAGTTTTTGAATTTTCCATATTTCAAGACTAAAAATAACTATACTGCATAGAATGGTATTCAACCAAATCCTCCCAACCAAGTTTCTAACCACAAATGTTGTTATCGCCTTTCTTCAATCCCACTGCCAAATACCACCATAGGAGTACCAGCAGAAGCATTTGGTGGATAGCTCAAGACTGTTAACCCTCACCACAAGTACCCATCCACACTACATGGAGATCACGTGAAAGTCCCCGAAAAGTTTATGCATCACTTCGGGAGTAAGCCGCCCACCATTGCTAGACTAATGTTCGCAAGGCGCATGTGTCGCTCTGTCAAAGCCTTCGCACTATTGAACCTTGTCCAGTCATATCACCTATACGCACGTCAATACACGTATGCATCATTTTGTAATGCATCGTTTCTTGCTGATGCAAAGCATCCCCAAAAGTGAAGATACATTTAACATAGCTCGACACTGCCTCGCCAAGTCATGTCGATGAAGCACGTGAATGGTGTTGAATAGTCTCTTCACGTGAACCCCGGCCCACCATATCACCTACATAACGCCAATACACGTATATGCATCCTTTGCAATGCACCGCTTTTCAAGGATGCAGAGGGATCCCCAAAAGTTTATGATACATTTAACTAAGTTTCTGGCACTGTCTCGTCAAGTCATGTCTGGATACACAAGAATGCCGACAGTCTTCTACGCAAATAAATACACAACTTCCTTTGTAGTACATCACCAACCCCAAGAATCGTAGCAGCCGCTATAGCCATATCAAACGCTTGCCTTAGCAATCATTACGCACTCAAATAGTGCCATCGTATACCTAATTCATGTTCGCAGCTTTGCATGTGCTCTCAACACCTCACCGAACAATACACCCGCCGACTATATCATCTTCATTCACGTGAATACTTTACCCTTTACATATAGTCACATCCACGTGAAAACTTGCCCTAAAACTCCTATATAAAGTCCCATTTACATCTACTCCTTGCAAAACATCTACACATACGTAAGTCCCATTTTTATATTCTACCTCTGCAAAACATCTACACATACCGTCGTATTACATTTTCTAATGTCAATGCAATTGATGCTACCTGCTTTCCGGATAAATCTTTAGATAAAGAGAGATTCCCACGAGAAGGAATACTATTTAATCGCACTGGAGTGGGACTTTCACGTGAACGTCCAAACACTGGGACGATGATCTTGTGCAACTCCTGAAAGCACCTTCTTGTCGATCGTGATTCTCGCCACACTGCCACGGCGAACATGCACCAATACGAAGCATGCAAGACAAAAATAAAAAAGAGAACAACTTCCGATGATACCCAGAGGTCCGTGTATCACATGCTGTCAACCGCGAAAGAGTCACTCGTCGCGAACGAATAGGCAACTCACTGGCCGAACGTAACAATGTCTCAACTACGACCACTCACACAAAGTGAATGCCTACAGTGGTACGTGTGTTATATCTAGGGTTGCTAATAATGTTAGTAGCGTTAGTGTTCAATATGCAATGCATGCATATTGGTGACATCGTAAAGTTATTTTAACTTTTCTCAGGTTATGTCAGAAAGTGCTTATTGAAAAAGGAATATTTAACTTTTATGCGTTATGTGGGAATAAACTAAATTACGAATAACATGTATGTTCTCTACAATCAATAATAAGGTTTACATAAGACAAATGCAACAACAGCTGGATACACATACATGTGTAAAACATAGTTGCAAAAATAGTTCAACAACAAACTCTAATTACACCACGACACGATTACTCTTCATCCGATATCCCACGCCCTGGTCTATAAATGGATCAACAAGAAGTGATAGCATGAATTGTGCGCGGCTCGTACTCACGCTCCCTCCACCGACTCTCGAATCTCTGGCCTCTGTCCGATATCGATTAAGACATATCTTCATTTGGTTATTTTCTTCTCTTTATGCGGTTCAATGCTTTTTACGGTTCGTCGATCAGGTTCTAGGCATTTGCGATGCGCCGCCGAGGCACTGCAAATTAAAACCAACCAACTCATCATAAAAACATTTGTTGTTCACGAAATAACCAAGCCTACTCGTCTCATGGTATTGTGAACGTAAAGCACTATTTCTCGTAGATTTGGATTGATTGGATAGTTGAACTCATCTTCCAATACCCGTTGAACGACCCATAGCAAAGGAACACGCTACGAGGCCTATAAAGCTGCCACGGGTCAGCGTAACTGCATATCGACGCTTAAATACACAACAACAATGATCAAGTTAACAATGTGCATCAATTGTAGGTAAATAATGTAATGCCGCATAAAATGGTATAATGCATAAAGACATTCATAAATTTGTGTACTATTACATGCTAAAAATGAAATACTAACACTAACTTTTGACTATATACATTGGGACGTTGTTGTTAATGAAACCGACCAATGATAATTATGTACTAGCTCTCATATGATTATGACCAATGATGATTAGTGTGCACAAAAATGTTGCTATAGCAAAAAGATTTCGGCCTTTTCCGACTAACGTTACTACACAAACAACCAAAATCATTAACACCAATATACTTACTTCTCACACTCTATCAACCAAAAAATAAAAATTCAAGCATAATATCAAATGAAAATACAATTGCCAAAAATTCTAGTGTGAGCTTTACCCGAGGTGATACAAATTTTTAGTCCCGGGCTACTGTGGATCCGTGGAGTAGAGTGGAATTCAGCCGTACATAAAGCAAGACATTGTGAATGGGAGGAGAAGTGCGTGAAATATGCGAGAATAACTCGATTTTACTCGAGTTCGAGAGCGCTTTATAACCTCCGACATTAAATTAATCGAGTTATATTAAAAGATTTGTACCCGTATCGCCCGACACCAAGACAAGTGTGAAAACAGCTTTAACAAGAGTATAACTCGAGATTTGTATAATCAGTTACGTAACTCGTTTCCCTTATAATCGAGTTATTTAGGGATTAAAGAAAGCAGATGCCACGCTGGACAGCCAGCGTGGCACAAAGCTGAATCTAACTCGACTATAGTGAGATCGAGTTCTTCAAATAACTTGATAATAGTAAAATCGAGTTACAAAAGAGGGGCATTTCCCTAATTAGTTTGAGAAAGAGGGCAGAACGCTGCTTATTTTGCCCAAAAAGGGCATTTTCCCATTTTCCCCTAAAGATTAATGTGACAAACTAAATAATTAATCCTCTATTTCATTCATATTTCCATACTTCCTCACTAACCAATCCAAAAGCACATGCACGACTATAAGTTCACTTTCCTTTTTTTATTTTCCCTACTCCTTCAATTTCAACATGCAAAAGATCCTTTTTTACTTCTTTCCCTTCTTTTTCTCTCATCTATACATAACAACAAAACAAGTCCAAATTACTCAACACCTGAAAAATCATATATGCAATAAAAAAGAGTATCACGCAAACAATTATATATGTAATATATGCATACATAAATCTGAGAGATAGAAAAAGAATCGACTCATTAAGGAACCATGGAAGCAGGGACAATTTATGACAAGTTTTGATGGTGGGCTTGGTTTGTTTTGGCTTAAGGCCTTGTGCTTGAAGAGATAGATTGGTGGCGCCTGTTTCTTAAACTTTTTGTCTCTTCGCGTGCATTCTTTGTTTTTTGTTTTTGTTTTTTTTTTATTTTTTATGAAAGGTTTCAGTGAGGTTTAAAAAGGCACCAATATTTTTTAATAATCGAAAAAAGGCACTAATATGATTAGAAAAAATGGTTTAATTATACAAAATAAAGTAAATAAATTAGATGTATAAACTTCTCACTTCGCGAAACCTATAAGGACATTACAAGTGCTAATTCAAATATCCCTATATAACATTTTATCAAATAGCTTACGGGTTCATTAATCACTATAGGTAATAGTAATCAAAAGAGCCAATAAAAACATAAAAACAAAGGATCAAAATTCACAAATCTATTCACAAAATGTACATATTGGAACCAATCCATCTTTCAAAAAAAGTTAAAAAAAAAAAATACCTACCATACTCACATAGAAAGATGCATCTCTAACGTCATTGTCATTGTTGTCGTTGCTTAAAGGATCATTTGAACTGGTAAAATGAGAGACATAGACAAAGAAAGGAAGTTTAGCACAAAATCGAAGCAATAATAAAAGGAATCTTGAATGGAAAATTGTGAGATATAAAGAGGAAATCAGTTTTATATATATGATGATTATAGATCATATATGATGGGAACTAAGCTCAATGTTCTCTTCTTTCAAGATGATCTGAGTCATTGTATTGGGATTGTAGGAGATGAGTAAATGATATATTATTGATTTCACAACCCTTATTTGTTCTTCCTAGTTCCTAGACAAATCAATAACTCTTGGATGGATATTTATGGTGTGGTCTCCACATTGGACTCCAAAATTAAGAAGAAATTATAGACAAATGACACAAAATTGGACTTTAATTGAAAAATATAATTGGATTAACTCAGCTTTGGCTTTAATATATGATGATGCACAAAAAATCAGTAGACTGAATACTCCAGATTTCAAAGGGCTACTAATCTCTTGGAAGGCCTGCAAAGAAAAGTGAAACAAAATCAAAGGAGACCGGGGTGAACTGGCCAAGAACCCTCTGATGCTTAAGTTAGTTTCTCTCTTTTAAACTCAAGAACTCCAACTTTTTCTTTTCAGTAAAATAGTGGAACTTACTTTCGTTTGATGAGGATGAGTGTTTATATAGTGTGCATTGGAGGGGTTTCTTGTCTTGTAACTTCTCCCATATTTGTGGAGGTCTGAAGGATTAAACTTAACTATTACAACCGCTATAGAAGTTATGATATCTACTCTCATCTTCTATAACCGTTATTAGAAGTTAAGTACTTGGCAGGAAGTTATAGCGATGAATTCGGACCTTACTCATATATTAAAATGGTTACACGTGGTCCGATTCATAAGCTCTTGTAGATAAGTCTTACATTTAGAAATATTCCTAAGTGTTGAAGGGTCGTCCATACAGGACGACTTTCCTTAGTCTAGATGAGCTTCTCATAAAAGATTAAGACAACCCATGAATGATACAATGAACGAGTAGGGGCAGGCCCAACTGTTGTGGTAACTTGCATTCTGTGGACGACAACACAAGGACGAGCTACACTTGTCCTTCCCCATCAATATATATACTAGCTTATAACCCATGTGTACGCTCAAAAATATTGAATAGTATTGATTAAAAAAAAATAGAATTAGTATCTCAAGTTTTATTAATGAATACAAATTATTTGTACCACTTTTTGTGTTCTACATTCAATATCTAGAATATAAAAAAAAAAAAAAAAATCACATGAAGCACAATGTTCCTTCAAAATAAACCCAAGAGTTCAAATGTTAAAGTTTCCAAAAAGCCAAAAAAGTAAAGAATAAAAATCATAAATTATTGAAAAAAATAATTACAAAATAAAGAAACATTAGAGAAAAAGACGGGTTACCCTCAATAGAATAATACATAACATAGATGTTGAACATCTTTCAAATATTTTTAGATATTGTAGAGTGACATGATCCATAGGAGAGATGCTTATGGTTGCACTATACTCAAGAGATATATTGGCAACAGTGGTATCGTGTGCTAATGAAAATTCACTTATGCCTTTTTCTACACAAGAGAATAAAAAAGTAACATCTACTGTTAGATTGGTAAAACGGGCAACAATATCTACCAAAACGGTTAAAATAAAACTTGAACATAATTTAATCAATGAGGTTGCCATAGAACTCCATAAATTTTGAACATACTTCACTATCAAAACCAAGTAGTTAGCTATCATACCATCACTCAATTTTTCTAATAATTTAAACCTCATCACATAAGGCAGAACCATGCTCTTAGCTAAATAAAAATGAAAATAGTCTAAACAAGTATTTGATTAGAAGAAGTGCATATAGACAAAACTTAAAGAGCATATTTGCAAATATATGTGTTTGGGTTCATGAAGTATTTCAATATAGGCAACAAAAGAGAAAAAAATCTAAAAATTTGTTTGGAGCATTAATTTGTAAAAAGTTGAAGATTTAAGACTATAAGTAATAGGCTGTAACACCCAATTTTAAAAGATTAGATGGATCGGTGAGACTATTATAAAATTAGCATGAAATCTAGAAAACCAAAACCAAAACCAAAATGTCAATATAAACACACAAAAATACAAAGCCTTTATGAGAGAGAGATTTAAACCCCCATTGGCTCTTATTCTGAGATTCAATTTTGAATAGTGAAAGCGATCAATAAAATAAAAAAGGAAAACAAAGCAACCTTATATTAAAGTTTTCATTGAAGCTTTTCTATGCCTCTCTTTTTGTCTCTCTTTAGTCTTTACAGCATGAACTTTCTTTCTCTACAATTTCTACCCGCAAGCCTCTCCTTTTATCTTTCTTTACTGCATGTACCTTCTTTCTATACATTTCTCTCTCTCTCTCTCTCTCTCTCTCTCTCTCTCTCTCTCTCTCTCTGATGCTGTGTGACCATTCCTACTTTGTACAGCGTAATTGACATTAGCCTTTCGCATTTTAGCTTCTACTTGAGTGAGAATTATTATTAAGGCCCCCTAGATTTTGGTGTTAAGTGTAGGGATTTTCATTTCAAGAATAATTAGGTAATAAATATTCTATTAAGATTGAAATTCTGTTATTCTTGTGGTGCTCCAAAATTAAGATTAAACACATGGCACAAAATTAGCCCATAATTGAAATCCAATTTAAAATTTAATTGAATTTTCTCTTAACTTTGATTTTAAATATATTCTAGCTTATAATTCCATGAATTTGCATGAGATACATTTACAAATAAGCATAACTAAATGCGTATTAAAATTTTACCAAGTTTATATATAATATTTGTATGTTTGAGAATATAAAATAGATACTAATAAAACAAATATAAGTTTATTTGAAACAAATAAAAAAATTATTTAAACTTTTATCCATGAAAATTTCAATTTTAGTTTGTCCAACCACTATTTGTTTGATAATAATAATAATAATAATCAATGATGATGATTTTTTAAGGTTTATTAATTTTTATTATATGGTTTCCTCACTTTTTTTTTTTTTTTTTTTTTTTTTTTTTTTTGAGGAAGGTTTCCTCAATTAATAGCTCATTTAGCACAAAAAACTAAGAAAATTAAATTGCACTCCTAGATTTTAGTGTGTAATAAATAATTGCACAAAAATTAAAAAAATTGAATAAGATACATGACATAAAATTAGACTTTAATTTGATTTTCTCTTAATTTTGGCTTTAAATATATACTAGCTTGTAACTCATGCATACACATTAATGCATATAAAAATAAACACATTTTTTTATCATCAAAATATACATAATTAATTAAATTATTAGAAAAAATAAATGTAATTTAATGTGATGATGTTTGAAATCGGTAGGCCGTATGTTCTGAACTCAATGGTGGATCAACAACCTAAAAAAGAAGGAAAGATTATCGAAGGTGACCGAGGTGGAATCAGTTAAGGATCCTTCGATAGTTAAGTCAGTATTTCTCTCAATGACTCAAGTATGAGGAGTGGATGAATAGTTGTGCATACCTCAGTTTGATGAGGTTTGGTCCTTTTTATAGAGAGTTTGGAGTGAGTCTACTTGTTAGGTGCCACTGTCTTCGTGGGAGATGTGTGGACTTAGTTCGGAGAGTGGAGCGAATTTCGGAGAATTCACCTCACGTCTTGGAATAGTGGATCGTGGTGCAACCGTTCTTCATTTGCGGAGAACAACTTAGAATTTACTAAGTATTCATTAGTTGTCTATGATCTTTTGTCTGCAGACGACCTCTCTCATTTCTGGTGTTACTTCTTTCCGCCTTCCCTTCTGGATTACCATATTAGACGTGGATCTCCTGCCTAAGTGTAATACTACTTATGACCATTTTAATTTTAATTTTTAATAAGATTGAACATGTGATGATTTTTGTTGAATAGATATATGATTGGTTTTTTATTTTTTAATAGTTAATTAATATTAGACTCTTAGTATTTTGCATTCATTAATTTATTTGACACAATGATTAAAAAACTTAAGTCAACACATGACATAAATTTAAGTCCACAAAATATTATATAAATATATATATTTATATATATATTGGATTAACACTTAAAAAGAATGTGAAGAGTTCATCCCACTCCTTATTAGTAAATGATGAATTTGAGTCATTATTTAATTAAATAATTAAATTCATCATTTTTTTAAGTAAGTTTTTTATTTTTATTTATTTTTTATGGGATTCTTTTAAGTAAGCTATTGATCCTTAAATTTTAGTTCGTGAGATGAATGGAAAATATAAAAAAAAATTTGCGAAGAAAAATATAAAAGTTTGGAGAATTTGAAAAAAAAAAATTGTCTCCTATCTATATATAAAAAGCATGAATGGTATAGCGCTACAGTAATTTGTGTTAATAATAATAAATTATTAACACAACAAATTGCCACAATATTTTCACAATTATTGAGGTGTTAATTTTTTATGTTTCCAAATAAAATAATAAAATATCATACTGGAACCAACATTTTCACAATAAATCATAAGTGGTAAGTTGTTATCGGTTTTAATTTGAATTCACAACTTAAATTACTTTTTTTCTCACTTATAACAACCAATAACAACCTACCACTTAGAATTTGTTATGAAAGTATTGTAAAAATATTGTGAACATAGCATTTCTCAAAAATAAAGGTATTGTGAAAAAAAAAATACTACATCCACAACATTTTTCACAACATTTTCATAACAAATTTTACGTGGTAAATTATTATTTTAATTTAAACTTACCAATGATGAAATTACTTTTATTGCCCACCAACCCATAACAACATACTACTTATGATTTGTAATGAAAATGTCAAGAAATTCCTACTGTTACACTTGCCTTCTTCTTCTTCTTCTTCTTTTTTTTTTTTTTTTTGTACATAATATCTTTTGTTTAACTTGCTTATATAATAATAAAAAAAATATTAACACAATAAATTGCCACAATATTTTTCACAACTGTTGAGGTGTTCATTTCTTATATGTCAAAATAAAATAATAAAATATCATACTGATACCAACTAAAACTAAAAATAAAAATATTGTAAAAAAAAAAGTGCTACATCCACAACATTTTTCACAACATTTTCATAACAAATTTTATGTGGTAAATTGTTATTCTAATATAAATTTACCAATGAAATTATTATTTTACCCACCAATAACAACCCGTAACAACCTATTATTTATTGTGCATACCCAAAATATGGTTGTTTGGCTCAACCTCTACTTGGGCTCACAATCTATTTGTATTGTGGGCTTTGGGTTTCCTACTATGGGTGATCCTACCTCACAGAGTCGCTCCCCTTCTTTCTTAGAGTGGTTAATCTTTTCTCACAATGTTCCCTCTAGAATTATCCACCCCTTCTTCCTCCCATGATTCTCCTATTTATAGTCTTAGATGAGTGGAGGTGTTATGATTACTCCCCCTTACTAGTGCGAATGGGGGTCCAATTCCATTGTCTTTAGGTGGGCGTTTAGGTGGGTGAGGTGGTAGTGGCATTGGAACTGATTCTCACCTCAAAAAGCTTGCTCGGCAGCAATATTACCTAAGGCAATACCGGGAAACCAAGACATCATTCTGCCGAGCAACCATACGCTCGACTAAGTTAAGATTGATTAAGAGCGGTTCGCTTTTGACGTTCAAAGTAAAATGGTCCTGTTATGTTTATTGGGCTCATATTGGGTCTCAAGGGGTGTCTGGATCAAGGTCATAAGTCCGATGGGGAGAGGGCCATGTGTTATATCTCAAGGTCAGGGCCCAAGGCCCAACGGGCCTAGGGCCCTGTCCTGTATAGTGCTACAAGGCTAGAGTCCAAGGCCCAATGACCCCCGGGGCCATTCCCTTTACATTTATGATTTGCAATGAAAATGTTGTGGATATAAAATTTCTCTTATGAAAATGTTAAGACATTTTGTTTTTGTCACAATATAATAAATCAAAGTAAAATATAATAAAGTTATAAAGGTATTATGAAAATGTTGTGCTATTCTTTATGTTTCTAGAATCTTTTTTTTATTAGTCAATTTTTGATGATCCAAAATTCACTGTTTCAAGTACATTTTTCTTAGGTTGAATTTTTGTATTTTGTTTTGTGTTTTGTGTGTGTGTGTGTGTTATTTATTTATTTATTTTTTCTCTTTATGCACAATTTTAAGTAAAAACACATAGTTTTACACACACACACCCAAAAAAAAGAAAAAAAGAAAAAGAAGAAAACTTAGGATTATTATTTTACTCACCAATAACAACCCGTAACAACCTATTATTTATTGTGCGTACCCAAAATATGGCTGTTCAGCTCAACCTCTACTTGGGCTCACAATCTATTTGTATTGTGGGCTTTGGATTTCCTACTATGGGTGATCCTACCTCACAGAGTCACTCCCCTTCTTTCTTAGAGTGGTTAATCTTTTCTCACAATGTTCCCTCCATAATTACCCACCCCTTCTTCCTCCTATGATTCTCCTATTTATAGTCTTAGATGAGTGGAGGTGTTATGATTACTCCTCCTTGCTAGTGCGAATGGGGGTCCAATTCCATCGTCTTTAGGTGGGTGTTTAGGTGGGTGAGGTGGTAGTGGCATTGGAACTGATTCCCACCTCCAAAAGCCTGCTCGGCAGCAATATTACCTAAGGCAATACCGGGAAACCAAGACATCATTCTGCCGAGCAACCATACGCCCGACTAAGTTAAGATTGATTAGGAGCGGTTCGCTTTTGACGTTCAAGGTAAAATGGTCCCGTTATGTTTATTGAGCTCATATTGGGTCTCAAGGGGTGTCTGGATCAAGGTCATAAGTCCGATGGGGAAAGGGCCATGTGTTATATCTCAAGGTTAGGGCCCAAGGCCCAACGGGCCTGGGGCCCTGTCCTGTATAGTGCTACAAGGCTAGAGTCCAAGGCCCAATGACCTCGGGGCCATTCCCCGTACATTTATGATTTGCAATGAAAATGTTATGGACATAAAATTTCTCTTGTGAAAATGTTAAGACATTTTGTTTTTGTCACAATATAATAAATCAAAGTAAAATATAATAAAGTTATAAAGGTATTATGAAAATGTTGTGCTATTCTTTATGTTTCTAGAATCTTTTTTTTATTATTCAATTTTTGATGATCCAAAATTCACTGTTTCAAGTACATTTTTCTTAGCTTGAATTTTTGTATTTTGTTTTGTGTTTTGTGTGTGTGTGTGTTATTTTTTTTTTCTCTTTATGCACAATTTTAAGTAAAAGCACATAGTTTTACACACACACACCCAAAAAAAAGAAAAAAGAAGAAGAAGAAAACTTAGGATTAAAACACTTTTCATCTTTTTATATTTGGGGTAGGTCATAATTCTTCCTTAAACTTTAAAATCAAGCAATTTCTCCCTTAATATTTTGGAAAATAGCAAATATGTTATATTTCTATTCTCTTAATTAAATCCTAATGAAAGCTTATGATTTTTTTTTTTTTGATACAAGATAGAATTTTACTCTAGCCTAATCTAAGTGTATATGTGTGTGAAACTCTCTCCTGGAAATTTGAACCCCGGCCCTTGCCCCCCACACTCCACAAGCACTTATACTTGTGGAGTGACCATCGCACCAAGGGTGTACGGTGGTGAAAACTTATAATTCTTAAAATATTTCATTGTGTAGTGACTAAAATATTCCTACTAAATTTTAACATCCCAAAAATTTTCTTCACATATTTTGAGTTTTAGATGGTAGTAATGTTTACAAAGTTGGAATGGTAATATAAGGTGTTTTATTTGTTACCAAAAAATTGATTTTCTAGGTTTAAATCTTTGAAACTTATAATATATCTAATGGAAAATTCAATGACACGTGCCTTTTGTTATCTTTTTTTTTTTCTTGCCTAAAATGAGTATTCATTAAAAACTAATTAAGCTAAAGATTGCATCTAGACTCATGTAAAATCATAAAAATGAAACTATTAATGACAAAATTTTCATTTTGTATGGTTGAAGGTATTTGATGAAGAGTTTCAATTGTAACATATGACATCATTTATTGCAAAAATTTAAATATTGTGATAAGGTTTTAGTAAATCTCAGTTGCTTATTTTTGGAAGATAATGATATCTGTTTTCATTTTTAGAAGTTTTTAATGAGTAGATATTGCATTTAGAAAATAGGTATCAAAATTCTTATACGAATGAGATTAACTTTGTATGATATAAATTTTTTTTTTTCTGTATATAGTTTCATACTTTTTCAAATAAAAATTCTATTTTAATTTTTTCACTCAAAATTTAGCATGCTCCTTGCACTTGCCACTCACAGTTGTATATAAAATGAATAAATGCATTAAAATGGGGCGTGCATTAAGTCCAGTTCTAAAGACATAAATGACAATGCTGGCCCTAGATTTCCGAACGGGCCAAAAATATTGATCCAGATCGACCGTTTTAAATTCTTAAAGCATGTATAATATTTATATAAAGCTATAATTTTTTTTTTACAAATTGCTATACAGTGAATATTTAATAATAAATTAAAAAGTAATATTAATGAAAGACGAACGAGAACTAGTCACTTACCTGGACGGGGTCAATGGGTGATCAAAAAGGCTCATGGCTTAGGTTGGTGACCTCCATTGCACTAAAAAGGAGGGGCCCGCCTAAGGTCTTCCCAAGCGGAAGCTCCTACGTCATTATTTCTTGCACTGGGGGCCTGCGTTAGCGCGGCCCTGCCTTTTTTTTTTTTTTTTTTTTTTTTTTTTAAAGAGAACTAGTCAAAATATACCATATTATCAGTTTGTTAAAAAAAAAAAATTCTAGAAATGTGAAAAATGTTTTAGAAAAGTGCGAGCATGTATTATTATTATTTTTCAAGGAAAATGTTAGAGATACAAACTTTTTTACAATTTTTTTTACATATTATTGATGTGGTGAGTGATTATTAGTAAATAAAAAAATGATGTAAGTGGTGGGTCCAGATGAGACTAATAATAAGTTGACCACAATATTAGTTGGTAAAATAGTTTGTGATTGTAGCATTATTCATTTTTCAAAACAAATTCAATGAACCAAACACATATATTCTCCTAAATTTTAGAAACAAAATAAAAACGTGAATATTTTTTGATAAACCAAAAAAAAAAAAATGCTATATCCAATTATTCACAACATTTTTCCAACAAATCTTAAATAATAGTTTGTTATTTTTTTGAGAGAGTTTCAACTTATGACGTCGGCTCTTGATGATAGCTCTAAATGGTAGGTTGTTATTGATTGTTATGAGTGAGCAAAAAAGTAATTTAAGTTGTAGATTCAAATTAGAATTAATAATAACTTCTTACGTATGATTTGTTTTACAAATATTGTGAAATTGATGTGTATTGTATTACTTCTTAAAAAAGAAAAGAAAAAGAAGAATAATTATTTCTAAATCTTTTACGGTTACACTTTATCCATTACTAGTAGCAATTTACTACTTAAAAAAAAAAAAAATAGATCCTCTACCACAAGCAAAACTTGAGCCACTTTTTCCCACTTCAGTCGTATTCTATTCTCAAGTCTCAACTATTCTTTCCATGGTTGCTTCATTCAACTTCAACCCCATTTCTTTCTTTCTTTCTCTCTCTAAAAATTTCTCCTACCCATACCCTTACCTATCTTTCTCTCTCTAAGAATTGAAACTTCCTACTTCTCTTCTTCAAATGTCGGTCTCCTCAGCAGCCCTGCTCTTATGCTAGGGCTGCACTCTTCAAATCCTTCCAACTTCAAACCCTAAAAAATGGTCTTCAAAGGTCGCTTCTTCTCTTCTTCCAAGAAATCCGATTCTTCAAGTCCCGACGGATCCAACTCCAACTCTCCTCAATCCTTAGCTTCCAACTCCCCTGTCCGATCCGACAAGAAAAAGTCCAAATCCAAGGATGATCCTCACTCCTCCTCCACCTCTACTACCACCGCCGCCACCACCAGCTTCGGCGCCGCCTGTCGGCCAGCACAAGTCAAAGAAGGAACTAAGAAGAAAGATAAAGGCAAAGAAACTCTGACCTCTTCGTCCAAGTCGAAGCCCAACTCCACGCTGGGCTCCAAGACCAAAACGGAGGCGGTGGAGGCCGCGTCGGTGTCGCCGATACTGGCGTCGTCGCTTGGATTGAATAGGATAAAGACGCGATCGGGGCCGTTGCCGCAGGACAGCTTCTTCGGGTTTAGAGGCGGCGACAAGGGGTTGGCTCTCGGTGCAAGTAATTTATCGAGGAGTGATGGGAAGAAGAAGAAGGAGGCGGCGGCGGCGGCGGCGGCAGCAGGTCCGACTCCAACGAAGAGTAAGGCGGCGGGTTTACTAGAGAATTGGGTTGATAATGGGAGCAATTCGGATAGTATGTCCACTGGGAGCGCGCAGTCTAGAGACCAGAGTCCCAATGTGTTGGCGCGTTCTAGATTACACAATGGGGAGTCCACTTCTGAAGCAGGTATGCATTTCTTTTTGTTGTACATGTTCACTTGTTTGGATTCTTGTAATATTGTTAATGACTTGTATGCATAAATGTATTAAGTGATTGTTGGATTTTTTGTTTGTATCATCAATTTGACTGCCACGGTTTTTGTTGTTTGTTTGAATGATTAAATGGGCACATTTTTTTTTTTTTGACAAGTAATTAAATGGGCACATTTGGATTAGAAGAAAGTTTGTGTAGATTTTATTTCTAATTGAGATTTAGTATTTCGCTTGGGAGCACCGAGATGGATGCAGGATATGCATATGATATATGTGCACATGGCAATATGCCAAATTTTGAAAATTTAGGTTATGATTGGGCAGGGGCGCATTAATTAAAACTTATAAAAATGGAGACATTAATTAATTGATATCAAAAGATAAACAAAAAATGCTAAAACTTGCCAATTATGTCTCAACAATAAAACTAATAACAAGCTATAAATTTTATAGAGAGAAAGTGAGTGAGAGAGAGGGAGAGAAAATTAAATTAGTCAAAGAAGTATCTTGTGGTATCCGAGAATATCTGTGTTGAATGCTTAACCCCAAGGGGTCACACAATTGGTTGGGAACAATGTCTTGTGAACTAGAGGTCACTAGTTTGAATTTCCCATTTTCCCTCCATTTGGGGCAAAACTTATATATAAAAAGAAATTCTTGTCCAATGTGGATATGGCTACAAGTTTGAAGTATTCGTGCTTTTGTAGGCATTTTAGTCGAGATGCAAGTTGAATAATAAATCTGTGTACCCGATGAGTTTTGAACTCATGATCTCATTTTTCACATTATTCTTATACTGGTGTTATATGTGCAAGAATATTGGGGAATCTGCTTCTGACTTTTGCTCATGCACAGTGGTGAGAAATATGTGGTCGTTTTTATTTTCTTTGTTTGGAATATTTTGGGTTCTGCCAAAGTGTCACAGTTATAAAGCTGTTGACGTTGGAGGTTTCAATGTCATTGTAGATCTAAAGCCAAGGTTGTTGTCCCATAATGCATTGTGTGGGTGATTTGGCGAGAGCGTAGTAGTAGAACTTTTGATAGTATAGAGTGTCCAATTCATGTTATCAAGCAATCCTTACTACGATATTTTTATGAGTGGTGGTTTTCTTAGGCAACATCCTTTCATGTTCATTTATTGAGTTCATTGATAGTTTGCTCTTGATTGTGTGATTTCCTTTGTGGCAAAATCTTATATTGTGCTTTCTTTATTGTTTTAATGAAATTATTTTTAACTATAAAAAAGGATTTAAAATAATTTAAAAATTTGGTTACCTTGACAGAAGAAGTGAAAATACTATAAACCCCAAATAGTGAAAATAATATAATCCACATCCTTTCAATCCAATATTGTTTTTACACATCAAGGTGTTGGTTTTATTGTTCTCCTACCTCTGATTTACAAGTATCATTTGTCTTAGGCAACATCCTTTCATGTTCATTTAAAAACTTCATTAGCTCTCTTCTTTTTTGTAATTAGCTTTCTGTTTTTTTCTTTCCTCTTTTTGTACTTTTTGACTACTTTGTGCTTTTCATGCATATTGTAGTGTCTTTATTGAACTTTTTCTTACCAAAAAAAAAAAAAAAAAAAACAAGAGGAAAGGGAAGAAAATATGAAGCTCTTGACATGTAACGATGACATTGTAATAGAAGGTGACTATGAGCAAGGCTAACTAGGTCCCTAAGAAAAGGGTTGATTTTTTACTAATACTGTGCACTGGAAACGATTTTAAAAGTTGATAATTTCATTAAAAGGAATGTGATACTTGCAAATCAGAGGTAGCAGAACCATAAAACCAACACCTTGATGTATAAACACAATATTGGATTGTGTTTGCTGGGCATCTGGCTAGTGCTTGGTCGATAGGAAATTTTGGAAGAACATAGTATCGAACTTGAAGGAAATTTAGGTGCCACACCTGAACCTGATTTAAATGATTTGGGGTCTTGATCAATGGTGGAATCAGTAGAACATCTGTCGAGAACGACTACAAACAGCGTATTCAAGGTTCCTTTTTGGCGGATAATTCTTCAAGCTTTGCTTCCATTGAATTTACCTTCTCACATAATTGGTCCAAAGTCTTCTTTGTTTTGTAATCTTGTGAAAAAACCTTAAATTGGGACTCTAATTTTGACGTTATTCACCATTGTTTTAGATGAGAAATTTTTTCTAGTGGTTGGTTAAAGAATATTTTAGCAAAAAACTTGTGGTAGGATTTTGGCTTTGATACCAAATTGACACAGAACAAATTAGAGAACTTGTTTGTGTGCTTGTGGCGGGTTAAGGTTTAGGAAGATTTGTAGATTTTAGGTTTAGAACCCTTAGAGAAGAAGGGTTAGGGTTCAAAATAGAAAAGATTTGATTCATAGTTGGGAAGAGAAGAAACGACATTGAAGTAGGACTTTTTTCATACTCGTGAACAGTGCATGAACAGTTCCGTGAACAATACCATAGAGGAAGAAAAGAAGAAAGAAAGAAGAGAATGGGAGGAAAAAGAAACCTAATTACCAACGTGCCTTAATACTTGAAATAAATAATTTTATTAATCAATTCTAACTTGTTTGAGTACAATAAGACACTTTTATACACTCGAAACTTCTCCTAGTAGATCTAGGTTTTCTACTTTGACTAGTAAACCAGAACCTACACATTTTTTTTGATAAGTAATTAACTTCATTGAAATTCTAGAGAAAATAGAAGTTGTGGTCCTGGATCAATCTTTCATTCCCTTCAAAGGTCCGAGCATTTTTCTCCTGCCAAATATCCTACATAAGGCAGTGAGGGATTATGTTCCAAATTGCCACATTTCTGTTTTCTAAACTTGCCAAGCCAACTAGCTAGAAGCTCCACATCATCACATATCTTGGCATAACCCAATAAACCCCAAATAGTGAAAATTCTATAATCCGCATCTATGTAGTAACCGAGCAATGTACGAGTAAATGAGTACTAGATTCCCCAACACCAATCGAGGACTACATTCAGTTGCCTTTGTAGATTGTCAATAGTTAAGATTTTTCCCCATACCTCTATCCACAGGAAGAAACTAACCTTTGTTGGCACATTTAGTTTCCAGTCTTCCATGAAAAGGACATATGAGAACTACATATCAAAAAAAGAAAAGAAAAGGACATATGAGAACTGGAGTGTAAAGCCTTATAATAGGAATGAACATAAAAAATCTCCCAAGAGGAAGGTTTTGAGCAAAGCTTGTCCATTCCATCTCCTCTCCACACTCTAGAATAAATAAGATCCATAAAGGCAGCGATTGACTCTTAACTCCCAATCTTGAACCGATCGAATAAAATTGACATTCCAATGATAAGTAGCTCCTGAGAGAGATATGAGATCAGGCACTAAAGCATCCCTATTAAATGCAACGCAAAACAACTCTGGAAATATATCTTTCAGAGGAGGTTCCCTGCTCCAAGAATCATGCCAAAATTTAATAGACAAACCATCGCCCACTTTAAAGCTAACAAAACGATGTAAAGTATCCCACCCGTTCTTAATACTCTGCCAAAGGCAGACCCTATAAGGCCCCTGTACAACATTAGAAACCATACTCCAGATCCACAACCCCTCTCCATGAAGTATTGCTCTCCATAGCATTCTGCCAGAACCACTTTCCCAAAAACTACCCATAAAGACCCATAAACTGAATAAGACTTATTAATAAAAGAAAACCCATGGCCCATACCCAACAATTGTAGAATTACTAAATTAGCCTTTGACCCTAGAATGAACATTAATTTATTTATCTTTTGACTCGGAACCTCACCAATGCAGGGCCCTTTGGATCCATCCCTGAGGAGTAAACCACGGATACATGACCTACCCACTAGATTCGTGTATTAGGTAATTCAGGGGAACTCCTTGTGGATATTGAACCCAGGATGTCTGGGTCTACAACTCATCCCAAGCCTTCGACCACTAGGCTCCACTAGAATGACCAAATAACATAAAATAAAAAGATAAACCTTAGTTAACTACCATGGACACTAATTCTTAAACCTTGCCGTAACCTTACTCTTCCAAAGAGGATATTCTTGCTCTGATCATGTTATGGTTGTACCATCACGATTGCTTCAGATGGCTTTCTCTGGGACCTTGCCTATGGTCATGGCTTAAATGATGTTTTTTTTTTTTGGGGGGGGGGGAGAGGTGTATAAGATTGGGAGGGGAGAAGAGGGGCTAGGGATTCGGGAAACATTTCAAAGGAAAGGGGGGGGGGGGGTGGTTGTGGTTTTCAAAACCTCTAACTGACCTCCACATCAACTTGTTGGTTTTGCCAAAAAAAATCCTACCAACCATGGCCACTACAACCATTAAAAACTGCCATTGCTGGACGGTGCTGATCTACCATCTCATTTACCTAGCTAGTGGAAAGAAATGTGGTTGACATGCTGCAAACCTGAAAATAAACATTGCCAGGGGTTTCTATGGACCTCCTCTAGTGGTCTTAGGCCTTTTCTTTTGCATTGCATATTTTACTGAAAATCTTCTTTCTTCTTTGCTTAAAATATACTACCTGTCTTTTTAGGACGTATGCGAGGTTAGAGCTTTGGTGTCAATTTAAACCTTGGAATTCTAGGATAGATTCAATTAATAAAATGATGTCTTTTGTGTTTTGCTTAATTTGAATAACTGGCATATTTGGTTTTTACCCCTCAAAAGTTGCTTTTAATATTTTGAATCATCTAACAGGGAGATCAGAATCATCATGGTGTCAATCTGGAGGCTTAAGAAGCTCAGATGCATGTACACCAGAGGTACTGGTGAAAAGATTTTTATTGATAATATTAATAATAGTGCATTCACTTTTATCAGACTTATTGTATATTCTTTTATTCAATATTTACTTTTCACAATGTAGTTGATGACTTAAATATTTGCTTCCTAGACTGCATACGATTGTGACAATCCCAAGGAGTCTGAATCTCCCCGTTTTCAAGCTATACTACGTGTCACAAGTGCACCTAGAAAGAGGTTTCCTTCTGACATCAAAAGTTTTTCTCATGAACTAAATTCCAAAGGTGTTCGGCCTTTCCCATTTTGGAAGCCTCGAGGCTTAAATAACTTGGAGGTACTTAACTTTTAGTTTGCAATATATTTTCTTGAACATGATGAGTTGTGCTTTCGGAAGGTCTAGTCGTTCTTAATTTCCTTGCTGTTTTGTGCAGGAAATATTGGTCGTCATCCGGGCAAAATTTGACAAAGCAAAGGAAGAAGTAAACTCTGATTTGGCTATTTTTGCAGCAGATCTGGTTGGAATTCTGGAGAAAAATGCAGATAGTCATCCTGAGTGGCAGGAAACTCTTGAGGATTTGCTGGTTTTGGCTCGGAGCTGTGCTATGACATCTCCTGCAGAGTTTTGGCTTCAGTGTGAAGGCATAGTCCAGGAATTGGATGATAGGCGTCAAGAACTTCCACCGGGTATGCTGAAGCAGCTTCATACCCGAATGCTTTTCATTCTCACGAGGTGTACCAGATTGTTGCAGTTCCACAAAGAAAGTGGGTTGGCCGAGGATGAAAATATTTTTCAGCTTCGCCAATCTATAGTCCCGCATTCTGCAGAAAAACGGATTCCTCCAGGCATAGGAAGAGAGTCTAAAAGTTCTAGTGCTGCAAAGGCCTCAAAGGCAGCTGCAACTAGGAAATCTTACAGTCAGGAGCAGACGAATTGGAAGAAAAACCAGTTTGTATTGCCAGGAAATTTTCTCTCTCCTCCTACATATGACACTTCAAAAAATCCGGAGTCTCCCACAAGCAGGGACCGGATGGCTTCTTGGAAGAAACTCCCATCTCCAGCTGGGAAAAGCATGAAAGAAGCTGCTCCTTTGAAGTTGCAGAATGATGTTAAGGTTGAATCTTTGAAGGTGAGAGGGGTTTCTGATGCAGATTTGTCTGCTGCTAAGCCTCCTGAGCTTCCTTCTGCAAAAGATTCTCATGAACATTCTTCCAAGCACCAACACAAAGTTTCTTGGGGTTATTGGGGCGATCAAGCAAATATTTCTGATGAAGGTTCAATAATGTGTCGCATTTGTGAGGAGGATGTTCCCACTTTAAATGTGGAAGAGCATTCAAGAATTTGTGCCATTGCTGATCGATGTGATCAGATGGGTCTAAGTGTCAATGAGCGACTTGTTAGAATTGCTGAAACTCTTGAGAAGATGATTGAGTCATTTGCACAGAAGGATATTCAACATGTAGTAGGAAGTCCAGATGTTGCAAAAGTATCAAATTCAAGTGTTACAGAAGAATCTGATCTTCTATCTCCAAAACTCAGTGATTGGTCCCGTAGAGGCTCAGAGGACATGCTCGATTGTTTTCCTGAAGCTGATAATTCTATGTTTATGGATGACCTGAAAGGTTTACCTTCAATGACATGTAAAACTCGTTTTGGTCCAAAATCTGATCAAGGAATGACAACATCATCTGCTGGTAGCATGACTCCTAGGTCTCCATTATTGACACCAAGGACCAGTCAGATTGACTTGCTTTTGGCAGGAAAGGGTGCCTACTCTGAACACGATGATTTTCCACAGGTATTTCCTTTTCTTATCTAGTTCTCTGTTTGGGTGTTGCAGGATCACTTATTGCCAAAAATGGTGAGATATGTAAGGTGTTGGTATCTCATTTGCCACTAGCCCTTGAGCCTAATGGAGTTTCCATCCCCAATATGTATGGGGTGGTGAGTGAGGATGTGGGTTCAAATCCCGCCAAGTGTGAGTCATAATTGGATTTCACCTTCAATGGGAGATTTTTTTTTTTGGTAAAAAACTTTATTAAAAGAGAACGCTCATCAAGTACACGGGGGAGTATACAAGAGAAGAGAGCTAGAAAGAGAAAAGACAAAACAAGAAAAAACAGAACAGTTATCTAGAACCCAGGGAGTCCATGAAATCTAAGAACCCCTCAATTGAAGAAGTCATTGAGCACCACTCATATAAAGACTTCAACAGCAAAAACTTCAACTTGATCAGGCTGAGCTCCTGGTCGTCAAAGCATCTCGCGTTTTGTTCATGCCAAATACACCACATGAGACACAATGGAACCGCTAACCAAACTCCCCTACTGCCTCTCCTCCCACACTACCCTGACAAACTCAACAAAAGTTTTTATTTTATTTTATTTTTATTTTATACTGAATACAACATCAACCAAGAAACACTGAACAAAAAAAATATAATGGACCACAAATCCCAAGCCACTGGACAATGTTGGAATGAATTATTCAAATCCTCCCACTGCGTTTACACACAAAGCACCATTCCAAAATGATAATAACCCCCTTTCTTAATTGATTGGCAGTCAAAATTCTCTTGAGAATTACACACCAAACAAACAAAGCCACCCTTGATGGGGCGAGAGTTTGCCATATACTCTTCCACGGAAACTGTGGCCCACTTCCCTGCAAAACCTTGTAATAGCTTTTCACTTGGAATTACTGCTGTAAATTAGATCCCCCAATATCTGAGTCACCTCCTCTAATTCCCAATCTTGCACTACACAAATGAACAAAGGGTTCCAATAAAACTGGCCATGCCTTACCTCCATGTAATTTGCAACTGTTGAATTGTGATCCCTGGCAATAAGATACAAAGGTGGATGCCGGTCCATCATAGCATCCTCCCCCTGCCAAAAACTAATTCTAGTGCCATCACCTACATCACAACGACTAAAATGAGAAAATCTATCCCACCCTCTCCATATGTGTTCCATAAACTCACTCCATACAATTCCCTCACCTCCCCTGGGCACCAGGGGTTTGGATCCATATCTCATATCCACCACTCGATGCTAAAAAGCCTCCTCTTTGATCCTATAAAGTCACAACCACTTGTCAACAAAGCTTGATTGAAAAGACATAAACTCTTAATTTCCAAACCCTCTTGACTACTAGGGGTGCAACAAGAACTCCAACCCACTAAATGAAATTTAAACTCCTCAGCCATGCCACCCCAAAGGAAATCTTTTTGGAGTTCTCCATTCAATTTGGCACACCCTTTGGATGAGATAACAAAGATGTAAAATAAGTGCTGAGGCTTGATAATGTACTTTTAATGAGAGTGAGTGGCCCCTTTTGACAGATACAATATCCGGCCAATCTCTGTTAAATACGATCTATTATAGGATCCCAAGTGGATTTCACCTTAAAAGCTGCTCCATATGGAAGTCCCAAGTATTTCATAGGAAGAATTGTTACTTGACATCCAAGAGTACTCCATCAATATTCAGAACCTCCCCTATTGGCACAATTTCAGATTTTCCCAAATTTATCCTCAGCCCAGACATTGCCTCAAAGCAAATAAGGATCCCTATTTTTTTTTTTTTGTGGAGTTCTGAGGCTGTATTTTTACCAATCCCAGATGTGACATTGCAGTTCATTCTAGGAAATGTTAATTTTACTCGTTAAAAAGAGAAGATAAAAAAAGGGATTACCAAATATGTACCAGTAGAAACAGAGGAATTTCATAACTGATAGCATTGTACATTCAAGGAAACATCGTTCCTACCTACAAAACAGTTCCTTGTTGCCTGCTTGGCAACCCAACTCCATACAGTCAAGGAAAAGGATTTTTTGGGAGCAACCTTGTGTCACAAGAATATATTATATATGAACCCATACAATTATAGAAAATGTTTGGATCCATCTAAAGTGTTTTTTCCAAAATTTATTTTACAAATGAACCTTTTTAAGCAGTTGTTTATGCACCTTGAGTGGTTGTGCTAGGCGATAAGGTCTACTCCAGTGGCGTAGACATTTGTTAGTTATGCAACCCTGCCTAAAATGGCATTCTGAAAGAGATAGAAGGCATTATCAAATTGTTTGACAATGTGATTTAGATTGTTGCGTTTCTGTAGTAGTGAGCTATTTGCTATATTAGTAGAACATTTATATATTATAAATTTGTAGATTGATAAAACTAGTGTTAATCTCTAAAAGTTTAAGTTGATAGGAAAACCACAACATTGAGGATCGGAACCTAGGTCAATACCATAAGAAATTATTACTTATCCCAAATGCCTAAATTTATAGGAAATGATGAATTTAATCACTTAACCATTATTTTAACACTCCCCCTTACGTTTGGGCCCGGCATGAGGAATTTTTAACTTCTAAATGAGTGGTAGAGCAAATACAAGGTTCACTCATTACCATCTACTCTGATATCATGATACATTGTTGCTTATCCTAAAAACTTAAACTAATTGAAAAAGGTGAATTTAATCACTCAACCATTATTTTCTTATATAGACGATTTATATTACACCAAAATCTTTAACAGGATTGCAAATACATGGTTTAACCAATATAGTTTATAGTTCTGTTCAACTTGTTATCCATTCGAATTTACACTTTGTTCCCTTAGCATGTACTTGCTGATATTCAATTATTAGTATGTGTATAAGTTTCACTATTTATTTTGTTATGTTCAAATTACTTATGGGCACTGCAGATGAATGAACTTGCCGATATTGCACGATTTGTAGCAAATACACCTCTGGATGATGATCACTCTATGCCATATCTATTATCTTGTCTTGAAGACTTGAGGGTTGTCATTGACCGTAGGAAGTTTGATGCACTTACAGTGGAGACAGTTGGGGCACGCATTGAGAAGCTGATTCGGTGAGTTCTTTGCTGCTACGATTCTTGAATATTTCAAATTAAAACCACACAGGGCATCAGATTTTCCATGAATGGTTCTACTGAAATGTTTGTTCAACTTTTCTTTTGTTTGAATCTTCCATACCTGTGATTTTAAATTAGAAGGTTTTAATGAGACTGTATGTGAAATTCTTAACCTGTAAGGAATTGTGATTTTCTAGGGAGAAGTATTTGCAGCTTTGTGAGATGGTGGAAGATGAAAAGGTTGATATAACCAGTACTATAATTGATGAAGATGCTCCTTTGGAGGATGATGTAGTCCGTAGCTTGAGAACAAGTCCTGTACATTCAAAGGACCGTACCTCTATAGATGACTTTGAGATCATAAAACCAATCAGTCGTGGAGCATTTGGACGTGTTTTCTTGGCTAAAAAGAGAACAACTGGGGACCTATTTGCAATAAAGGTATAATGCTGCTTCTGTGATCATGCTCTACCAATGTGCTCTGCATAGGTTGCTATGATCATTTATAGAGATTGAAGACTTTGGGTGGTGTCTAGGTGGTAGCTTCCTTAAGAATATATCAGAGCACAATCCTGAATCCTTAAGCATAAGAATATGAGCCTAGCTACCAAATCAAGTGTAGGGACTGAAAGGAAGTTTAGACTTTAGTCTTAATAATAGGTTGGACAATCCGAGTTATGTCCCCACACTCCCCCCAAAAAGAAGTTTTTTTTTTTTTGCTATCCATTTATCATTATTACCATCATCAGCATTTGTTATTTGGTGAAGCAAATATTTGACCTAAGAGGCTAAGACCTACCTCAACACCAACCTCTCCTTTGTTGCTTGAGCCAAGTCCTGAGGGAGTGAAATAAATTTTTATTGATTTTAAGAGACTCTGTTTCTTTCATCTTTTCTAGATAATTAATAATAAATAAAAATTCTCATTAGAAGGTTTTCTTGAAGATATGAAAATTGGAATCAATAGATGCATAACTAAAATTAACAAAGGTAGTTCTTCGTAAAAAGAATTGAAATACTTTACATCTCTTACTGTTACATTGTAGTGGAATGATGTTGCATGTGTAAGAAGGGGGAGTCGGTTGATCTCCTCCTCTCTCACAGCTGGTCCTCTTTCTCTCTCTCTCTAAACCATTCCTTCACCTTGGGTGGGTAACAATGGCAAGCTCATCTCAAAATTGAGTTTCTGTATTTGGCTGCCGTTGGTTGCTGTGATTTTTTATTTTAATGGAAGAGATGGAGATTTAAAATTTAGAATAATAAGTCATAAGTCTTTGAAAAACCCAACAATTAAAATAACTTGCCAAACAAGTTTTGAAGGGGGGAAAACAACTTGAAAACCAATATTGAAAATAAATTCTGAAAACAAGTTTCTTGTTGGTTTTAAAAATACATAACCAAAACAGCAACCACACTGGCCCTTATTGTTTTTATTTTTCCGCTCTTAAATTCCCAACTTCTTAAAACCTTGTAAACGTGCATGGGTTTTTCACCTTTTAATCCCATGGGTGGGTTGGGTCTTGCCCAAAATGAATGGGTTGGGTGAGTAATGGTTATCGATATTTATTTGAGTAGGCAGTAAATGGTTAACTATATACCCGATCCTGATCTGTCTATGATCCAATTCAAAACTTGCACAACTCACTCATTTTCCACCTTTAAGGACTGGGAGTCTATGGTGATATGCAAGAAGTCCCCCAATTCTATTGCCAAGTAAGATGAGAAAGTTGTCAATGCCACTCACTGCATAGGCACCCAGATAAAAGTTGTCATTGCCTCTTGCCGATAGTAATTTCGGGACGGTCCGTTTTTCCCTTTAGTTCCTATGAGATCTTTCTTATTTATTAGAAGAAATTAGGGCAAAAAAAGTTGATGGTAGTTTTTTATTTTTATTTCTTATTTTTTGCAAGTTTAGTTGATAGTTTTTATTAATTGTTTTAGTAAGTTTTTTTATTTTTTATTATGCTTATTAGTGTAATTCAAATAATTTTATTTTAGTTGTGCCTATTTTTTAGTTTGATTTTAATTGTTCTGTATTAATGTGTTAAAGTGATGAAATAAAGTTGTTATTTGATGGCTATATAAAAATATTGGAAGATCTGTGATTTTTCATTTGAGCCAAACAACAAAAAATGTTTTTCTGAGCATTTTTAAAAATACAACTAAACACTGAAAAAAAAAGGCTGCTTGTAAGTGTTTTCACTTTGTGACAAAAAACATTTTACACCAAAGCAAATGGAGCCACCTTGATTGATAAAATTATTACTTGTCAAAAGTTATTAAAAAAAAAAAAAAAAAAACAACTACTTTACTCATCCCTTTACCACTCGGGCATGATTTGAAGTAGGTTCTACCCCAACTGCACCCCATCACTCTTACCACCTAGATTAAGGCATGGGAAACAGCTATTGTGTCTTTTATGTTTTGTTTGGATGAGGGATTTTGGGATAAGATTTTATTGAAAGTTGTAATTTGGAAGTTTTCTATGTTGATTTCTCATGTTTGGATAACAAGAGAGTTTTTTATTTATTCATAAATTTTGTGGAATTTTGAACATGTGATCTTCAAGTATTTTTAATCTCCACCATCACCACACCAGCACTACCTCCACCACCACCACCACCACCACTACTATTATCGCGCTACTACCGCTATAGCATTGCCTCTGCCATCATCATTGCCATGGCCATCACCACTATCACCGTTTTCGCTAAATCATCACCACATAACCATTGTCGTTGTAACCATTATGATACTCTAATTTCTTAATTGTTAAATATATTCATTATAACTAAGAAAATGGAAATTGACTGGAGTGAAATTACCATTAATGTAAATCCCCTTTAATTTTCAAAACTATAAATAAGAAATTTTAAAATTCTTTATCCAAACACATGTATAAATGTTATTCCAGCTGCCTTAATTCCACATCCATCCCTAAACCTTTCAAACTGTATATGCTACTTCTTGACATTGATGGAAGACAGCCTTAATCAACCACTCTTATAGTTATGGGATCACATTCTAAATATCAATGGGAACTAGATAGTAATACAGGACCCTTTCAATGGGATGATGTGCTTGAGAAAGAAATGAGTAAAAGCTATATAGGGCTGTGTTATTTATTATAAACTAAATTGCTGATGGGCTGGCAATGATTGTTGACTGCCTGATTTTTATAATGAATTGTATGATTTATATGTGGGGATTTATTTCATTCATTGCTTTTCCTGACGTTATAAATAACAATTCTAGAGCACACAATTTTTTAATTCATAAAAGTTTTTAACATTCATTTACATGATAAAAAAAAAGAAAAAAAAAATCTGAATAAGATGATTGATTAATGCTCCAAATAATATATTTTCCCTACTCTTTGATTTCTAATAATTTATTTTTGTTTTTTAAACTTCTTTTTTGGATTTTCATCTTTGTTATGTGAGGTGTGTGTGTGTTTTTGTGTATATGTGTGTGTGTGTATGTTTAGAGAGAGAGAGAGAGAGAGAGATTAGGGACAGGCCTTGGTGTGATGGTAAGTGCCTTCCACTAAAAGTGACAAGTTGGTTTGAGTCTAGGAATTAGTCTCTCCAAAAAAATTGAGAGTAAGGTTGTTTGTCAAACACCTCTCCCAAACCCAGCTAAAGTGGAAGCTTTTGTGCACTGGGTACGACTATATATATTTCTATTTTTAGCCTCTCTTCTTTATTGGTTTGATTAAAGTTTCTTCAAATATGATTTAGGTCTCTTGCTCGAGTGGTACCTCTGGCTCTTCCCCATGGGAAGACTCAGAGTGCTGGTTTGAATCTAGGGGTGGTTGTCTCATTAAAACTTTTAATGAAAAAAAATATGTTCGTTTTGTTTGTTTGTTTGTTTTATGTACATTTTAAATTCCACTTGTGGTTTATCTTCCCTTTTTCTTTTTTTGGGTAAGTAATGCAAAATTTATTGACAATGAAGAATACTTTATGTTCACAATGATGAACACAAAGTATCATAAAAAATACAAGAATGTCAAATGGAAGATCTAAAAGAATTTTGGAACGATAAAATGGAAGAACAATGTGTAAAACCCCAAGCCTAAGACAAATCAAAGAGAGTACGAAATAGCAAGGATTTCAATTGATTCAAGGATATCTCAATATCCTCAAATGTACAACTATTCCATTCCTTCCTCACAAACCAAATTCTCCAACCAAATAATAAAGTTGCAACTGTCCCCACCATTTATAAATCCTGTTTTTATTTTTCACCTATGCTTTTATGATTCATATTTTCTTGTTTTGGAGACATCAGGGAAGATTATCTTATATTTGATATTGCATGGTTTTATAGGGATAAATTTCTCCACCTGTTCGGGTTTTTTTGTTTTTTTTTGTTTTTTTGTTTTTTGTGTCTTTGTAACCCAGGGAAGCCCCCTCATCACATTATCCTTCTATGCTTGTATGTTGCCATTGAGCTGTAAAGGATCTTATGTTTTAATTGCATCTGATATTTCATATTTGTGTGACTTGCAACAGGTTCTTAAAAAGGCAGATATGATCCGTAAGAATGCTGTAGAAAGTATACTAGCCGAACGTGATATTTTAATTTCAGTCCGCAACCCTTTTGTGGTGAGCAGGTCTAGCTAGCATAGCATTTTTCCCTTTGCTTGAAAATATTAACTTCATTTTAACATGAATGGGTCTTTATCAGGTTCGCTTCTTCTATTCTTTTACATGCCGTGAAAACTTGTATCTTGTTATGGAGTATTTGAATGGAGGAGATTTGTATTCATTATTGAGAAATTTGGGCTGCTTAGATGAAGATGTTGCTCGTGTATATATAGCAGAAGTTGTAAGTATATATTTTTTCTTCAGAAATCTGATTGTTTCTTATAATCATGAAATAATATGATCGTTTCTTACGTTACAGTGCAATTATAATATCTTTGGACCTTTTTCCTTTCCTTTTTTTTGGATGGGGGGGAGCAGGTGCTTGCTTTGGAATACTTACATTCACTGCGCGTGGTTCATCGTGATTTGAAGCCTGATAATCTGTTAATTGCACACGATGGTCATATTAAGGTGACAAAATCTTTTATTTTATTTTCTCTTGTCTAAGGCAGATGGTTTAAAGTTGCACAAGTTTACAGACTATATAGAAGTTTAGAATTCTTGGATAACAAGCAATCGTCCAGGCTCAAATTTGTGCACTTGCACTTGACTGCCTGACTCGTGTACAAAATTTACTAGATAATGGAAGTATTAGTACTAAGAAAAAGAAACTTGTCCCCATTGTTTGGGTGGTCTCGTATTTGGGGTTTTACGCAATGTCTTTCCGTATTTGATTTCCTGCAATCTGTTTCTGTTTCTCTGTGATTTTTTTTTTTTTTTTTGGTTGTATTTGTTTCAAGTACAGTCTGTTCATCATCGTGAACATGATGTACTTTTTTATTAATGAAAATATCTATTACCTATCAAAAAAAAAAAACTTGTCCCCATTGTGCAGTTGACAGACTTTGGGCTTTCTAAGGTTGGTCTTATCAACAGCACTGATGACTTGTCTGGTCCAGCAGTAAGTGGGACATCCTTACTTGCTGAAGATGAGTCTCAGTTAGCCGAATCCGAGCATCAGCGAGAAAGGCGGAAAAAGCGATCTGCTGTGGGTACACCTGATTATTTGGCACCAGAGATACTTTTGGGAACAGGACATGGTTCGTATAGCATTTTCTTAGTTTAAGGTGCTATAATTATCTTATTCTTGTTTTTCTTAAAGTTTAACTTTAGGTTTAACTTTGTTCATCTTGAAAGAAGTGAAGCTTAAGCTAGTTGGATAATTAATTATAAGCCACATGGTTTTGAAATTTTAGTGCTGATTAACTTTGAATACTCAACAGTCATGCTTCTCTCTCTCTCTCTCTCTCTCTCTCTCTCTCTCTGTACGTGCATACATAAACTCACACCAGTCTATCATTGAACCTTTTCTCTGCAGCTGCAACTGCTGATTGGTGGTCTGTGGGTGTCATATTATTTGAATTGATTGTTGGCATTCCACCTTTTAATGCTGAACATCCCCAGGTACATGTTCCTTATTCTACTCACCACTGCTGTTGGAAATAACAATTTACTACACTATTACCAGGGAAAAAACCTTTTATATGCCTGCCTTAGATTATTTTGAAATGATTTTTTCTGTACAAAGAGTAAATTGGGTGATATTATTTTTTTTGATAAGTAATAAGGATATATATTGAAGAACACTACCTTATGCAGAAAAACATAAGGCAGAGAGCATAATACAGAAAGATAAGATAAAGAGGAAAGAAAAAAGAAAGGAAAAGTTACTAATTACAAAGGAGAGAGTTAAGGAACATAGGGAGAGTCACTAGAGGTGAGTCCCCAAGCCCTAGACCAGTCAAACAGAGAGCCACTGAAAGAAGCCAATAGCTGGTCATCCGAGCTTTCCAAGTCCTCAAACGTCCTCCGATTTCGCTCCCTCTAAAGACACCACATTAAGCACAAAGGAACTAAATTCCAAATGCTAGACGAATGCTTTCCTGGCCAATTCCACCAACCAAAGAGAGTATCCGCTACCATTTTTGGCAAGACCCATGAAATCCCAAAAGATCTAAACACTAAACTCCACAGCCTATAAGCCTTACCATAGTGGAGGAGCAGATGATTCACCGTCTCCCCATTACAACGGCACATAATGCACCAGTTAACAAAATCCATCCCTCTACCCCTCAAATTATCACCTGTAAGGATCTTATCCCATACAGCAGTCCACACAAAGAAGGATACACGCCTAGGGGCCTTAATCTTCCACACACCTTTCCATGGAAGGATAATGGGCAAAGGTCTTCTTATCTTATTGTAAAACGATTGGACATCAAAATCCCCATTCTTTGTCAACTTCCATCGCATTTGATCTCCATTCTCATTAGGAGGTAGATTTGAACTCGAGGTGTGGAGAAAATCATCCACTCCACCCATTTCCCAATCATTTGGTCTCCGAATAAAATGATCATCCCAACTTCTCCGTCCCTTTATCCCCAACTGTTCAAGAGAAGCAGCCACCGATGTAACCTCAGTAGTTGAGAAAATCCATGGGCGGTTTTCGTAGTTTTTTTTTTAATCCAAATTTTTTCAACTGGTGGTAGAGGAAGGGGGAAGGTATTTTTCTTTAAGGATTTTTGAGCGGAGTAGGTACTTCATGAAGTCAGTCTTCATGGGTAAGAATGTGGCACAATGGCTGATGAAGAGTATAGAACAGATTGTCGTTGGGATCCGTCCGATGTATTTTTACACCTTCAGGGAAGGTGATTTAGCCTATACCCTCCAACTAGGGCTGTCCACGGGTTGGTTTTGGACCCAACCCGGACTCGACCCGCCGGCGTCGGGTGGAGGAACCCGGACTTGACCCGCCGAAAAAATCGGTCGAGTCTGTTTCGGGTGAGGGTGAACGTCGGTCGGGTCGGGCGGGTCGCCAGAATAAAGAAAGCATCAAAATCTGGAAAAAAAAGTAGTCGAAATCTGGAAAAACTCGCCGGATTTTGGAAATATTCGCCGGATTCTTCATTTTCTCGCTAAAAATTGCTGGGATTTGGCTGGATCTCCTCGAATCTAAGCTTGACCTCGCCGGATCTACTCAAATCTAAGCTTGATATTGTCGGATCTCCTTAAATCTAAGCTTGATATCGCCGGATCTCCTCGAATCTAAGCTCGATCTTACCAAATACGGTCGAGATCTTGCCAGATCTCCTCGAATCTAAGCTTGATCTTGCCGGAGTTGGCCAGATTTGTATATAACATCGGTCGGGTCAGGTGGCTCGGGTTTTGGAGATGAAAAACACCACTCGACCCGCCGGCGTCGGGTCTTGGGCGCGGAAACCCGTAACCAACTGACAGGAGCGTTGGTTTGGGCTAAAATCGGGTGGAGATCGGGCGGTTTGGTCGGTCCGGTGGGTGTGGGTCGGGTCTGGACACCCCTACCTCCAACGGAGCTCCAACTCTTTTGGCATGTTCCTTCTTTTGACTGAGCTTAAAGTTGGCGGGTCTAGGTCCATTTTAATTCCAGAAGGCAGAGCAAAGAATGGATGGAGGGTTTTTGGGTTAGAGTTGAGGAAGCTGTTGGAACCTGAGAACTATGTGAACGGTGGGTTTGATCATTCGAAATTCGTAGCTCAGCATCATAAGGTTAACTCAGGGGTGCAACCTTTTAAAACCCTTGCCGATATGGTGCGTGGGCATCAAGTGCAGGTCAGGAATTAGCCAAACCTGTTCAGTGCCCACGATAAAGGGAAATTGATTTTAGAGGATTATAAGGGGAAGAAGCAGAACCCAGATTTTGAACAGAGGATGTTGAGCGAAATGCCGATGAGCTTCTCAGGTTCGACGACTCTTGGAGAAAGAGATGTGGGTTCCTGGAGCATTAATGAGGAATTTAATTATGGAGAGACAAATATGGTAGGAAATATAAGGAGATCTACGTTGAAATTCCATTCAAATTGGAATAAACATGCTTACGGTAAAGAGCGTGATCTGAGGAATCCTGACTGTACAGGAGTATCAGAGGGAGTATCAGAGGCTTGACTATAGAGGTGACTAGGGAGGGAATAAGGTGTGTGGCATGGAACTCTTATAAAGGTGGACTGAGGAATTCCTTTTGTGTTAATAGGAGCCAGAGGGAGCACGTGGTAGGTCTCTCTAGTGGGTCAGGGGTTTATCATAAGTCTGTGGTGAATAAAGTTGGTCTGGAGAGTTCTAGATGGGTCTCTAGGAATCAGAGGGAGCACTCACGGGCTTTTCTTTCTGAGGTGGACTCAGTTCAAGAGTGCAACAATCAAGTGGGCTTTCTTGTTTTCCATAACCCAGAACCCACCGGCCCTATTAGGAAGGTAGTGGGTGAGAGCCCATCCTCGGGTGATCAGAGTCCTTTGAAACACGATGCCCAAGCTTCAGCGATGCCACGTGCACCTCACGAAGTGCTGGTTGCTCAGGTTGCGAGGTTGGGACACTTAGATGCTGCTGGAGCCTACGCCGTGGAGTCACCGGCGTTATCGGCGCCACTGGAGAAGGCCGGCACCACTGGAGAGGGCCCACCGGCGATACTGGAGAAGCTGGGTTGCCTTTCGGAGATCTCGGCGGAGGCCGAGTGTCTTTTTTCTGGGGGATCCCATGCCGATGAGCCTTCGATCTCGCTGGATAAGGCAGAAATAGAGGGAGACAGGGCTTTCAAAGGTTTGGTTGTATCCATTGTGTTTTGAATCCATCGAGAATTGGGTCTGAGGAGTTGGGTATTTAGGGTGAAGATGAAGGTGGTCGGATTGATTGTGTAAGTGTTATTCAGGGGATAGATACTTCCCTCTAGGTTAATCAGTTAGTGTTGGCATTGGCTGAGGTAGAAACAACTTGGGCAGATGAGGGCTTGGATGATGTGGATAGTCTTTCCCCCCTGATGACCATTAACCCTCTGGGGTTGGTTGTGTCGACTGAAGTAAATAGTAAAACAGAGGTGATGAGTTTTGATAATACTTTGAATGTTTCTAATTGGGTGAAACATAGAATTCCTGGTTTCAGTAAGATGATGGGGCTTTCTTTGGGTCGACATGAGAAGATGTGTATTATGTTACTACAAAGGCTTGAGACGACGATTGAGGCAGCCAATCTGATGCACAAGAAAGATGCTGCCTACCGAAAAGCTGTCTCCAAGGATAAAGGGAAGAGGGAGTTGAGGAATTTGATCTCCTCGGTTAATTATGACGGGAGATAGTTTTCTTTGACTGCATTATTGAGGGTGTGATAGGGAGTTACAGTTTTTAATGAAGTTGAAACTGGTGTCATGGAATGTTCGAGGATTGAATGATTCGCGAAAACGTTTGGTAGTGAGAAATTTATTACTGGAGTGGAATTGTGATGTAGTTTGCATTCAAGAAACTAAGCTTGCGGGCATAGATAGACAGTTGATTTGTAGCTTGTGGAGTTGGCCCTATGTAGATTGGGTAGCTTTGGATGCGGATCGGACAGCGGGTAGGGTTTTGATGATGTGGGATAGGAGGGCTTTAGAAAAGGTGGAGGTTATGGTGGGTAATTTTTCTGTATAGGTTCGGTGGAAGGGTATGGGGGATGGTTTTATTTGGGCATGTTCTGGGGTTTATGGCCCAAATGATAATAACTTGAGGGGGCAGATGTGGGATGAGCTGATTGGAATTCAGCAACTATGGGAAGTTCCATGGTGTTACATAGGAGATTTCAACATTGTGCGTTTTCCTAGTGAACGGTTGGGGGGTTCTCGCCTTACCCCAGCAATGGAGTATTTTTCTAAGTTCATTGAGGAGCTTAGTTTGATAGATTTGCTGTTGGAAGGAGGGAGTTATACATGGTCTAGTGGTTCGGATCAGCCCTCGATGTCTAGGATAGACAGGACTTTGGTTTCCCATGACTAGGAGGATCACTTTCCAAATATGATCCAGCGGGTTCTACCTTGTCCTATTTTAGACCACTTTCCCATTTTAGTGGAGGCAGGTGGGATATTAAGGGGGAAAAGTCCTTTTAGGTTCGAGAACATGTGGCTTAAGACGGATGGGTTCAAAGATAGGGTTCATTTTTGGTGGAATCGTTATTCCTTCTCAGGTACTCCCAGTTTTGTACTTGCCAAGAAGTTGAAGGCTTTGAAGGAAGATATTATTTAGTGGAACCGTAGGGAGTTTGGAAATGTAAAGCGTCGGAAAAAAGAATTTTTGGAGGCTTTGAAATTATTGGATGCTAAGGAAGGGGAGTATAGCCTTTCTGAAGTGGAGATAGATGAGAGGGCTGAGTTGAGATCTCAAATTCAGAACCTTCTCTCTTTGGAAGAAGTCTCGTGGAGACAGAAGTCGCAGATGCTTTGCATTAAAGAAGGAGATAACAATACCAAATTCTTCCACAAAGTGGCCAATTCTCGGAGAAGGTATAATCATATTAGTATGTTGGAGGTGAATGGGATTATTTATGAGGATGAATCTGAGAAGGCAGACCAAGCTGTACAGTTTTATAAAAACTTGTACAAGGAGTTTGAGGAGTGGAGGCCTTTTGTGGAAGGTTTGGAGTTTGTTCAGATAGATGGGTTGGAGAGGGATTGGCTTGAACGGAGGTTTGAAAAGGAGGAGGTTCTTCGAGTTGTCAAAGAGTTGGAAGGAGATAAAGCTCCAGGTCCTGATGGTTTCTCTATGGCTTTCTTTCACCATTGTTGGGGAGTTGTGGAAAGAGATGTTTTAGTTGTGTTTGAAGAGTTTTATCAACACAGTAAATTTGAAAAATCTCTCATTGCAACTTTGATAGCCTTAATCCCTAAGAAGAATGGTGCCTCCAATATTCGAGATTTTAGACTTATTAGTTTGGTGGGGAGTGTTTACAAGATTTTGGCTAAGGTTTTGGCAAACCCCTGAAAGAGGTTTTGGATCAGCTGATATTTGAGTCTCAAAACAGTTTTGTGAGTGGTAGACAGATACTTGATTCAGTTCTTATTGCTAATCAGTGTGTTGATAGCAGGGTGAAGAGTAAGACTTCGGGGGTTATTTGTAAATTAGATATTGAGAAAGCCTATGATCATGTGAACTGGGAGGCTCTTCTAGATTTGCTGAAGAGAATGGGATTTGGGATGAGATGGTGTAGGTGGATCCGCACTTGTATATCTACAGTCTAATTCTCTGTCTTGTTTAATGGGTCTCCAGCTGATTTTTTTGGGAGTTCGAGGGGTTTGAGACAAGGGGACCCGTTATCTCCTATGTTGTTTTTGGTTAAAGAGCTGAAGGGGCTGGTTTGCTTCGAGATTTTAGAGTTGATGGTAGACGGGGTGGAGGGGTTTGTGTCTCGCATCTTTTGTTTGCAGATGATACGATTCTGTTTTGTGATGCAGATGAGGAGCAGATTCTACATGTTCGGATGCTTCTTCTTTGTTTCCAGGCAGTGACAGGTTTAAAGGTTAATGCGCTGAAGAGTGAGATGGTTCCCATTGGGGAGGTGCCTAATGTCCATGTTTTGGCAGAGATTTTGGGCTGCCGGATTGGGTCTTTGCCTATGACCTATCTTGGTATGCCATTGGGGGCGTCCCACAAATCCCCTACTGTTTGGAATCCTATCCTGGAGAAAATTGAGTGCAAGTTGGCCGGATGGAAGATGTATTTGTCAAAAGATGGAAGACTAACGTTGCTTAAGAGCACACTATCTAGTCTTCCTACATATTATCTATCTCTTTTTACCATCCCTACGCATGTGGCCAATAAAATTGAGAGGTTGCAAAGGGATTTCTTGTGGGGGGATTCCAAGTCTCATTTGGTGGGATGGGACAAGGTGTGTGCACCTTTGGAATATGGTGGGTTAGGAGTAAGGAAATTAACTACTTTTAATAAAGCCTTACTAGGGAAGTGGTTATGGCGGTTTGGGATTGAGGAGACATATTATTAGTCAAAAGAATGTCCAGGATACATGGAAGTGAGACGTTTATACATTTAGTTATAAATTTGGGACATAAGAACAGATTATTATTATTCTTATTCTTTTTTGCTTATTATGCATGCACCTGGTGGGTCTTGAACTCATGACCTCAGCCTCCACCTTACTCTTACAATGAGAGGAGATTCCATTTTAGCTAGAGCTAATGGCATAAGGACAAGTAATTGGTTTTCAACATAGTTGTTGGGAGTTGACAAAATTATTTTTAACGTGTCAATGGATGCAAATGAAAATTCATTCAATCTCGTGCAAATTATTACTGTGCTAAGTGTTAGGAGGTATGTTACAGATTGGTTCATTTAGATCACATAGAATTTATGCTGTAATAAGCTGGTTTCTGTTTGCAAGACTAGCGTTCTTCCTCAAAACTGGATGATAAATGATACTTCTGGGATAGAGTAGATTTATGGTTTTTTTTTTTTTGGGTTGGGTTTGAAAGATTCTTGATATTAGTTTACCATCTAATTTTTTTTTTTTTTTGGGGTATTTATTGATTATGTTTTGAGTATTGCTGATTGAGTTATTACTACCTTGTTTTTGTTTCCGCTCCTAGACAATATTCGACAATATTCTTAATCGTAAAATACCATGGCCCCGGGTACCAGAAGAAATGAGCCATGAAGCACAAGATCTAATTGATCGGTAAGAGAAGCATTTGAATGTTAAAATATTTAGCTTTTATCTGAGAGGATCTAATATATGTTGATGTTAGTATAGCTATGCTATACATACTTGGGAGTAAATAATGTTTTATTATCTATGTTTCAAGGACTACTATATCTACTGATTGTTCTTTGTGATTGGATTTAATACGTTGCTTGCTTAAGCATCTGTAATGAACTGATTTTGAAAATTTGAACATGTTTCCTTATCTACTTTCAATTTAAAAAAATGACCTCATATTTTCTGCTATTTGATTATTTTCAAATCTTTTTCTTCCAACTTATGATCACTGGTGTTTGTGATTTACTGCTTCATATGATAACTCCTTGCTTAAGATAGATTTATTCTTCATCTTTCTTTAAACATGAACTTCTGAACAGGCTTAGGTAGCTTGACTTTGCCCTTGATAAATTACCACTAATCCCAAAAGCTTAAGTTGATTGGAAATGATAAATTTAATTACCTACCCATTGTTCTAACACTCCCGCTTAGGTGTGGGCCCAACACAAATTTTGACATTTTAATGTGAGGTAAGAGTGGACACTGTTCTAAATTAGGACCACCAACACACAAACCACACATTTGAAGGGAATGTATTCCTTCGTAGTTAAAAAAGATGGATATGCTCTGTGTATGTAATTTTAGATGCTGTCTTGTAGTAACTCAAGTACACTTATGTACTTGGTTGCGATGTTTATGAATAAGTGTCTTTAGTGGAACGGCATTTAGTACATCAATTACGGACTCTATATAGAGCTGGCATGTTGATGTATGGGGCATTTTGATGTCTCTCAGAGAGTGTCTATTTTGTGCATATATCTTACTAGATATGATGTGTGTTTCTTCATGTAAGGTTTACACCTCTAGACTTATGTAACCGAGAAATGCTTGCTGTATGGATTTAATGATGTTTACACCTCTAGACTTAATAATGTTTACTCATTAAGTTTACAGATGCTGATACATTCAGTTTTCAGATTACTGACAGAAGATCCTCATCAGAGACTTGGAGCCAGAGGAGCATCAGAGGTGATCTTGGTTCTTAATGACTTGTCAATTAATTTTTGATGGCACGTTTCCATGGTACCCTTAGATGTTGAATTGATGAAAGTGAATTTATAATCCAGGTGAAACAACATGTATTCTTCAAAAATATCAACTGGGACACACTTGCCAGGCAGAAGGTGCGATTGCCTGATTCATAAAATTGTATTGATCTAGATGCAATGGTTCTTGATGTTTTAGATGGACTACATACACCATTTGAATTTCATCTTTTTTACAGGCTGCATTTGTTCCCACTTCAGAGAGTGCTCTAGATACCAGTTACTTCACAAGTCGCTATTCATGGAATACTTCAGATGACCATGCTTATCCAGCCAGTGATCTGGAGGATTCCAGTGATGCTGACAGCTTAAGTGGCAGTAGTAGTTGCTTGAGCCATCGCCAAGATGAAGTGGTATTGTATTTCTAGAAACTCATTGGTTTAAGAATTGTTTATGTTAACTTTCTGATTTGTTATACTTATGTAAGATTTATGGGGTTGCTTTGCTCTTGGCAACACTGATAAATAGGGAGATGAATGTGGGGGTCTTGCTGAATTTGAGTCAAGCTCATCTGCCAATTATTCTTTCAGTAATTTCTCATTCAAGGTAACTTTTCATCTTTATGATTTATTTCTGAGTTGACTATTATAGGCATGGCACATGGGTTAAGTGATTCTATTTTTTCCACTTTTTTAGTAGAGCTTTATGTTTGCATCTTGTGTACAATATATATATATATATATATATATATATATATATATATATATATTTATATTCCCAATAAAAAGAGCAAGGTGGAGGGTGAGGTTATGGGTTCAAAACCCACAGAGTGCACGTGTAACTTTCAAGTAAATTTTTTTTTACTTGTGTAAAAAGACTTTTCCACCCTTTTGGTCTTTGTATTATTGGTTTAAATGTTAAATTCTATGTAAGAATGTGAATGACCTTAGCTCCTGGTGATGGGCATAGACTTCTTACCCCGTTAGAGGTGAATGCCCCTAGATTACCTGGTAATTGGTTTTGGCGGGTGGGGTTAGTTGCTTGTAAAAGAGTCACCTTCTACATTTAGAAAGTTTGCCTTGCACGGGTTCAATTCTTGTCAAACTGGTGCTGTCTTGATGTTTAACATGGCAATGACTTGCTAGAATACCAATATTATTTTAGCTATCATTTAGCTCTTGGGAATGAATGGTGATTGTTGGTTAATTTTTCTGCCCCCTTATCATCATTTATAATTTTGCTTTGTCATAAATTATCAACATGCGATGTCTTAATTATGTATTTTTTGTGCTTATCAGAATCTCTCCCAGCTTGCATCAATCAACTATGATCTGCTTTCTAAGGGTTTGAAGGACGAGCACCCTACAAATCCTAATGCATAACTTATCTTCCAGTCGAAAGCTGGCTATTTGGCATATTTGTGGAGACTAATCATTCCATTGTTGTTGTATACCCTGTACATGTATGATTTCAAGCTTCTATGGATTTCATTTCACGTTTTGTATATATTTTGCTATTTAGTAACGTCATTGATGTTTTGCATTTGCAGAAATAGATGAAAACTTAGAGGCTGAAACTAGTTCGGGATGTGCTGTTTCCTTAATGTGGTTCACAGGTCTTCTATGTGAGGTTTTGATTTTAGCGTTGAGCTATTTTGTGAGTTGAGAACCTTATTGTACCCTAATTTGTATCCCCCAATGTTGGTTACAGTCTTGTCCTGTGGTGTATCGTGATTTATCTCCATAGCAATGAGAACACATCCCTTATGTTCAGTTTAATATGTAGTTTATGAACACTTGTTTTCTGGGCTTCTGTGAAGTGCCTCCCTGGCGTTATTGGAGATACAGGAAGAGGTAGAAAGTCAAAATATTGGTGCTATGAAAGATAGCCTATGATGAAGTTCGAAGTTGCCTTACTCTACCCCTGAGCTTTCCTCTACATAGGTGTAATATGTACATGCAAAATAAAAGCGTAGAATGTAGGCTCAAATGATGCTCAATATTCTCGGTTAATTTAGAAGTGTTCAATTAAGCTTGAACTTTAATGGTTGAGTTTAAAGAATTTAATCAATTCTTTCTCTTAAAAAAAGAAAAAAAAAAGAAAAAAAAAAGAAAAAAAAGAAAAAAACCGATTCAATTAGTCTAATTTGCTACAAACAGTCAAGCCTACATTAATAACAGAAAAATACTATTAGGCTATTTGTATTTCGTATTTCTTAAGTATTAAAAATCACATTTTTCATAAAAAAGCTGATTTGTGAAGGTTTTACATATAAAACACTGCCACAAAATTTCATAAATTGTTTGTGATCAAGCATTTCATGGAAGATGGGAATCTTGTAACATAACTTGTTGATACATTTCTAATGTAAAAATTTAGGGTTCAAATCTTCCATTGGGTTTTCTAAGCTATATTAAACTATTCAATGATTTTTTATGAGATGCAAATTTTAACAAAATCTACCATTGGATTAGATTTTAGTTTTATATTCTACCTATTAGCAAAATTTTAGGGGATTTTTGGTTTTTAGTATGATTTTGCAAACAATTTTGTTAGTTGACAGGTTTTGCAAATATATTTGCTACGTAGCATTTCGAGTCCGTGAGACTCGAGATCAGTGAATGAACTCGAGTCTTAGACTAGAGTTCCTTAAAAGAAAACCAAGAGATAAAAAAGCTTATCAGCAATCTTACTTCTTCTCTCCAGTTCTGATCATTCTTCTTCTCTTTAGATCAAGTCCAAATCTAAATACGTAGATTTGAGTGCATGTTTCTGTGGAGGTTGAAGTTGCTTTTCTCTCTTTCTTCCTCTCTTCTTCTCTAATTCCCTAAAATTTCAAGATGATTTGATTCTAATAACCATATTATTGATAAAATGTCTAAATTTTAAGTTTTTGTATTTAAAATTGTGGAAAAAACTTAGTTATAGTTTCTTAAGTACAGTATATTAAGTTTCCTATTTAATTTTAAACACAGCTTTATTGAATTCAGTTTTTCTTGAAAAAGATAACATTATTTATACTTTATTCATTAATGCAATCATATGTTTGAATTCAATTGAGGAATCTAGCGTACACATTTTTTTTTTTTTTTGATAGAAGGAACCTAGTGTACAATATATAAGAAATTATACGTAAGTTTTACCCATATTCCATTATGAGTTGTAACGCATCTTTACCAAAATGAAAAATATATTTATCAATAATTTATTGATAGGCAACCAAAAAATTTTCATGTGTATAGTTTGATTTTATTTTCTAAATTTTTTATATTAAAATACAATTTAATAATGCATTAAATGCACTTTACTGGTATCCTTAACAAAGCCTAAATAAAGTGTAATATCGTATGGACATATTAAAAGCAAAAAGTCTAAAGCACATAAATTTATATTTTCTCTCTGCCTTTTTATTGTGGTGGCACGGATTTTACAAATGTTGAGTCAGTGTATATGTTTGTGAAACTTCTCCTTAAAAACTTGAACACCGACCCTTATCTTCACGCTCTTACAAGCACTTATACTTGTAGAGTAATTATAATAATAATAATAATAATAATAATAATAATAATAATTAATAATAATTATTATTATTATTATTAATTATTATTATTATTATTATTATTATTATTATCTTGGTTAGGATTTCCTAAATTTATGTACCCCACCCACCCATGTTCTAGGTACTAATGCATATTCATATGGAATTTTCGGTATGTTTTTTTAGGTTGTAGACTCATGCGATATGTGGGAATAAATAATCATTTTGTAATTGTGATATAATATATAATTTGTTCTCTAAAATTTGTTGAAGATAATTTTGCTTTCCCTAGAAATTAAAATTTTTTTAAAATTATTTCATCTTTCTATCTCTACCAATATATTATTCTATTATTTTGGGTGTATTTGATTGATATATTCTTTTATGAGGTGGTCCATATTCTTTGAAATTATGTTATAATGCACTATGTTTTTTTATTTATTTATTTTTTTTATTTTTTATGTGCAATTTAACTTTTCAAGTTTCGAATAAATCATTCATACTTAAAAGAGATTATTATGATAATAAAAAATCATAACAAATTTGCACTTACTATTACTAAAATAATTTATAGTCACATTCAACCAAAGTTTTTTATTTTATTTTATATAAATTCAAATTCTCATTTCCAAAAAAACAAAGTATTAACTCAAACAAAAATCAAACCAAAACTATAAGAGGGAGAGAGACAATTTGTGATGGAAAACTAAAAAATACAACACTAAGAGGGTGTTTGGATTGAGGTGTTTTGAGTTATATAACTCATAACTTAAAACCCAAAATCCGTGAGACCTACTGAATGATAGCTAAAAAGTGTAATAATGATTTATGATGGTAGAGAGACTGAAGTGAAAATGTTTTTAGGTGGAACTGAGTGTGACATGGCAGAAAGAAAAATTGCGAGATTGATTTCTGCAAAGAGAAAGGGACTCAACTGTGTGCATGGTCTCCATTAGGAGCCAATGGTGCCTTTTTGGGGTAACCTTGCTGTGATGGAAAGTCCAATCCTTAAGGAGATTGCAATCGCAAAAGGAAAGACTATGGCACAGGTTTATTCAATTGTTTCAATCCTCTAATTTTGCTTTCGTTTATTAGAGTTCTCTAAGTTCCAGGTTTATTCAATTAAGACATTTTACTAAACTTCTGTTAAATGTTGCAGTTAATTGTTAAAAATTTTAATTTATTTTTTCAAAATTTTAAAAGTAATTTTTTTTTTATTAATGATTGAAAAATATTTTCCATAAATTTTTTTTTTAAAATTTTAACAGAAGTTAACGGAAATGCTTTAATTGAATAAACTTGAAATTTAAAGGACTAAAATGAACGAATGAAAAATTAGAAGAGTGAAATGATTTCTAGTGAAACTTAGAAGGTAGATTTTGTATTTTAACCAAAATTCTAATCAATCACCGATAAATATTATCACCAAAATTATCAAACCAAGATATCAATTACAACGAAAAAAGCAAAGATATATGTTAAAAAATTTTCTTCTTCATGCGAAAAATCCTAGGAAAAATCTCGTATAAATCCACAATTATAAAATTAATTGCAATATTTTCTCAAGTTTATACCTAACATGAGATCCACACCAAATACAATAATATATTATCTCTAAGAATTTATATAAACTCACTTGTGATCTTTATTTACCATGGATACAATTATCCGTGGTCGTAAAACTCAAAAACCTCTCTCTAGAGAAAACTCTGATTCAATATTCCCTTATGTATCTTTCACAATTAAAGAATTTTTTTTTTCTTTATTCTCTCACACACTCACTACACCTTCTTTTGTTTGCACTGTGTTCACACGCTCTAGATGGCACTCTGCCTCATTCTTTTTCTCTAGGTGGCATGACATTGCCTCGAGTAGTGTTTATAATTCAATTTTACACAACCAAAAATTGAACTAAAACAAGTATTTCCCTTTTCTTTGTGTGTGTATATACACACACTTTATGAATTCTGAAACTTATTTTTATAGTTTATTTAATTTTTATTTAACCATGTAGTTCAACTAGTGACCCACCAGTAACCCAATGATTTGGCTCTTATACTGGGTTAACTTTTGATCCTAGTTTAATAACTATGTCATAAAGTACTAGTTAAGTGCTTAAGCTACAAGGCTGGTGACAATAATTTTATTTATTTTTTGTTGAGATAAGGCTGGTGACAATTTGATATGTCTTTTAAACATTTTATATATGTTGTAATTAAACCCCTTAATATGACTTCTAAACAATTTGCTAGACATGTCAGTTCTTTTATGTGAGTTGATGGTGTCAAAACGTATTAAACATACTTGGGGCTAAATACTCATTTTATGGGATAAAATTGAAATTAATCCTAATAGTTAGAAGACCAACAATAGGTTTCCCAAGAAAAAGATCAAGAAGTTAAGGAAAATCTAGATTCTATTGATCTCATTCAAACCTATAAAACAAGTAATTAAAGGGTGAATAAATCTCAAGGAATGAGTTTGTGTTTTAATCTTCTACTATAGATAGGTTTCAAAAAATTCTACTACAGAAAAAAAATACAAATATTTATACAGGATAAAAATAATATATTTATATACTAATCAATAATATTTTATATGATTAGTCGTAACTATGACAATTAATTGCAATGCATCTTTATTCCTTTTAGCACACCAGGCCAACCCCTGGGCCCATAGGAGACAGCCCATGTCGTCAGCCCCCCCCTCCCAAAGACGTGGCTAAAGAATGTCCCCAGTATTGTACGGGTAATAATTGGTTTTACTTTTATCAATAAATAAATAATCAAATACATAAAACATACGTGAACTATGCACTCTTTTCTCCACTCTCAAGAAGGTTCATAAAATTATGTATTAATAGAAATCCAGTTCAATTACAACCATAAATTCTATTTTTTTTTTTTTTAATTTTGAGCATGCCGAATCACTATTGACGGTCAATTTTTTTTATAATAGATTGTGAATTCAATTTTTATAAGCTAGTATCCCATATAATAGATTGTCAAAATCAACCACCCAATCTTCCATACGATCACACGCCAAATAGCTTCTCTCTCTCTCTCCAAAATCAAATTCGGAAACTTGATTTTAGCTTTTCTTCATCATGCCATGCATCACCTTACCAAAGGTAAATTAATTAAAAAAAGATTTGATTCTCTAAATGATATTTTCATATCCTTTTGTTTAATTTTACATTTGAAATATTTGATTCTCTAAATAAAATATAGGAGTGTAAGTGTTTATCATGAAGTATGTTTTACAAACTAGACAAGTGGTATTATCGAAAACATAAAGACTGTACAAAGAAACAAGTGTGAAAAGCTGAAACTTGTGAACCTCGACACAAGCTCGATACAAACATCTATCGAGACTTAATGAACCTCAATACCTCTTGATACTACTTGATCTATCGAGCTTCTCAAATCCATAAATTCTAAATTTGATTTTCGGCCCATGATGACTTGGAAATCTAGGGTTTCATCCTCTAAACTACTAGATGATATAAAATGATTATTTTATAGCCATCATCACAACACAAAGACTCACATAGAGAATCTATACACTTATTGTGAAGCTACTACGTTCTTATGCGCTTTAGGGTTTTGTAACTAAATGCTTCATTCTCTTCAAAGTGTTTTGAAGAACTTTGCATCTGACAACAAGTTTCAAGTTGTTGGGAGTTAATCTCGTATTGGGATTTGTGCAAATGGAAGAAGTTTCTACAAAATCAAGACCAATTGGGGATTGGCGTAAGGATTTTACTGTAGGTAGGTACTTTGGTATAGGCCAGGTTTGGGGTAAGATTTATTATTTTTGTAATCTCTTGATTTTGATGAGTAATTCTTGGGAGTGGTGACATGAAAATCACCTAGTGGAGTTTTTGTCTTGTGAAGGTTTTCCCCATTAGTGATCAACAAACCACTATGTCAAATTTAATTTTTGCTACACTGTAGATTATTTGGTTTTTTGGTCGTGCCTCCATGGTATTGAGTTTGATCTAATTAATAAATTTAGATAATTGAATTAATTAACTGGGGTCAATCTATAACCCAACAGTTTTAAAACCCTGACCGTTCAAAGAAGTGGAAAAAGAAGAGATTTAAGGTTTTTGAGATTAGATCGAGATTTAACTGAAGTTGAACCGTGACAAAATAAATTAATTCAATTACATAAAATAAATATAATAATTTATGACATAAAGATGAATAATCTAACTTGCCTAAATGGTGGGTTCCAGTTAGCTCAATTGGTAAAGTTTTTGATGGTTGTATAAGAAATCTGAGGTTCAATTCCTGCCTACACCAAAACTGATTGGTGTCTTGATCTGATAATAAAGAGTTATTATCAAGAACGGATGCCATAAGTTGAAACTCTCTCTCTAAAAAAAAAAAAAAAAAACTTTCCTAAATGGTTAGCGTGTTAGACAAATTCCGTTAGTTAAATAAAATCTTAACTAATATAAAATATACTCTCTACAATCTACATTTCATTTGATATCTATAGAATCAAATTTTATGTTATGTAATATTAAAAGTCATTAAGAGTTGATGACTACAAGAGATGGTGAACCTCCCATAAAAAAAAGAGATGGTGAAGTGAACCAGTGAAAATAATGGATTTGGAGTCCCCACGCGTGCACATACATTCTGTACATAATTTTATTTTATTTTTTTGAGAAACCATCCGAAGATTTTTATTGATTCAACAGACTTATGTCATGCATTACAAGAGGAGAAACATCGTCAGAGATGTCCTCAAGCCAGATAGACAGAATCTCTTAAAATATACTCTCTACAAGTACAATCTACATTTCATTTGATATGTATAGAATCCAGTTTTGTGTTGTGTAAGGTATGGACATTTTAAATTTCATTAAGAGTTGACGACAACAAGAGATAGTGAATCTGATTCTCCAAAAAGAAAAAGAAAAAGAAAAAGAAAAAGAAAAGATGGTCAACCCGTGAAAATTATTACGTAAGCATTAGTTAGCATTGCAGCATGATGGCCTTAAATATTGAGGTTTCTTTATCGAATTTGTGACATAACGTTTTCTTGGAATCCTTGAAGCATGGAAATACCAGAGGTGGTACTGAATACTGGCGAAAAAATGCCACTCATTGGTTTTGGCACAGCAGCTGTTCCTCTCTCTCCACTTCAGACTGTGGTCTCAGTCATCATTGATGCCATAGAACTTGGTTACCGTCATTTTGACACTGCATTTTTTTTATGGAAGCGAAGAACCCTTAGGCAGGCTGTGGCACTAGCTCTAAAGCTTGGTCTGATTAAGAGTCGTGAAGAACTTTTCATTACTTCCAAACTGTGGTGCACTGATGCCCGCCATGATCTCGTTCTCCCAGCACTCAATCGCACACTTAAGTATGTTGCACTATTTATCATCACTGTATTGATATATCGAATTCTAGTTCAATAGAAAAGTTGATTAAACTAAGTTATGTATATAGCATACTCTCTAATGTCTAATATCATCACTGGTGGAAACTACATGCAAAATGATCTTTTATATATTTATTTTGTGCATTACATATTGTTGTGTCTCAAGCTCCATGTTACTCTGATATGTGATAGTATACATGCTCAATTAGTGGAAAGATTATCTTATAAAATGGTCTTATAAACATCTCTTTCATAATATTTGAAAGTTCACGTATAAATTCACATGCTGTAAGAGAGAAGTCTCATGAGATACCTTCTCCAACCGTTGTTTCATTTATATATTTATTTGGCCGCTTAGTTTCTAGTTTGAATTATGTGCAACTAGTAATATACTTTAGTGATCACATGGACCAGACTTATCATTCAATATAGTGGTCAGGCAATAGGCTAAAGCTTGAATTAGACTACGTACGTGTGCTCGGCATATTACGGAAACTACGTTTATTTGCAGTGTTAACGTATTATGCATGCTGGACAACAATCAGCAACAAGCCAAAAACTCCCCAATAATAAAATATTCTAAAGAAAGTTTTCTTGCACCTGTGTAATTTAACTTATTTATTTATATTTTTTTCGATTGTGATAACAAGGAAGCTGGGGCTAGAGTATGTGGACCTCTATCTGATACATTTTCCAGTGAGGTTGAAACAAGGAGCTAAACGTCTCAAACATGCAAAGGAGGAGGTTTTACCTTTTGACATAAAAGGGACATGGGAGGCCATGGAAGCGTGTTACAAACTGGGCTTAGCTAAGTCTGTTGGAGTAAGCAACTTTAGCAGCAAAAAGCTCTCCCAACTCCTATATCATGCTACTATCCCTCCAGCGGTTAATCAGGTAAATGGAAAATAAAAATGAAAGACTTAAAAAGGAGTAACCTAACCATGCATACATCAATTAAACTTATGATGGCAGCACGACTAAAGTGAAAATATTTTTAGGTGGAAATTAATGTGTCATGGCGGCAGGACAAATTACGGCATTTCTGCAAAGAGAAGGGGATTCAAGTGTGTGCATGGTCTCCCCTAGGAGCCAATGGTGCTCCTTGGGGTACCCATGCTGTGATGGAAAGTCCAATCCTCAAGGACATTGCAATCGCAAAAGGGAAGAGTGTGCCACAGGTGCTATATATATAAGACCACTCAATCTGTGTGTATGGAGTTCAGTAGTATTGTTCTAAAAATTGAACATTATAAAGAACTTAAAATGGAGTAGCTTTCAGTAATTAATAATAATTTAATAATATAATTAAATAATACAGATTTAAATCTTTTATATGTTTTTCAGTTTTACTACCAAAAGAGATTTAATTTTATTCTTGATTTTGAACATAAAGGAAAGATGTATAAAGACTAAATCTTGTTGATTACAATATAAATTTTCAATGTGAGCTTTTTACTCGTTAAGGAATGAAGGATAAAAAGAAAGATTGAAATTTTTATAAACAATATTATTTTATTTTTTTCAAGTTGAGACTTTTATTGTGTTAGAAAGACTTCTTGAAAGTTAACTTTAAAAAAGAAAAGAAAAAAAAAGGGTGCTATACTTCCTCTAAGGCTGTCCAAGCAACCTTAGCCACCCGACCCAACCAACCAAACTGACTGGAACTGAGCTATCCACAGCTTGATCCGACACCTTCGACAGCAGGTCTCAGCCCTCAGAAACCAACTCTGGCAGGTCAGGTGGCAAGTTTCCTCCTCTAAAACTTGAGTCACTCAACCCCACTGACAAGCATTTCAAATTAATTAAGGCCGAATCTACCCAGATTCGGTGACAATTAGGCTTGGTTCTACTTGGATACAGCAACATTTGACCCTCATCCACTCAGATTAAGCCACATATGCTCAGATCCGGTGAAGTTTGGCTCTCCTTAGCTCATATTTGGCCAAGTTTTGCTCTCATTTGTTCAGATCTAGTGAAGATAGATTGTTGCTCACCACCGCTCCTTCACTGGTTTTGATCGAATCAACCAATCGTCCGCTTGAGCCCGATCCTATTCGACCCATGGTGATTGGTAGTCGATGGCAAGTCTCGTCTTCTTCCACCCGATTTGAGCGAATTGAGTCCAAAACTAACCCAAACTAACTTGTGAACTGCCCTAACTTCCTCATCTATAATCAAATACCATACTCTACCAATAGTTTTAAAGATAAATCTATGAGCTAGTGTTTTTTTTTGGTGTGTGTGTGTGTTGGCCTAATATTCATTAAGATGTTGGGCTATTTTTTGCTTGAGGTGGACTAGATCAAATCGGTCCTGACAAAACAATTAACTTTTAGAATGGTCAAGTTGAGTAAATGACATACCATATTCATATTAGTTGCCTCTGCCCCTATGCCTAAGTATGAAGTGTTCTACAATTCTTTGGGGGTAATCTTATGCTTTTGCTAATAATGATTGCCTTGGTAGATGAAGGTACACATGGTTTTTAGATTCGGACCATTCAAAAAATTGGAAAATAGTGAAGCTAAAAGTTATTAAGTTAGGATTGATCAAGTCAACCTTAGTTCAAATGGTTTCTAGTTAAATTGAAATTTTCGGTTTTCTTATTTTTAAAAATTGGATTAGTGTCTGATTCTCAGTTAACTCGGTTTGATTGGCCAGTCTAGTCCGGTTTTAAAAACCATAAATACATTTTTCCACTTTGCTTGTTTTGAAAACATTTTCCAGAAAATATTTTTTCATTTTTAGGGGTTTGTTTGCATTTAAAATGTTAAATGTGGTCAAATTTGTAAAATATTTCAATTGATCGTAAAATCATTTTTAAAAAATTGTAAAACATTTCACCTTTAAAAATATGGTAACATATTTTATGAAAACACATAGTGGCCCTCCTAGTTAATTCATTTGTTACTCATGCTGAAGTCATCGACTCATTGTTCTCTCTCTTAATTAATTCCAAATTGGACATTTGATGAATTAGTCTCATTGTGGTCGAGTCGAGTCAATAACAAGTAAGTAAATACATGCCATATCCTTATCAAGTAATAAACTATTTAATATGGAAAACGCTAAAGCTATATTACTAATTTTAGTTCTAAAACTTTACAAATAGATGTGAATTGGTGTCACTTCGAAAAAGAAATAAATTATTTTAGTAACTTTTTTGAATTGTTTTTAAAAGTTTGACATATTAATTTATAAAGCTTATGTAGCTCAATGGCATAGTTTGATCTTCTTCACTAAAAGAATCAAGATTCGAATCCCCTTGCCCCGATTCTTATAAATTATAATTATTGAATTATTAAAAAAAAGTAGTATCTTTTACATCACTCTATGTATATTTTAGGTTACAAAAAATAAGTAACAACTTTTAAAATGTTTGAAAAAACATATCTAAAATTAATTGAAATTCAATAACAAAGATGTTTTAATCCACAAGAGAATTTTCTATTAAAATGTTCATATTTTTTATTGTAAAACTCAATTTTATCGTCCTCTTGTCTTTTGCATTGGCAACCAATAGACATAAATGATGCCCATCTAAATCCTGAAATTTTATAATTTGAAGTTGATCATTCTGTTTATACACTATAATCATTATTGGTATTATGCTAAGAGTCTTGCAGTTCAATTGATACATTCTAATATTTTTAACAAAAATATTTAGGTTTCAAATCTCTAACCCCAACTATCTAATTATTGGCATTACAGCATCCAACATCCTTCCATAGAAGTCTTCAACTATGATATATATATAAATATATATATATATATATATCTATATATATAGTGCCAAGTTAAAATTGGCAAATCATTTTGATCCCCTACACAGTAAGTAATTAGCAAGTCAAAGTCATCTAACTTTGAAGTACTTCAATAATAGCTAATAATTACATGAATCATTATTTTTTGTACCTTTTTCTATATATGTGACAAACTGACAATGTAACAAAACACAGGTTGCACAAAGGTGGGTACTCGAGCATGGGATGTGTGTCATTGTTAAGAGTTTCAACAAGAAGAGGATGAAAGAAAACATGCAAATATTTGATTGGGAGTTATGTGATGATGAGTTAGAGAAAAAAAAAAAAAAAATCATCAGTGCGGGGCATTCAAAGCTGAAAATTTTGTTATTGAAAAGGGGCCTTAGAAGTTTATCAAAAAAAGAAAAGAAAAGGGGCCTTATAAATCCTTGGAAGAACTTTGGGACGACGACGCATGAAACTTTATCTTCATCAATAAAAAGTTTGTGCAATTGAAAAAATAATTTGTTTAAAAATTGCATCTAGAAAGGAAAACAGAAATGTCAATAAAGATTTTATGTATTTTATATATGTACTTTATTGCTATAAAAAAGTACGTTATCTTGTTAAATGCTAATTATTGAGGCCGTTTGTTATTGAATTTCATTGTGAAAATTATCTGTCTCACTTATGTTTATAAAGAAATGAAATTATGTTTATTAAAATAAGCAAATTCTGTAATGTCATGGTTGCAGGAGCCTATCCATCGCATAGAGGCTTTAAGGACATAATGGCATAACCGTTGAGGCAAAGTAGGGACCTAAAAGATCGAATGTAATGATACATAGACAAGTAAATCCTTTATGAATTCCAAGGTACTTCCTTACTTTAATTGAATGAAATTAAGAATTAAGTAAAGGTATCTCTCATTCGAAGGGACATAGACTACTCAAGAATTTTACATTTCATTGATTTTACGTCGTAATTTCTAATTGAACAAAAAATTCATAAAATAAAATTGAAATCTACAAAAAGAAAAGAAAAAAAAAACATTAATGAAATGTTGCTTGGTCTAAATTGGAAACTTGAGTAAATAGTAGATTTTTTTTTTTGGGGGGGGGGGGGGTTTCCGTTTTATAGATAAAGAAAATAAAATGGAAACTCCTTTCTTTATCTTTAGTTGGTGTAACTACTTGAGCCAGATGAAAGGAAACTTTCACGTCCGATTTTGAAGGGGGATATCCTATAGGATCCTACCCAAAATTTTCTTTTGCTAGGCCCATCGCTAAAAAACCTAATTTTTTATGATTATGAGGTTCATTCGAATATGAAATCCAATCCTGGAAATATAGCATCCCAATTTTCTTTACTACTCAAGGCTTCGATGCATTTCGAAATCGAGAAATGTCTACTGGAGCAGGTGCTATACGAGAACAATTAGCCGATCTGGATTTGCGAATTATTATAGATTATTCGTTTGTAGAATGGGAAGAATTAGGGGAAGAAGGGCCCCCGGGTAATGAATGGGAA